>OX030948.1:190629717-191229717 GCA_943735915.1 Pherbina coryleti
AAATTTTGATATTTTAAATGATAGTCTTATAAAAAGTTAAAAACTACACCATTCACAAATGTTAAGATTTACATAATTTTTCATGAAAGTAACAACAACTCTGTGAGGCACTTTTATAGAAGGTAAATTAAGCACATAGCAAAATTATTGCAAAACAATAAATACGTCATGGCGCTGCAGAGAACCAGAAACATAACTGGAACCGGATTTGAAACTTCAGTTGCCGACTTGCCAAGCATTCAGTATAAAATAAAAAAATTTATATACTTCAAGAAAACAAAAACAAAAAACAAGAGAAAAAGAAAAAACAAACTTGGCCAATTGGTAAATAAGTTTGCTTTGGTTTGAGCGGCATGACGTGTCGGCAGTCAGCTGGTTGCTTTATTGTTCCTGTTATTTTGTTTCTTATTTTTTTTTTTTTTTTGTTTTTTTGGCTTAACTCTTTGTCTTTAATAGTCATAATATTCTTGGCTTTTAAAAAAGTTTTGATTTTTAGTTTTTTTTTTCTGATTTTCTTTTGTAACTTTGTTCTTAATGAGATAAAATCTTGACAATACTTTCGTACGCGGATGTTTGTTGTTGATGACGAGCAACGCGCTTTGAAAGAAATGTAATGAGTGTTTGTTTGTTTTGTTATTTTGAGACTTCTACGCGTATGGTGGGGAAATCCACACACGGATTTAGGAAAAGTAGCATTTTATGAGTTGTAATAGATTGATTGGTTAAACATTTTTACAAGTAGAATATGTAAGAAGGTGGGTTTTTTCAAATTTTAATATTTCAATTAATGCAAAATTTCACTCAAATGCTGTCTCGTTTTTTTCATTCGAATGAGCGATTGCTTTGTTATTCGCTGATACTTCCTGCTACAGGTTATGCTTGATTTTTTTTTTTAAATTACTGGTATTTTTTTTTGTATAACTGTCACCATTGGTAGCCGTCGTTAATTTATGACTGCCATTGGGTATCTTATATTTGTTGAGATTTCTTTTTTAAGCTTGCTCGAATGACATAAATTTTATCAACATAATTTATTCAAGCGCCACCCTAACAAACTTTTTATATTGAATCTCAACATTAAAATGTTTTATTAAAAATTTTAAAACTATTTTAAAAACTATTTTTTTATATTAACCACAGGCTCTCGTATACGAGCCCAAACAATCTCTTTTTGTATCGCAAACTCCAATAACAGGTCAAAACCACACAATATGTTAAAAATGCTCCCGCTCTCGAGATGAAGCCAATCAAAATAACTCGTCTTAAGTTTAAAACTGGTTTTATATAAATAATAATCTATACTAATAAAAATCATTTTCTGTTTGACCCGAATATAGACCTAAACGGCTGCACGGATTTCGCTCAGATTCAACTTTCGCGTTAAATAGCAAAAGTGGTTTTGGTTTTTCGAAAAACTTTATCAACTGTTTCTGTCATAAAAAAACAGGATTTTTTAAGAAAGATAGAAATTTTTTTCTTTCTTTAAAAATAATTTATGTGAAAAAATTATCCCTCTCTTTCCGATCAAAAGTTATCGCTATTAATCTATTTTCTTGGCCCCTCGCAACTCTTTATTTTCAACCGACAAAAAAAATACGGTGGCGGCCGTGGCGCAGTAAGTAGAGTGCGTGACGCCTGAGAACCCTGGTTCAATTCCATCTGACACAGAAAGTTTTGACGTAGAATACGTCATTCTCGGAGGTAAGTAGGGTGGTTGATAGTGATCAGGTGTCGGTATTTAGGTCACAATTTGAGCCTTTGGTGTGCCTAAAGTACTGATCGTACAATGTTGATGTTAGCACTTGTTGGTCTGCTTGATCCTCACTGGGAGAAAAATTCATGTTTGAACTCTCTAACTTATATAAATTTTACACAATTACATGAAATATAAAGCCAACATTTGATGTTTTTGTTTGCTTAAGTTTGCTACCTATTTATCGACAATTTCCGGTTTTATCGACAAAACCATAAAATTTGTAGGGGGAGCCCCCTAAGGAGTGGTCGGAGGGTACAGGTGTCAAAGGCAAAAATGTTACTTTTGCAAAAGTAATGGGGGTCGGTCATACATATTACCACCTCATTTAATAACACAATTGTGTTCGACTTTCTTAATGCCGATTATGACAGTATAAAAATTGATTTGAATGCCTATAACTGGAACGATCTATTAAATTTGGAAATAGATAGTGCTATTTCACTTTTCTACCAACGCCTTTTCACAAGTATTGAAAAATTTGTGCCTAAGATAAAGAAAAAAAATAAACTTTCAGAACCATGGCTTGACCAAAGTCTTAGACATATAAGAAACCAAAGAAACAAGCTATACAAATTCATTAAGAAAGGCGTAAATGTAAGCGATGAAATCAAAATGAGATACGAAGAGCTCTACAATGAGTTCTCTATAAAATCAAATGATGCTTATAGAACTTATACCAACCTTATTGGAGAAAAAATTCTTAGAGATCCTAAAAAATTTTTTGATTTCGTTAATGTCAAACGTAAATCAGCTGGATACCCCTCATCTATGTTTAAAGGCAATACAATTTCTTCCAACCTCCAAGAGATCTGTAATCTTTTTGCAAATCACTTTAGAGAAGTTTTCTGTGCTCCCACAACCCAGGCTCTCTATTCCTCCCCCTCTCCTAATGCGACAGACATTATAAACAATATCAGTCTGACGCTGGATGAAATTGTTAATGCTATCATGGAACTTGATTCAAACAAAGGACCTGGACCAGACCTCATACCACCAAGTTTGTTAGTTCAATGTATAAACAATCTTGCCATTCCCTTATTTATATTTTTTAACAAATCCTTATCCTTAGGTGTTTTTCCATCCTACTGGAAAATCTCCCATTTGACACCTATATATAAAAGTGGCGATAAAAGGTCGGTTGAAAATTACAGAGGCATTGCCATCTTGTCAGCTATACCAAAATTATTTGAAAAGATAATATGTGATAAGCTGACGAGTCTCATTAATCCCCGCTTAAACGAGCAGCAACATGGGTTTCGGAAAGGCCGATCGACCACCACTAACCTAATGATCATAGTCTCCGATGTGTTAAATCAAATGGAAAAAGGACGCCAAGTAGATGCAGTTTACACAGACTTTAGTAAAGCATTTGACCGTGTCGACCATAATATCTTAATTTTGAAGTAAGAAAAATTTGGCATTTCCGGTTTATTACTCAATTGGATCAAATCCTATCTCTGCGAACGATCCCAGTTTGTTAAATTTCAAGGCATTTTTTCAAATGAAATACCGGTCACCTCTGGTGTACCACAAGGTAGTCATCTTGGCCCAATACTTTTCAACATTTTCATTTCAGATTTATCTATTACTCTTTGTGACATTCCCCATCTTATGTACGCAGATGACCTTAAAATATATAAGATAATTAAATCAGAAGTTGATGTAACTTTCCTACAATCGAAACTGCTGTCCCTTGAGCAATGGTGTAATCAAAACAAACTTCACTTGAATGTTAAGAAATGTTGCGTGATAAGTTTTTCCCGTAAGAACTTGATACCAGAATGCAGTTACCTCCTTAATAATATTGTTCTGAGCAGAACCAACCATATTGTAGACCTTGGAGTTGTCCTTGATAATAAGCTGAGATTTAATCTACATTTTGATAAAGTCTTATCGAGGGCAAATAAACACCTGGGATTTATAAAAAGACGTGCTAAAGAATTCCAAAATGTGTGGGTAACCAAAACGTTATACTGTACCTTAGTGCGACCACTTCTTGAATATGCTTGCATCATTTGGAATCCAGCCTTTGAATCTCATAGCGACAAAATTGAATCCATTCAAAAACAATTCCTGCTTTTTGCGTTAAGAGATATCTTTGACCCCCGTGACTATAACAACTTGCCACCGTATGAACAAAGACTCAGGCTCCTCTCTCTGATACCTCTATCATCAAGAAGAACTTTACTGAGTTCATGTTTCACATTTGATGTTATTAACGGAGCTATTGATAGCGAATATATCTCCAGCAAAATTACACTAAATGACCCAATTAGACGTACTAGGCATACGCGGCTCCTAAATGAATATATTCACCACACTATTTACGCAAATAATGAACCTATTAGTAGGTGCTGTAGAATTTTTAATAATATTAGCGAGCACTATTCACCATCCATACCAAAATCCACATTTAAGCGAACCCTCACAAAGTCTCTCTTTGACTCGGAATAATTTGTCCTTTTCAAGCACTGCTCCCTACAGAGTTATACTGCTTGGTCTAGTCCCCCTCCGTCATCCCCTAAAAGTAGTACTTAAGATATATTAGCGTAGTTTAAGTATTCTTTTGAAATTAAATTAATTAAAAAAATATGTTCGTATATAAGTTCCTTTTCTCTTCTTCCTACCTTTTTGGCGTGTTTTTGAAATCATGTCATTCAGGTGGGCGGATTACGCCCACATCGAATTGCATATCTTCAAACACAAAAACAAGGAAAGGAGAGAGAGAAAAAAAAAAAAAAAAAAAAAAAAACCTTATGTTAGAATAAGTAAATTGCCTTGTTTTGGCCAATAAATAAATAAATAAATAAATAAATAAATATTAACCCTCTGCAGCACTCTCTTAAAGGTCATATGCTCAGGTGTATGGAATAAATATACAAAACCATAAAAGTTGTATGGGAGCCCCCCTAAGGAGTCGTCGGAGAGAATAGGTGTGAAAAGCAAAAATGTTTCTTTTGTAAAAGTAATGGGGGTCGGTCATACATATTAACACTCTCCGGCACTCTCTTAAAGGTCATATGCTCAGGTGTATGCAATAAATATACAAAAACCATAAAATTTGTATGGGAGCCCCCTAAGGAGTGTTCGGAGGGAATAGGTGTCAAAAGCAAAAATGTTCCTTTTGCAAAAATAATGAGGGTTGGTATACATATTAACCCTCTCCGGCACTCTTTTAAAGGTCATATGCTCAGGTGTATGCAATAAATATACAAAAACCATAAAATTTGTATGGGAGCCCACCCTAAGGAGTGGTCGGAGGGAATTGGTGTCAAAAGCAAAAATGTTCCTTTTGAAAAAGTAATGGGGGTCGGTGATACATATTACCTCTATCCGGCACCCTCTTAAAGGTCATATGCTCAGGTGTATGGAATAAAGATACAAAAATCATAAAATTTGTATGGGAGCCCCCCTAAGGAGTGGTCGGAGGGAATTGGTGTCAAAAGCAAAAATGTTCCTTTTGAAAAAGTAATGGGGGTTGGTCATACATATTACCTCTATCCGGCACCCTCTTAAAGGTCATATGCTCAGGTGTATGGAATAAAGATACAAAAATCATAAAATTTGTATGGGAGCCCCCCTAAGGAGTGGTCGGAGAGAATAGGTGTCAAAGGTAAAAATGTTCCTATTGCAAAAGTAATGGGGGTCGATCATACATATTAACCCTCTTCGGCACTCTCTTAAAGGTCATATGCTCAGGTGTATGCAATAAATATACAAAAACCATAAAATTTGTATGGGAGCCCCCTAAGGAGTGTTCGGAGGGAATAGGTGTCAAAAGCAAAAATGTTCCTTTTGCAAAAATAATGAGGGTTGGTCATACATATTAACCCTCTCCGGCACTCTTTTAAAGGTCATACGCTCAGGCGTATGGAATAAATATACAAAACCATAAAATTTGTATATGAGCCCCCCTAAGACGTGGTCGGAGGGAATAGGTGTCAAAGACAAAAATGTTCCTTTTGCAAAAGTAATGGGGGTCGGTCATACATATATAAGTCATCAAAAGCGAATTGAATAATTCTACGTCTTGTGTTACGACATAGTCGAAACTACTGTATCTTTTTTCAATTGAATTAATTTTTCTGTTCGGTCGTCACCTCTCTGCAGACAATGGCAAACCTCAAAGAGTAAATAGTGCCATGTAAAGGCCCCTTGAGAATATGCACATTAGCCGGTGGGAGTCGGCATAAAACTAGTAGGTTTAGTTCTCGATCAATTGTGTTCAAACATTTAATAGCACGCACAACACAATTTGGTCATAAGAAGATCGGTCAAAGTTCTTTCAAGACCTGATGGATATGATGATAAATGGCCAGTTTATATATTTTTTCATAATATATATTTTTAGAAGAAATATGGACCACTGAGTTTTAAAGTAAGTTAATGACCTTTAAAGTTAGTTAATAATCACTTTAGTCCAACTGAATTTTCATTATTTGGATTTTTAAAAATATTTGAAGTAAGACTGAACATTAAAATTTTACATTCTTTTCTCCCGAGTAACACCGGGTATATCAGCTAGTTATAAAATTAATTAAATATTAACTGATGTCCATTTAAAAAAAAATATTAATGTCCAAATTTAACAAATAACAAAACCATGTGCAATTTACGATCTTTAAGATATAAAAGCAAATATTCAGTTCTTTAATTAAAACTGTTAATTAAGCAAATTAAAACTGTTTTTTTATTAACATAATGATTTATACGATAAATTTTGATGAGATTTTTGGTGACTTTTGCGGCTCTTTTGAAACTGTTTACACATAAAATCATATAAATTTCTTTAATATCATTTCGGCAAGTTTCATCTCTTTATATAAATGAAATCGTTTTTTTTATATATAAAATAAATTTGATTTTATAACTTAATTTAAAATTAGTATGAAAAACAAAAAAAAATAACATAAGTTTTTAACATAAAACATTGCCCATAGGAAATAAAATGTAGCCGTCAATTAACTGACACAATAATATCGTTAACCTTAAAAAATTAGAATAATCACGTATTACTTAACAGCTATCTCGTAAAAGAAGAAGAAAGGCCAAAAATTGGGTTACGGGTTTTAATGGATTACAGGTCAGTCTATATAACATAACCATACAAAAGTTAAAAATAACGTCATATCTTGAAAACAAAGAACGATTGATAAAAAATAACGGTTTAAATGGGATTCGGGTCAGTCGATATGACTAGAAAATTAGCCTTAGAAAATTAGGAAAAAACGCCATTTTTCCAAAGCGAAAATAGATAGACCACAAAAAGACATTTTTATAGATTTCCGAAAGGAGATGATAAAATCGTAAAGCATAAATAGGGGGGTCGGCAGGTATAAAACTAATAAATCAAGATTCAAAACATATAAAATACATCAGTGCACAATATGATATTTTTTAATACTCTACTTCAGTTAGGATCAACCTTAGTTTTCGTATATTGGATGTTGTTTTGTTCGTTTGTACAGTATTAGAAGGCTTGCAAGTCATTCTGATGATGCTTACGAGGCTCTTAGTGGGGACATACAGTATCAAAACATATGCAACTCCTTATGAAAATATTACCAATAAAATGGCCGAAAACACATACTAGTAATTAAACCAACAAAAATTTATACATAGTTCGTGTTTCTCACCAAAATTTAAAGAGCCGCTCTCAAAGCGCTAAGTCCATGAAAATATGAGCGAGACAAAACATTTACAACTCAAATTTGACAAAACATTTTAACTAAAAGAAAGGAAGTAAGGGAATAATTAATAAAATTAATATAATTAAATTGAAAATATATAAATAAATTAGTCGGAACAAATTAGGTAAAGACCAATACATAAATGCTATTGATGACTTTAATAAAATAAAAAAATAAAAATTTTTTTGAAAAATATTAAGTGCAATATACCGATTTCGTAAAGAGAAGAAGTTAAATGTGCAGTACCATTGGATTTAATTTACCATATTTTACCATATTTTATTTTTAATTTATATGGAATCATCTATTCTAGGACCAGGTTATCACAGGTTATTCCTGAGATATTTTACTTTCTAATAAAAAATTATCGAAAAATATTTTTTTTTAAGTTGCAAGCTATCAGGCATGTTCCAATCGCTGTGGATACGATTGTTCAAGAAAATGATAACGACAAAAATTCTTACAACAGTAGTCACTCTCGTTTGCATCGAATCATCCGAATTCGTATCGACTCGCAATCTTGTCGTGGCAAACTGTACTTTGCCTCACTCGTTTTTTACGATCTCGAGCCGTATGCATGCATTAATTTTTGTGTGTGATTGTGGCTGGCGACGAATGGTCTCATGTAGCCAACTCACACGGGATTGCTTGATTGGCAATCGATCATGGTATAATAATAGGTCTGTTTCCGTACAAAGTTCAAGAAAAGTTCGAGTAAAGTTCAATATGAGAGAGTAATTAAATTATCTGTCAAAATGAGAGAATTTGCAAAAAAGTACGGAAACGACTTCTAGCGAGTTTCAAGCACAAAAACAGCTGATTGCCTATAAACGCAAGCAGCGCCAAATTTACTTACACCAAATTTACATTTTCTTGTTCATCTTGGTGCTTGTTCTTATCGTGCTCGAAGAAATTGTTCAAGCAAAGTTCAAGCTAGTTTCGAGGCTCGAGAGAGTGGCATTTTGCTTGTTCTTCTTCTCTCTCGAGCTCGAAAAATGTGTAAAGAAACGCCTTAATTAGGAAACAGACCTAATAATACTACTTTGTATTGTATACATTGACAACTGCTAAATTTCTTTTCTACAAGAAAACATCTCCTGTCAAAAACAGCTGTTTTTGAAAATGCAGCTGCTCATGGTTGCATAAATAAGGTTTGTCTCGAGGCTGAAAAACCAACGGTTACAAAGCTTTATAGGCTATAACTTCAGCACGGCAAGAGTTAAATAAAAAATTGTTTCAGAGAATTGTTTAAAATTTTACCATAGTTCAAAGTGCATCATTACTTTTTTCATTTTCATGAAATTTATAAAAGTTATGAAGCTTTTATTTTTTAAAAAAATCGCAAATTTCACGAATAAATAAAATATAGTATACAAAAATGTCCAAAAAAATTATCAGCACTTCTGCAGTTATGTACATTAAAGTAAAGTTTGGATATTAATCTTTCGAAATGATGATTCTAAGACTTACAAAATATCTGATATTGACCAACTTATGCTTGAAATTCATAAAATCTCCGAAAAACCTGATTTTTGGGGAAAATCCGATTAGCGCGACCTCTAAACCTCTTCCAAAAAATCGGAAAAAATCTCAGAAATACTTTACTCCAGAAGTTTTCAAAAAAGCTTGAGCAAAAAAAAATCTTTTCAAGCCTAATTTATAGCAATCTCAAAATGAACACATTTTGATTGCTGCAATCTGTGTTCATCCGCTCTGGCTCTCAGAGTTTTTGACAGTTTCACATTGAAGGCAACAACAAAACGACTAGATTGTTTGATTGGCAATCATGGTATAATAATACAAGGTAGCATTGACAACTGCTTAATTTCTCTTTTGCAAGAAAACATCTCCTGTCAAAACCAGCTGTTTGTGAAAATACATCTGCAGCTGCTGAGGTTGTTGTTTTTTTTTCACTTCAACGTTTTCAACATTGTATGTGTTTTCAATGGCCGATCGTGAGCGCTCTCTTTTTGAGTATATTTTTTCACAAGAGATGTTTTCCCTAGCAACTGTCAATGCTACCTTGTATTATTATACCATGATTGGCAATCACTGTGTGAGTTGGGGATTACACGTGATTTTTTTACTGATGACCAGCTATGGGCACGAAGCAAACTTCGGAGCCAGCTGAGAGCAATTGAGAGCAAAGGCGTATGTAGCAACACAAAACGTAACAACAAATAAAAGACAAACACAGAAGCTTAAAATGTAGTGGTCCACTCCCGTTCATGACCGTTTGACTGATGACTGAAGGTTTTAGGCTCACTGAAAATTTGACTGATACGATGAATTGTAAAAAGTTCATTTTCGCTCTCGCAGAGAGTTCATCTTTTTTTTTTTTTTAGCTGGGAAAACAACAACAAATTTTGACTGACTACTGACTTTGACTGACGTGTAAATTGCGGCAATAATAGAACTGGCTGGTCAGTTAAACTGTGACAGGGCAGTTGAGAAAACACCGGGTTACGGATGAGAAACCTAAGAGTCGGATATCAGTTGAACACTCATCAATGCTTTTTAAAAAAATTTGTTCAATTAAAACAATCAGTTCACAAATATTTTAAATAACACTTATTCTATTGCTTAGCGATGGTTTGTTAAAGTTTCTGACTTTTAGAACTATATCTTTAATACTTTGGGATTAAAGGAATTCTCCAATTGTAGGAATTTGGGAATTCGGATTCATGATCTGCGAACTCAAAAACCTCGACTTCAAAATTCAGGCCAAAGTTTTGAAGAAAAATATGTGACTTACAAGGTCCAAGAACTGTCAAAGAAAACTATAGATATTGGTTCACTTTGGGAATTAAAGACAATTGTAGTAAAAGACAGTTAACGATAATAAAAATGAGGTTATGAAAAATAAATTTAAATCAAGCAAGTTTTTGAAAAAGCTCACAAAATTCGCTGGTTAGAAAAAAACATATGTATCATCAAGACTGATCATTAATAAATCAAAAAATTAATTAACAAGGAAGGTTATATTTAATGCTCTATAATGTGTATTTAGCTAAAAATAATGACGTTAATTAAATAATTTTAAGAAACAAAATTAACAAAATTAACAAAAACTTACCAAACTTGTCGAAAAACTGCATATAATTTGAAGTAATCCAAAAATTGTTGTCAAAATTTGTAGTCGATGTCAATTTAAATAATGTTATAATTTGATTTGAGGTCAGTTGTTCAAGCGAACCAAAAATGTAGTCGATTTATTTTTTTTTTTTTTTTTTTAACTACGATGGTGATGATTTTATGTGCTTGTATCTAAGCCGTTATGTGAGACACAGAGACCAATACAAACACAGTAATGGTGTTGTTTTTTTAAGTGTAATAACGGTCAACTTTATCGAGATCCGAATTTTAGATTTTTCATCATTTTTAGCATAGTAATTTTTTATATAACTGAATAACTTTCATTTTGTATTTATTTAAGCTGTGAGAGAGCATTTGTAGATAATTAAAAAATGACACAAATTTGTTGTTAACACTGTTTTTTTGTTTTTTTTTTTTAATTTTTAACATCACTTTTGTATTATTAATTTGGCGACTTTTTAAATTCATAACATTGCATTTTTTATTATTTATTTTAGCAATTATTTCATTTTTTTTTTTTTTAATTTTTGTCAAACACTTATTTTTGTAGGTATTTTTAATTTTTGGTTTAAAAATTATTTCGGAAGAAATAAAATTGCCGCAAACGACGACGACGTGAAAGTGAAATTAAATATTATTACAGCGCTTTTGTTTTTTTTTTTTTTTGAGTCATGTGCGTATTGCTCATTCTCTTTCGCACTCTTACGGTGGCTTTCTTTAATTTTTGTTTTTTTTTACACTCTCTCGCTCTCTCTCAACTTGTTCATGATAACTGTTGATGTAATATTTAAAATTTTCGAACTCAAAAATTCATTCGAAGCCGGTTAAAACAAGATAACAAATACAGTCGTGGTGATGGGGGCAACAACAACTACAACTTTATTATTATTGTTGTTGTTGTTATTGTTTGTACTGTCTTTGCACATCCCGTTTGAGTGAGCAAACAATTATGTTGGCATGCAATAATAATGTAAATAAGGCCTATAGAAAAATACCACGTTATCCAACACTGTGTGACAGAGTTACCAGCTGCTTTTTACTTTCATTGACATTGGTTTTTGAAACTTAGCATAATTTTATAAAAGGAAAATTTTTGAAGTATGTTCTTTTTTTTTGGAAAATTAAAATTTTTGTATCTAAACTGGCAAAATCACCCAAGTACAAAATTCTTTTTTTTTCAAAAAGCTTTATTTGTTAAAGCACTGAAAATAAGTTCTTTTTGAGTAGAAAACTAGTGAGCAGTATTAGAATTGATCTTAGTTAAAAATACCCTCACACTCATGTAATCGAGTAGGTATCCAGTAAAAAAAATATAAGATCGCTCCCATTAGGAGCAACAAGGGAGCGCTCTCTTGTTGTTTTATGGGAGCAAAAAGCGAGCACTGTGTGCTAGAGCTCTCTCACTGTTTTATTGGAGCAATATGCGAGCAATGAATGCAATTATAAGAAATCTAAGTGAGGGACGTACATTTTAGAAAAATGCTCTTACTATTTTTGTAAAAAAAATAAATTTCTAAAGCTCCTTTACTGATCCATTTGCATCATACATTGATCGCTCCTAATCCGCTCGCCTGGGATGTTATAGGGAGCATTCGCCTTCCACTACTCATCAGGGAGCACTCCCGGATCGCTCATAGGATGATCCACTTTTTTACTGGGTAGCTTGCTTGACTACTACCCCTGAGGTCCCGAGTTCGAATCCCAGCCAGGTCATGGTCCTAAGCTTTGTACTTTCTGCATTTTTTTTTCCTCATTTCTAATCAAATTAAATTGAAAATTCACCAAGATTTATGACTTCAAGTTGTAGTTGGTGGCAGAGAAGTTTGTGGATGGGATTGGCTTATCTCTATATGTATATGTATATATAAATAGACGTAGGCAGAATAGTTTAGAATCATTTTCTCCCGTGTTTCTCAACCGATTTTGATAATTTTTTTTAATCAATAAGAGTAGGGAGTATCTATGGTGGGCGTGGCACATCCCATACAACTCAAATTTGCGATATCGATTAGCTTTAGATTTATAGGTCACACAGCCTCGGAAATCGGTATTCGACCTCAAATCACACGTACCATTCCACTGGTTAAATTTATGGGCATTGAAAGAGGGACATGGCACTTTTCAGCAGCCAAATTTTCGGTATAACTTTCGAACTATGAATCACAAATCAATGAAACTCGGTAGAAACTTCTTATTTAACCGTGTTCTTTGACTGAAAAAATTGAACGAGCATTAGACAAGAGGGCGTGGCATCACCCATACAATTCAAAGTTTTAATATCGAATAGGAAGTATATGCCGTATAACAATAAAACTCAATAAGGGGTACCCACTTGGTGATATCCTTCTTCTAGAAAGTAGAATATGCGAAGTAGGGTACTGGGACGGGCATTGGACGAAGGGGTGTGGTTCCACATATATAAGCCAAAATTTTGATATCGAATAGCTTTGAAAGTAAAAGTCACAAAACATGGAAACTCTGAATGGAGTTACTATCTTGTGATTACCTCCTGGTGGTGCATATGGTGCGGTATGAGTTCAGTTACGTTTGCGCATTAGTGAAGGAAGAAAAAAATGTTTTCAATAAAAATATAAAAAAAAAACTCAATTTTAATGGTCGAATTTTAATTCTAATAACCAAAGACGATACTAGTAACTAGAATTGACTGAGGTAAAGGCATAAAACTGGGCTCAGATATTCAAAATTCACATGTTTCTATGGTTTTCCACCACGCCTAGAACATCCTATACTTGTTTCACTTGATTGTTCCTTAAAAAAAAAAATAAATAAGTGGTCATTTCAGCCCTTGAAAGGACTTTGGACCTAGCTTCTTATGATCAATTGTGTTGTGCGTGTTATTAAGTTTGTACGCAATTGACCGAGAACCGGAACTACAGGTTTAACGCCGACTCCGAACGGCGATGAAAGGAATGTTCTTGTTCTCAAGAATCTTTACATGGCATTTTGATTACTCTGTGAGGTTTACCATTGTCTGCAGAGAGGTGGCTGCCGTACAGAAAAATCATTTTAATTCCAATAATTTTCTGTTGTTGCTGGGATTTGAACTCGGGTCTCCAGGTTCAAAATAATTTTCAAATGGTATTTTGATGACGATACTACTTGTAGATTAATTTTTGTGGAATTTGAATATTGTACCATTTTGATGACGTCACTTTGTACAGGAGGTAGGTGTAGTTTTCATTGCATTTCGACAAATTTTAAACATAGAGTGCATATTTGGAATCAAAGCTATGTTCGAGGTTTTCGATTTATTATTGTGGAATTTTTAGAAATTGTTCCATTTTACTTTTATTTGTTTTAATATAGTCACTTGGTATGGGAAGTAGGCGTGGTTAAAATTCAATTTTGATAAATGTCAAACTTTGAGTATGTATTTGGAATCAAAGGTCATGTGCAAAATATCAAGATTATGCTATACATTCATTTTTTTAGAATTTATAAAAATGTTGCTATTTTCATGTCGTCACTTCGTATGGAAGGTAGGCGTGGTTTTCCTTCGATTTTGACAAGACTTAAGCTTTTTTTTGGTTATTTTAAATCAAAGCACATATGGAAAATTTTAAGTGCTTAGATTAATTTTTGTGGATTTTTTAGGCATTTTGGTGGAGTCATTTTGTATGGGAGATAGGCGTGGTTTACATTCGATTATGACAATTTTCATTAATATATCAATTTATTTATTGTACCATTTTGATGACGTCACTTTGTACAGGTGGTAGGTGTAGTTTTCATTTGATTTCGACAAATTTTAAACATAGAGTGCATATTTGGAATCGAAGCTTATATGTTCGAGGTTTTCGATCTACTATTGTGGAATTTTTAGAAATTATTCCATTTAATTTTTATTGGTTTTAATAAAGGCAGTTTGTATGGGAGGTAGGCTTGGTTAACATTCGATTTTGATAAATGTCAAACTTTGAGTATGTATTTAGAATCAAAGGTCATGTGCAAAATATCAAGATTATGCTATACATTCATTTTTTTAGAATTTATAAAAATGTTGCTATTTTCATGTCGTCACTTCGTATGGAAGGTAGGCGTGGTTTTCCTTCGATTTTGACAAAACTTAAGCTTTTTTTGGTTATTTTAAATCAAAGCACAAAAGCACATATCAGGTCAATTCATTCATTTAGAATTTATAAAAGTTTAGCTTTTTAATGACGTCACTTTGCATGGGAGGAAGACGTGGTTTTCAAGGAATTTGGACCAATTTCACGAAGAGTGTGTGTTTGGATCATTGTGATTATTGTCTTATTACAAAATTTCAAAGTTTTAGATTAGTTTTTATGGATATTTTAACATTTTGTTATAATCAACTGTATGGGAGGCGTGGTTTTCATCCGATTTGACTCATTTTGATCGAACTTGCTCTTCCTTTTTAAAAATAAGCTTATACATACATCAAATTTTATTATAATAACCTCAAAACGACTGCTGTTATAGGGACTACGGACAAACGTACATGACTTACCGCATCTTTATGTATTCCGAAGAGCACTATCATTCGTGTGGGACACAATAAGCAATACATTTTTTCATATCAAAAAACATTGTTGCTCGTTTCTTTCACGAACGAGAGTGCTCTTTTCGGAATACATAAAGATGCGGTTAATCGACTCAGCTCGTCGTTCGTAAATTATTGTGTTCTATATCACAAAATTGAAAAAATTGAGTTAAGACTGGTATAAAGGCAAATTTTTCGAGATCTATCGATCAGTGTCATCAGTTTGCTTTTATCTTTTATAGTTTTTGAAATATGAGACATCGATTTTGTGCTATACAACACTGTTGTGACAGGCTTCGTAACCTATTGTGTTCTATATGCAAAAAATCGTGCATATAGAACAAAAATGAAGCAAAAATACTAAGTAAAAAAAATATTTTTTTATTTTGTTCTATATGCAAGTCTAAATAAAGTTATTAAAGTTATTATTTGGAGGTCTTTGTATTTTGCTTTTTTTTTTTGTTTTTTTTTTGGTTTTTTTCTTAGCTTCACATTGCACTTGGCAAACGAAATGAAACAAAAAAGAAAAAATTCCACTTTAGATTGCAGTTGGTAAATAAAATGAAACAAAAAAGAAAAGAAAATACCCATCATAAATAACATAAGGTTAGAAGTTAAATTTTACAACAACGTTTAAAAAAAGCTTAATACTAAGGATAAGAATGGATAAGCAATAGATAAGAAGATATCATTGGAGAAAGTAAATGATGTGATAAGTTTATACAACTTTTTATCACTTGATGCAGTGGCATACTACAATAGGGGTATTCACGGGTTGATGCGAATTGCAAGAATGCGCAAATGCAACATATTTTTCGCACTAACGCGTGAACATCAATATTGTAACTTTACTTATTTGAATCAACGTAAAAACTTAGCCTTTTTAAAGTTTTACCCAGATGGCAACTATGCTTGAAAACACCCATAAGATGAATCAGCTGTTTCGCATCACTGGTTGTGCGCTCTTGCAATAGGTTTGAGCAGTGCGTAATTCAGGAAGAGTTGCAAAATTACTTCTAATGTGTTTGTTGTTGGAATGAAGAAAAAATTCGCAATCTTGCATTTTCGCATCGTCGCAACTGTGTTTCGCATCAACCCGTGAATACCCTTAATAATTTGTTTAATACAAGTTAAAATATAGGTACAATTTTTTGTCTTCGTCTTTTTAACAAACTTGCTTCAATAAAAAAATCTCCGTAAATCAAGCATGAACTTCGTGGAATCGAAGTCAAATGAATTTGGTTAATTTTTTACTTGATTTTGTAGTCGAAACTTACCTTTTAAGAAATTAACAGTATTGATTTAAGTGGACTCATAAGCACATATATATAAGATTAAGTTTAAAATTAAGTTAATATTATAATATATGAAATAAAGTTTTTATTGAGTGAAATCACATTACTTTTCATTTCTCCAATACATATTACATTTTGTTCTATATGCTATAAAACAAGAATAGTTTCGTAAATAAGTGCATATAGAACAAATTATTTTTTTTTAAACGCATCTGTCACTAAAAAACGCTTCAAAAGATGAAAATTTTTTTTGACAGAAAAAACCACAATCTCTTGAACTTTCATTGGTAAGAAAATCGCGGCAGATTTTTCGGTTCAGTTTTTTACTAAACTTTAAACTTGATTTACCAAAAAAACATTTTTGTCATATAGAACACAATAATTTGCGAACGACGAGCTGTTGATGTTGATCAAAAATAAAGATGCCACTCCTCCTTATGAGCGCCGAAATGGACTTAAAAACTTTATATACCACTTACGCAGTATGCGTGGGGCTATAAAAATGCATGTGCGCCCCCAAGCAGCTACCAAAACGCTCCTGTACCGCTTAGCTAATGCACAAAACACATGTTGATGTTGAAGAGGAAAAAGTGTTAAAAAGTTAAACCACACAATTTAACGTAATATGCACGTTGAACGTTGGACTTGGCAAACAGTCAAAGCAGAGTAGAGTAAAATTAAAAAAAAAAAAATTAAAACTTGCAGCAGCAACTAAAAACATAATATTACGTTATACCGCATAACGTAGCGGAAAATGCGCAATCGCAACATACTTAAGAAACTACTTCAGCTGCGTGTAAGAAAGAGTCAGAAAGAGACTCAAACACAGCCAAAGGCAAGGAGAAATGCAAAATTGATGAGCGCAAACAAGAAATAAAATTTATTTTTCAAAAAAAAAACATAAGCAACTAATAAAAGAGAAGTAGCAGCAGCAGCAACAGAACTAGCAACAGCTGCTGTTGCGGAGAGTCGTGTCTAAAGCAGCGGCTTGGGTGCAAAAATAAAGAAAAAGAGTAAAACACGGCCATAAAATAAAATCAAACAAAAACTCGTCTTGGCTTCAACGTGTTCAAAGCCGAGTTTAAAACGAGTACAAGCCGTCAGCGAACTCACTTGATGCTTTATATATTTTTTTTTTTTCAATTTGAGGCATTATTTAATAATTTTTTTTCCTACAGTTTTCAAGCTCAAAGAAAGTGAAATTATTACCAATCAAAGATAAGCCCAGACAGCTGGAAGCAGGAAAAACACTGTGCAAGTGAAAAATACGTGCATTTAGATGGTCACAAAAATGCCTGCTGTGGATGGGCGTGATGGAAGCTGTGCCGGTTGCCGGAAGTTTTGTCGTGTGATAGTTGTATTTGTTGTTGCTGTTGTCGTTGCAGATTTGGAATAGCTTGTGTTGGTTAAGTTGAAGATTGTGTGTATTATTTAATAATTGTTGATGTTGCCTCAACACATTTAGTAATGTTTGATCAATAGTTATCAAGATCTGTCAATATTGCCAGAAGTACTCAAATAGACCAAATGATTTTGAAATCCGTATCGAATACATTAAAAATAGATCTCTCCTATAAGTGTATTTACCCTAATCCTTTTAACCTGGTTCACAGTTTTTGAGATGTCAACGTAACATTTCACTGCGTACGTTTTCTAAAAAAGCCGAAAAAAGCATTTTTCCAAAATGTATAGGCGTTGCATGTAATTGTTACTTAATGAGCATGACAGCACCTACATATATAAAATAAAAGTGATAATGAATAAATGAGTAAAAGTTAGTTCTTGGACTTGATGACAAAAACAAAAACAAATCAAAAACGACGTCATCGAGTTGCGGAGGTAGCTGTCTAAGCAAGCCGTCTAAGTTGTTGCTTGAAATTATAACACACTAGAAATAGATGCTACGGATAAAATATTATATTCTAGTATAGACTGATACTTAGCACTCATGATAAAAATAGAAAAATTTCATGACGTCATGAGTCACTACAAGATCGAAAATGCATCAATCATGAAATGGTGTTGCATGGAATTATTTCTTGTTAAGAATATGCAACTAATTTTTCTGTACGGCCGCCACCTCTCTGCAGACAATGGCAAACCTCAGAGAGTAATCAAAATGCCATGTAAAGCTTCTTGAGAACGAGAACTTTCCGTTCATCGCCGTTCGGAGTCGGCGTTAAGCATGTAGGTCCGGTTCTCGGTCAATTGTGTACAAACTTAATAACACGCACAACACAATTGATCATAAGAAGCTAGGTCAAAGTCCTTTCAAGGGCTGAAATGGCCAGTTATTTATTTTTTATTTTTATTTTTTTAAGAATATGCAACAGGGTTAATGTTAACTAAAACAAAAAACGAAACTATAAAAAGAAATAAAAAAATAAATTATGACTTAGTCAGGTGGTAGCAGCTTATTCAACAAAAATGCTTTATTGTTACATGGAATTATTACGAATTTGCGATAACGAAGTTTTATTTTATGATACCCAAAAACGGTTCTTTACCCTCATAACGAATATCAGTGACAGATCTACATACGAGCTGAAAGAGCTTTAGTTCACCCTACCCCCTTGGAGAATTTTTTGTACGGAAAAAAAATAAAAAACCTAAAAGCCGTTTCACACCCCCCCCCCCCACCCCCCTTGGACTAAAAAAACTGTTAGCTCAGTCTCCTCCCCTCTGACGAGTGCTAGATCCGTCACTGACTAATATTGAAAATACATCCTCGACACCATGAAGGCAACTACTTAAGGGGGGTTACATACCCAGAACATTTTTTTAAAATTGCATTTTCTTAAAGCTTTAAGTCTCAAGAATATGTGGTAATAATTTCAAGTCGATATCTCTAAAAATAACAAAGTTATAGCCTAGTGAGTAGTGAACTGCCTTCGAGAGCCTGCAGTGCTGGCCCTTATTTTCAGACGCGTTTTTCTCGAAACCATGTTATCAAAGTCGCTGACCCAGATTCCTCAAAACTCAGTGAACCGATCGTTTTGATTTTTTGCAGGCTTATTTTATTCATAATGATCTCGTACTTATCATAAGATATTTTTTTTCGTAGCTTTGTTCATTTTTGGTCGAAAATCGTTTCTTTACATTCGGAAGTCCGCCATTTTGTGGAGAATCAAAATCGGCTATGACAAGTTCGAAATTTAAGTATCTAGTTTAATAATATTTTTCGTTTTTTTGTATCAGAATAATTTAGGAGGAGCAACCTTAGTCACCGCTTTTCACTTTTCTTTCACAGCGCTCTATAAAAAAAGCTGTATCTACCTTAACATTAAATTTGTTTTTTAAATAGAAAAAAACTAAACATACTCCTGAATCTGTATATTTTTAGATATAAAAACCCCTATTTAAAAATATCCCTTAGGTTTCCTTAAAAAAAAAATTCACAAACATTACCTTTCAGCCTCTGGGTATATAATCTCCCTTAATACCGTAATAATGCAACAACAATGAAAAAACGTTGCATGCAATTTTAACTTCGTGACTATTGAAGATACGGTAAATTTTATGGAACGACAGTAAAACTGAGGTTTTCAGTCACATGGTAATAATAAAAAGAATTAAAGACGCTATGAGGGCTCAGGGAACCCTTCAAAGTAATCTTAATGCACCAAAGGCAATAGCAAGAGTAGAAATAAAAGTAAAATTAAAATTCAAAGTAATTAATTGAATAACAATTAAAATAAAGTTAATTATAAGGATCAGAATTTGGATAAGGATTATTTAAATTATGATTGCAAGGATTTGGACAAAGATAAGAACCAGCAATAAAACAAGGAGTAAGATTTTGGACAAGAATTAGGACAAGAATTCCAACAAGGCTTGGGAAATGAACTAAGACAAAAATTGGAATAAGAATATGGATAAAGACAAAACAAACTTAAAACAATATTTAGGACAAGACTGGAGAAAGAATAAAAGATAAAGGAATGGGACAAGGAATAGCACAAGAATTTGGTTAGACTAAGGACAAGATCTTGTACAATTGTACAAAGATTGGGGAAAATAAGTGGAACAAGAATTAAGAAAGGGATTCGAACAAGAAAAAGGTAAGAAAAGAAAGGAAGAAACTCGCACAATTGAGCAGGGGCTTCAAGAACTTATTTGGACTTTCTGGACCAAGTTTAATATCGTGCAAGGTATCTGATTGGAGATAAAAACATTTCATCTTCTCTCAACTCTCTTGGACATCAACACAATGTCGGTTGCCTAAGGGGTCGTTCATAAATTACGTGACCATTTTTCAACTTTTTTCACCCCCGCCTCTCCCTCCGTTACTCTTTGTAGTGCATTTCAATTCAGATAAGCGAACCATTTTTTGTTCTTAAATAAGTTCAGAAATTAATCATATATATCACTTTTTTATGGTCTAAAATAAGTTACAAAAGGAAGAATTTAAACCTTTGTTGATATTCTTATAACAGTAAATTCAAATGTAAGCCTTCATGCAAACGTCATATAAACTTTTTTACCAGTGCGCATTGATTCTCACCATAAGAAAGAAGATGGATGTACTGCTACTTTTCTATGGTTAATTTTTGAACTCATTTCCCAAGAAAAAAAGATTCGTTTCTGAGAGGCATTTTCGTCTGGTGATTGATTCAAAAAAGGTTAATTTCCGAATGCCGAAAAAATAACTTTTATATGGTTCTTTTTTCAACTCATTTCCGAACAAAAAAAGGACAATTTATGGTTCTTTTTTTAATCTCATTTCCGATTTAATATAAGGTTCATTTTTGAAAGGCATTTTAGTCAGACGAATGATACAAAAAGAGTTCATTTATGAGTGCCGGAAATAAACATTTCTACCCGAAAAGGTTCATAAATGAATTCGAAAACAATAGTCCTGGTTCACTGGGTTATTGCACAATAAATAGATACTAGGTCACCATCAGAATTTTTTTTTTTTTTTTTTTGTTAAAAAAAAATACTTTAAATTTTTTGACATTTGTTACAGTCCATCGAATGGCAATACTATTAAATAACATTTTTACATTTATACACATGTACATTTCAAAACCCAGTATGGAGTTATTCAAGATGGTGGATGTTTTTCATTTATACAGAAATCGTAACCCATTGTTATTTTGTTTTGAGTTAGGTTATTGACAATTTTGAATTTATAGAGTTTTTTTAGAGGTTACACTTTTCGATACTGATTAAACTGTCATACGCTGTTCAAATCTGGCAATTCTATTATCATATGTACTCAGTTGAGTTTACCATTTTATAATGAATAAACTCATTCCTAAACAACGCTTACAAATCGGGCAAATTTATTTTGAAAATCGTGGTTCAGTTCGAGAATGTTACCATGCGCTACGTCCATTTTATATATGATGATTTTTCAATTTCAGTTGATTAGAAATGAGGAAAGAAAATGCAGAAAGCTTAAAGCGTTATACCATGGCCTGACCGTTTTTCAAACCCAGAACCTCTGGGGTGGCAGTTGAGCACGCTGCCTACTCGACTACCGTGGCCGATAACACTTGCTGCAGAATCAAATTAAAATGTTCCTGCGGCTTTTCGCCACGGCTTTTAGAGCATTCTACACATGCTTCACTTGATCAACACTCCCTGCTCACTCATCTTTTACCCCTTTTCTAACCAAGGCAGACTTGATTGTATAGGCTTAACACCTGATATCCTTGGTTCGAAGCTCAAAAAAGAATAAATTCAATAAAAAAAAATTATGTTGAATATGTCAAACAAATAAATGTCAAACCTTCGGGAAATACTTTAAAAAAGACACCTTGCTAAAGAATGGAGTTATCAGAAAAAAGTCGCTAAACCAAAAAGAAAAAAAAAATAATGATAATAATAAAAGAACTAGTTCAAAATACAAAGTCAAAACGTCAAAAAGTTTTTGTTCGTCAACGAATACAAGCAAAACAAAATATAGCCGATCTTAAAAAAAAACCCAAGAAATCAAAAACAAAGCGCAGACACAAGGTAATACGAAAATATTAGCATAAAAGAGCTTTGAAAAGGATTATAAAAAAATAAATGTTTATCGTTTCGATCATATGCGAAAACCAACAAAACTGATTAAAATTAACATTCAACAATAACATATAGTTATTCGGATATTTTTATAAATTTATGTTATGTTTTGTTTTTTTTTTATATTTTTTTTTTTAAGTGAAACAAAGATTAACTAAAAGTTGTACTCGTTTTCATTTCGGAGATTTTTAAGTAAACAAACTTTTATTAAATGAGTTAAAAAAGCTCAGGAAATAAACGATATTTTATAGTAAAAGTTATGAAATTTACAAGTTTGGTTCACTTTAAACACATAAACAACGAAATTTCATTCTACAGTCTAACAAAAATATGTTTTTTTATATTTTTCTTCTTTGTTTTGTGTTTTAACTCCCAGAAGTATTTCCAAATTAAGTTTTATCAAATATATAATTTCCATTATTTCATTTGAAAACTATTTTTTTTTCTTTTTTTCTTTTCATTGGTAAAAACTTTCAACTCTTTTTGCCAAACTGGCATCACTTTAATTAACTTCCGGTTATCTTATGAATTTTTTCATATTCTTTGAACTACCTCAAAAAATCTCACACACACGCACGCACACACACGCGTTGATTATAACTTGTTGTTTGCCTTACGTTACGTTACGTTGCGTTACGTTTCGTCTTGTTATTGCTTGCATGCACCGTTTCTCGTTATGAACGTCCGACGCTTTCGATTGTTGTTACTTAACTGATTTTACGAATTTACGTTCAAGTCAAGCTTTCGACTCAATTTTCAAAACACTGCTGTCATTGTTGTTGTTCTCATTGTCATTGTTGTTGTTTTTTGCGCTAGCTTTGCGCACGCTCACTTGACTCTCACACCGCGCATTTGTTTAAACAAATTAAGCGCCAAAAATATGTTAAAACACTACTGAGTTTGGCTGGCACGAGCTTTCGATGGGAAAAAAGCTTTTGTTTGAAAACAATGTAAAATGCTTGGTTTTTATACTCGTTGCGCTCTTCTTCATTTTTTTTTTTTTTGTTTTTTTTTATGTGAGTAAATGAACTATTTTCTTATTTTTCCCAACTAAGTATTTATTTTGATCTTTTTTTTAATATTTGTAGTCTTCCTTCTATATATATATAGGCACTTGAGCTTGTAATATTTAATTGTATTTTGTTTTTGTAATATTTTATTTTTTCACGTGCGTAATTTTGCACAAACATTTGTTTTTTCTCAATGTTGTATTGCTTTTAAGTTGCTTCCCTCTCTCATTCGCTTATGTTTTTATTTAATTTATGCACACCCACACTTCAGCTGTTCAACTTTTAACATTCAGCGTTTTTTTTTTTATTACTTCTGTTGATTTTAATGTTTATATCATAAATTTGAAAAATTTTGTTCATTTAGAAAATTTTTTTTTCCCCAATTGTTTTGCATTTCCTAATCAAGAGCTTTTTTTCTGACATGCAAAACAGAGAGCAAGCTGCTGAGAGCCTCTGACAGATCACAGTGCAGTGGATAGGTGTTCGCACACATCTGTTTTAATTATTTCAACATAGAAGTCGACTATTCAAATAAAGTCGGCTTCAAATAAACTTGTATGGGCAAATATTAAAATTTTTTTTTATAGTTGTTCTGATTGAAACAAAATGGTGTCAACACATAAATTTCAATTTTTTATTACGTAGATCAACCATTTGTTTGATCTTTGGTCTACATCAAGAGGCATCGCGGTTTTTGCCAGAAAATCATTGAAATGAAAATTAAAGATCATCAATTAAACAATTTTTTTAAACTTAATATTTGAATATGATCTTTCATTATTTAAATTGAAAACAAATTCATGTTGTCTTGTTGTCAACATACTTGGCCTAAAGCTACCAAGTATGTTGACAACAATATAAATAATGAAAGGTCATATTCAAATATTAAGATTAAAATTTCTGGGAAAGCACGACCATACATGTTAAAAAAAAAATTATTAGTTGTGTGTTTATCACAAAAACCACAAAATTTTTTATAACAAAATGGTCTTCAAACCATTTTAGGTGTACCATCAGGTGAACCCTAAAATGGAAGTGTGGAAAAAATGAGGAGCTAACAAAATAACACAACTTCAATATGCTGTGATAGCGGTAAACCGCTATGATCGAATTTCGAAGATACACATGAGTTAAGGCTTTGCCTTAAAGTATGATACGATCTAGGTTAACCTTGACTCAGTTACTAATCTAAAAGCGCTCTCTCTGTCAAAAATAAATTTCCGGGTAACTTTCTTGGTAACTCTATGTGACGTCCGTGGCGTAGTTGGTTAAAGTGCGTGGCCGCTATGTCAACGAACTTGGAGACCCAGGTTCGAACCCCAGCAGCGACAGAAAATTATTTGAATTAAAATAATTTTTCTGTACGGCCGCCACCTCTCTGCAGACAATGGCAAACCTCAGAGAGTAATCAAAATGCCATGTAAAGCTTTTTGAGAATAAGAACATTTCGTTCATCGCCGTTCGGAGTCGGCGTTAAGCCTGTAGGTCCATTTCTCGGTCAATTGTGTATAAACTTAATAACACGAACAACACAATTGATCATAAGAAGCTAGGTCAAAGTCCTTTCAAGGGCTGAAATGGCCAGTTATTTATTTATTTTTTAACTTTCTCGGCATATTGGCAGTCTAAGTAGAAACTAAGTGTGAGTCGATCACAGTGAAAAGTCATGCAAGACTACTGATGAGTTGGTGTAGCGGCCAACGAAACAGTCTGTATAGTCAAGCTATGTGATTTTCTCTATACAGGGCCATTGTTGTTGTTGTTGGTTGTTGCCTTCTTTGACTTTATGTTGTCTTGTTGTCAACATACTTGACCTAAAGCTGAAATTTGTTTTCAATTTTTATAAATTCAAATTAAATTTTTTATGTATTAAATAAAACTTTAAATAAATTGAAATTTTTTATTTCAAATTCAACTTTCTAAAATTAAAATTTAACTTTTTATTTAATGTTTTTATTTATTAAAATTTTAATCTGTCCCGTCCAATGTTTAGTTGGAGATATAAAGATTAAAAATTATTTGTAAAAAGTTGTTTTCGAATTGTCAAAAGTTGAATTAAAAGCCTTTATGGGTTGGAGCAGTTAATAAATATTTTTTTTAATTTCTTTTTCGACTGTCACGCCCAAAATGCCTTGAGAAAATCGAAAAATGAAGAAGATAGAAGAGACAAGCAGTGTCGAATATCGTCTTTCAGTCCAGCAAATTGTTTTTGAGTTATTGGCATGCACCTTTAATTCAAGAA
The DNA here is from genome assembly GCA_943735915.1 of Pherbina coryleti. Taxonomy (NCBI): domain Eukaryota; kingdom Metazoa; phylum Arthropoda; class Insecta; order Diptera; family Sciomyzidae; genus Pherbina; species Pherbina coryleti. The sequence continues at coordinate 190,655,347 of OX030948.1, forward strand.
ATATAATCGTGTCGAAATTCTCGATTATTCGTGAAGGGTGACCAAAAAAAAAAACCTACGACATTTTGGAATTTCACCTCAGAATAATTTTGTTTTACTCTGTTGGAATTGAATTCCAAGCATATTTTTATTATATCCATCTTATATGGAAATCTAGAGACCCCATATCTCCTGGAATTGAATTCTCTACTCAATACAAAACGCCTAAATCCACCAACACAGGTACTGAAAACAAAAGTTGAAATCAGCCGTAGTGTCAAATATTTTTATGTATTTTAAAAGGTTAACCAACGAACGTAAATAAAATATATACGTATCTATTTTTATCGCTTATAAATGCATTGCTTACTGAAATATTGAAAACATCAAGACATAACGCAACCTTTGAGAAAAACCCCTTTTAAACTAATAACAAACAAGTTTGATGATATAAAAAATAGAAAAACACCTTTATATTTTTTAATACCTTCTTTATGAATTTAATGTTTGGCTTTTAAAAAATGTTAATTTTGTAGCACTCTTAACACATGGTCCAATAAGTCCCGAGACTAACTACTAGGTGGCACCTCTAACAAAATATCGATATAATATTTCAATAGTTCCAACCTTCAAACAATACGTGTAAAAATTTCATGACAATCTAACGTTTAGTTCAGAAGTTGCAGAGATTTAAGTGAATGTACTGTTGATATTTTAAAAATAATGGATTCAAAGTAATTCCGTGTGTTGATTTATCACTGTTTTTTGATGAGAAAAAATACCGTCTAAGCTGAGCAATGGCTCAAAAATATAATTCGGACTCTCCTCCATCAAAAGCAATCATTTTTCGATGGTATGCTGAGTTTAAACTTGGTCGTACAGACACAAATGATGCTGAACGTTCAGGACGCCCAAATGAGGCAATTGTTCCATAAAACATAAAAAAAGTACACAAAATGGTATTGGCCGACCGTAAAGTGAAAGTACGCGAGCTAGCTGGGGCTCTGAAAATATCGGAAGGCAGTGTGGGAACAATATTACAAGAACATTTGTCGATGAGAAATCTGCTTTCCAAATGGGTGCCGTGTTTTCTCACACCGGACCAAAAACAACAACGTGTCGATGATTCGGAGAGCTGTTTGACACTGTTTACAAAGAATAAACATGCATTTTTGCGTCGGTATGTGACAATGCATGAAATAAAACGGTCGCCAGCTGAGTGGAGAGCAACCGATGAAAGCAGGCCAAAGCGACCAAAAATACACCAGCCTGCTGGAAAGGTTATGGCATCTGTATTTTGGAATTCGCATGGAATTTTGTTTATCGACTATCTCGAAAAGGGAAAAAAATCAACAGCGATTATTATATAGCGTTGTTGGAGCATTTGAAGGATGAAATCGAAAAAAATCGGCCCCAATTAAAGAATAAAAAATTATTTTTCACCAAGACAATGCACCGTGTCACAAATCGTTGAAAACGATGACGAAAATCCACGAATTGAGTTTCGAATTGCTTCCATCGTGTTCGCCAGATTTGGCCCCCAGCGACTACTGGCTCTTTGCTGACCTCAAAAAAATGCTTGCCGGCAAGAGATTTGGCTCCAATGAAGAGATGATGGCTGAAACTGAAGCTTATTTTGAGGCGAAGCACAAATCGTTCTACAAAACCGGTATTGAAAAGTTAGAAAAGCAGTGGAATGAATGTATTGCTCTTGAAGGAACCTATGTTGATGAATAAAGAAGAATATTTGCAAAAAAAAATTGTTTTTTTACTTAGTCTCGGGACTTATTGGACCATGTGTTATTATATACATAGTACGTCAAAAAAACCTGTGTTCAAATCTTGGAACCATTCACATATTACCAGAGTTCTACCCAATTTAATACCTTAAATACTAAGACCATTTCCTTTGTTATAGAACAAAAATAACAACGATTTATTTAATGCTTAAAGATTTTATCAAAAAGAAAGATTGTGTTTTTATGTGAAGACACTAAAAATTAAATCAGATGGGAAAACTTTTGCGTTAAGAAGGTTAAAGTTTTTCAATAAAAAAATCAAACAAAATCAAATCAGTAATTTAAAGATAATTAAATAATTTTTTAATTATATTTTCAGTTATACTTTAATGATTGTCTTTTCTTGAAAACCATTAATAAACTAAAATATATATATCAATTTCATTATCTGCATGACTTTGATATTCATTGATTTTACACACCATGATCCACGCTGAAACAAAAAACTTAAGATACAAACTCGATTGATGCAGTAGTCAATTGGATGCAACTTCTGTGTTATTAAGAGAAATAATCAATACATAAAAGTTTATTTGTAAGCTAAACGAATTAAGGAGAAATTTTAATAATCACTGTCTTCAACTGAAATTTCGAAAATTGAGATCTCATCACATTAATGGAAATTTAACGTTTATTAAATCGTTTCATTAAAGTGTGTCTGAGGTTTTTTGTTTGGTTTTCATGTTATTATATTTTTATTTTCGTTAAGTGATGACAATTTTAAAATTTATAATAAGTTTTAAGTAAATATGTATATTATTTAAAAAAAATATTTCAAAATTGCTTGGCTCACAAATAATGTGAAAATACATAAATGCAATTATTTTATTGAAATTATCAACATAAAGAAAAACTTTTGTAACAAATTTGATAAACAACTTTTCTGAATATATATTTTTATTTAAAAAGAAAAATCTAAAAACAAAGAACTCAGTATTAACTTTTGGTCACTGAATATCGTACACTGCACGAAGTAATGAGAAGACCAATACTAAAGATTCAAAAATTTATCATAATAAAGGTCCAATATATGTTTTTTGTCAAATATTTAGTAGAATTAATATGTATTTACTTAAAGAAAACAAATTTGATTAACTTCAAATATATATAAAAATAAATTTAAATGTTTTTGATACGAACTTATGATAAGACCAAAGGAACAGAATTATGTCAATGACGATAATTATTACTTTTACTATTTAGTAATTCTTTGAGACGCCGAGGCATTGCGTTTATCAATGTCTTTATAGTTTTTTGTTAAATTTTACCCCATTCGGCAGTTATTGCAGTTTTAAAGCTTTTTACATTATCAAATTGTATGCCATCCTTGTAAACCAACTTGGATTAAATTGCCCACATATTCTCAATGGGGTTTAAGTTAGAACTACAAGCTGGCCAGTCCAAAACGCTCACTTTACGGTCTTTCAAAAACACTTTAGTAGCCTTTGATGAATGAATAGCTAAATTATCTTGCTGAAAAATCTACCCACCTTCAACAATTTCATTCCCGAAATTCAAAAGAACTTCATATAGTAGTTTTATATACTTTAGGCTGTTCATTTTTGTCGAAATAAAACAAATAGGAGACTTTCCAATAACCCCACTGAATATCGTACACTGCACGAAGTAATGAGAAGACCAATACTAAAGATTCAAAAATTTATCATAATAAAGGTCCAATATATGTTTTTTGTCAAATATTTAGTAGAATTAATATGTATTTACTTAAAGAAAACAAATTTGATTAACTTCAAATATATATAAAAATAAATTTAAATGTTTTTGATACGAACTTATGATAAGACCAAAGGAACAGAATTATGTCAATGACGATAATTATTACTTTTACTATTTAGTAATTCTTTGAGACGCCGAGGCATTGCGATCAGTTGATCTCGTCTATTAGTCGGTGTCGGTAGTGTTTTTGCTTTGTGCTTAATAAAATTGCGTGCTTTTTGTTTAAATTATTTGTTTTGTGTTTAAATATTTGGTACGTATTTTAAATAGTGAGTGTTTTCATTATTAAGAGTACTAGCTGTGTTTGAGATATATATTGTGTAATATTTAACTCTTAAATTGTAATATTTATATCTCTTTATATTAATGTTAAATTGTCTATTGTTTTTGTAAAAAGTTTTTTGTTAAGTTTGAAGCGCTTGCTTGCATGCTAGCTTGCTTGCAGTGTTGTTTTTATTTTTTCATTCCTCTTTGTGCGGCGTTTTGTTTTTTTTTTTTTTTTTTTTTTTTTTTTTTTTTTTTTCTAAGCTAAGTAGTGTTGTTATTGTTTTTTAACTGTTGCGCTCACTACTTGGTAAAGTGTATAAATTAAACCCTATAAGCACATTTTTTTTTGTTTCTATACATATATTGCTCAATTGCTCAATTCTGTAAAGAATAATCATGGACTATTTTTCTGCAGAAAATATTGCTGCTTGTTCCCTTAACGAGCTTTGCAGAAGCCAGAATATTCTGAACCCCATGTTCAGCTGTTCTGGTCCATGTGAGCAAATGTTTCATGCTAATTGTGCGGGTATCTCCAAATCGTGCTTAGACGATTTAATGTCTGTCCGGTCTGGTCTTCGCTGGTACTGTGCTTCGTGCAGGGCCCTTTCCCCAGATGAGCTTTATTCTAAAATCAAGCTTTTTGGTGAAAGTCTCAACTTGCTAAATAACAATTTTAGGGATATTGTTACATTTTTTAGCGAAGTTAGTGCCGCACCCAGTATCAGCGTCTACGATGAATGTACTTCACCGGAAAAAATTTCGCCTTCTTTGTCTCAGACAATCTCTTCCGGGACACAAACAAACATTCAGTCTGAAGAAGACCAGAATATTTCTAAAAAGAAGAGGAAAAATAAAAATAAAAATAAAAATAAAAATAATACGCGTCGTATGACGTCTTCAAACCTTCCTCAGGCTAAGCAGCCCTCAGCTATGCCTGCAATTAACGATACTACAATTATTTCTTCACCTCCTTCTTATACTCCTCCATTGGCTAATAGTCCAAATTTGATTTCAACCGAGCCCAATAACCCAATAATTAATTTAAGGGCAGTGTCGAGGCGAAAACTCTTATTCATTTCGCGTCTTCAGCCCGACACAACATCTGAAAATGTATTGACGTTTGTCAAACAAAACATTTTATTTAGACAAAATGCATTCTGTTCATGCAAAAAAATTGGCAACAAGCCTTCCCACGCCTCCTTTATTCTAACGGTTGCAGCTGAAGAGTTTGCATCTGTTCTTAACTCTAAAAAGTGGGCCGATAATATTCTCGTTTCTGAGTTTACGCCTAAAAATAAGTCTAGAAGGACGAATAAAATCGCCCATCAGACCCAAAAAAACTAAATAGATTATCCCTTTACTATCAAAATGTAAGGGGATTACGTTCTAAAACACGCGACATATTTTTGGCGTCTCAGAATTTCTCTGAGGATATTATCGCGTTAACAGAAACATGGCTGAACGGAAGCATTATTGACTTGGAACTGTTTGACAATAGTTTTCAAGTTTTTAGAAGGGACAGACACACTGACAATTTTTCTGCTGTTGGTGGTGGTGTCCTTTTAGCTGTAAGGAATTCCTTTGTCAGTTCCTTAATTGATATTCCCTGCTCTTCTAATATCGAACTTTTATGCGTTAAGGTGTTACATTGTAATTCCAATGTATATGTTATTAATGCATATGTTCCCCCAAAGAGCAGTGCAGAAGTCTATGCAAGCCTTGCGGATTGCATAGAATATATAATAAATCTACTTGACGTTAATGACGACATTTTACTGTTGGGCGATTTCAATCTGCCTGACTTAAAATGGCATTCTTCCGACGATGATACATATTTTTGTGCATCAAATTCGAAGACTCGCCAAGAACATATATTTGTTGACAATATATGTTCTGACTTACAACAAGTTAGTTGTATTTATAATAGTCTTGAAAGACTTCTTGACCTGGTCTTAACTACAGACAGCAACAATGTGATTGTTAAGAGGGCCTTCCATGCTCTGACTATTGTAGACGAATACCATCCACCATTGAGCATTTGGTATAAATCGGACAGAGAGAGCATAGTAAAATCGAGTTCAATCGATAAAGTTTATGAATTCAATTTTAAAAAAGCTGACTTTTTTAAGTTGAATCATTTACTTCATAACAAACTAAATGTTATTTTAGAGTACTTAAATGGAAATAACCTTGATGATTCCATAAGTTTTTTTTATACGGAGCTCTTTATTGTGTTCTCTCAATCCGTACCATATAGCCTCAAATTTGCGAAAAACTGTGCGTACCCTTGGTACACAAAGGATTTAAAAACTCTTCGCAACAACAGGAATAGGGCTTGGAAGAAATATGTCTGTAGTTTAGACTCAAATGACCTGGAAACCTACAAACGTTTGTTTCTGGAATTTGAAAATACCTCAGCTGCATTATATACTGAATATTTAGACAATATAAAGCTGAGAATACTGTCTGATCCAAAAAAGTTTTGGGGATTCATAAATACAAAGAAGAAATCCGATGGATTCCCTTCATCATTCAAAACTGTTGATGGAATTACTGACGATCCCGTCATTATTTGTAGTTTATTTGCAAATCTTTTTAAAGAGTCATTTTGTTCGGATTCTTTTGATCCTGATGAGGGGTATTTTGAATATATGAATTCTACTCCCAGAGTTTCTTTGGACTCTTTATCCTTTACCTCAGAGGATATTTTAAAATATATTAGTTAGTTGAATTTTTTTTTCATCATAATAAATTACATTGGACCATTCTTCTTCCTAAAAGTGGTGCTTTTCTGCAAATGCTAATCTAGTTCGCTTGTATCGTGCTGTTAACCTTGGCTTTGGGATACATTTCGTATATTTAAGGTTGATGTCATCTCTAAGAATCTTTTGCACCCATCGTACAGAAACATTCATATTAAGTATTCGTACTATATTGGCGGGACTATTCGATTTATTCACCGCTAATCGCTTAATCTCACGTATATTTCTGGCACTAAGTTTACATGGTCGGCCACTACTTTTCTGCTTTCCATATTTTTCCTTCAAATTTGGGTAGTGAATAACTACTCTTGCTTCTTTTTTAGTCTAGCTGCAATATCTCTTGTTTTCTATCCATTTTCCCGATAGGCTGCTATTTTTCCTTGTTATTCTCACTTAGCTGTGTACCACGACACACAGCTTAGTTTTTTTTTTTTTTTTGTAATAAAATTAAAACCACGCCTATCTCCCTTGTAAAGTGATTTTAAGAACCAATAAAAGCAAATATTTTAGTACGAAAGGACCAAATATTTAAAATTTCACAAAACTTAATCAAATGTCTTTAATTTTGTATCGTATTTTTTGCTTTCAAAATCACATGCACACTAAGTTTGAAATTTACCAAAATTGAATGAAAACTTCACCAACTTTTCATACAAAGTGACATCAATATCGTAAAAACTTGATATGCTCCCTAAATATTAAAGAATTGACTTGATATTTTAGACATAAGCAATGCATAGATGCAATGACTTCGAAATTTTGGAAAATTGGATCGAAGCCACGCCTAGCCCTCATACAAGCTAACGTCATCAAAATAATAAAACCTTTATTACTTCGAATACACAAGAAAAAAATCTAGAAAAATTTTTTATATATAGTTTAACAACTAGATCAGGGTGCTAATTCTCAATCTGTGAAGCGAAAAATTTAATAAATTTCATAAAGATTTTGATGTTGCCACCAGTGTTGCCACCAGTGTTGCTAGTCTAGCCTTTTTTCTGTCGTCTAGCCTCGAAAAATACCATCTAGCCTCTAGCCTTTTTTTCAGCCTATTTTTATTTCGTTCTAGCCTTTTTTGATATATTGCTTAAGATATATGGACAGGAGATCTGCATGAATATATCCATTTGTTGTTTCAAGTTCCTTTAGTTTTTCAACTCCCTGTAAGTCGAGGCAGGGAAACAACAATTTGGCAGCAAGAACCAAATGTAGAAAACTGGAAATGTAGAAACTTGAAATGTAGGGAAAAAGTAATTATTTTGTCTACAAATTGTTTATTTTCAAGTCTGTATTCGAAGTTCGAGGAAATAACTTCGTGCCGTCAGTGTAAACTTTCTCGTTTCTCGAGTTAAGAATACAGTTTAACTTTAAAGCATTGGATTGAAGTATGTTTGTGTTCTTGTTGTTGTTTTTTTATTTCCTGCACCTGAACAGAGGAGCTTTAAGTAGCGCCGGAGAGGGTTAATATGCATGACCGACCCCCATTACTTTTACAAAAGGAACATTTTTCTCTTGGGGACCTCCGACCTCCGACTTTGTATAGAAAAGTATAAGTAGACGCTCGTCAGTGGCTTTCTACGTCAGCGCAGTCGCTTAGACTTGAAAAGTAGAAAGCTTGATTTTTTCTATCAATTAAGGTAGGGTAGAAACCAAATAGAATCAAGTCTGACTTATGATTCGTTTTTCAGAAGCTAGTCGTGGCTTGTAGGTTAGAAACATATCAAGTTTCTACAAGTCAAGTCAAAACTTGTTTTTTTCAAGTTACTTGATTTTCAATTGACTTGTTTTAGATCTCTGGTATGGACCCAGTGCAACCCTGTGCTCTAAAAATAATATATTTGGCAGCACGTCATAAATGAAACGTTATTTCAGCTGGACATGGAAAAAACAAATATTCTATGCAATTCTGGTTTCCATTTACTAGATATTTAAATAAAGTTTCTAAATTCATACAAGAAATGAGTTAGAAAATAGGTGATTCTAATGATGGAACTGAAAGTACTTCCAGCTCCAGCAATGGGGCTTCGTTTGATTAATGGAATTTGAGGAGCCGAGTGCAAGCAAGAAAAATCCGAAAAACTCGAAAAAATACGGTTTATATACTTATTACACAGTACGACAAAATCAATTTTTTTTGAGTACACATGAGAAATGTTAACAGAATATGAAAATAGGATTTCTTAAAATAAAGAAATACGTGTCTCGGCGATTTGCTGTAGCACGTCAGAATTTTGAGAAAATCGATTTTAAAGATTCGAAGGATCGTGGAGGTTCACTTGTAACGTAGTACTATTATAAAAAGTTCTATAAAAACAGAATGGGTGAACCGATTTAAGTGCTTGAGCCAGTTTTGAAAAGGGAATTAAATTTGGATTTGTTTTTATAAAAAAAAACATTTTTTTCCGCTAGATGGCGCTTTAATTTTCATGTAAAATTAAAAAATATCCAAAAAATGTACGAAATTCATTAAAAATACAATGTTGTTGATTTGAAATCCAATAACTAAAGTAGAATCTTTTTCGCTGGCCGGGAATTGCTTGATTCAGCGATTCGGGGCTCCGAGCCAGATCAAACTAAAAATATTATTCAATTTCAACGAGCTTACAGATCGGGGTTTCTGCAATTAGAAAAAATTAAAACAAGTCGTCTGGGATTTGAACCATATGGCGGTCGATTGTTTCGAAGATTGTCATTACTTCTTATCTGCGCCTTAACGTTCTAAGCCAACGACCAACCTTTTTACTTTGTCACTAATTGCAGTCTTCTCTCATTTTCCTCCTTCTCTCTCTCTCTCACGTATGAATGGTTTTTTTCCATTACAATACGTTCAGCTTTCCTTACTTCACGCACTTGTGCTGAAGTTTTAGAAAGATTCTATTTATAGAACATTACTTATATTTTAATATTTGTTATTGTTCTACATTTTCGTGGGGCTGTACCATATTTTATTGAATTTATTTAGTTAAATTTCACGAGTTAACAGATCGGGTGTCGTTTATAACGTCAAGAATATAAAATAAAATGAATTGTCCAAATCGAAATCACTTTTGTTTTGTTTGTGGCTTATATGCACCTACTAAAAATTTTCGGAATATAACTCGTAGTGTTGTTACTGGATATGAAGGTTATTTTGTTGTTGCACACGTTCCAAATTTATGGTATGTTCCAGAAGTTGTTTGCGATTATTGTTATCGTGGTTTGATAGAATGGAAAGGTCATAATTCAAAACATCATTTAAAATACGTTCAACCATTTATTTGGCTACCACGTACAGAACATTCACCTGATGCTTGTTATTTTTGTTTATCATATCCAAAAACGTGATACAAAACCTGCAGTTTACACACGAAAAACTAAACGACCAACATTTTTGACACAAAATAATAGTTAAGATATCATATTAATTTTTGTATTTTTACATTACATTTACATTACATTGAATTACATTACATTTTTGGATATTTTTAATTTTACATGAAAATTAAAGCGCCATCTAGCGAAAAAAAATGTTTTTTTTTTATAAAAACAAATCCAAATTTAATTCCCTTTTCAAAACTGGCTCAAGCACTTAAATCGGTTCACCCATTCTGTTTTTATAGAACTTTTTATAATAGTACTACGTTACAAGTGAACCTACACGATCCTTCGAATCTTTAAAATCGATTTTCTCAAAATTCTGACGTGCTACAGCAAATCGCCGAGACACGTATTTCTTTATTTTAAGCCTATTTTCATATTCTGTTAACATTTCTCATGTGTACCAACCACTGTCGTACTGTGTTATATATTTGAGCTTGAAAGACTGAATTCAATTTTAATTAATTTCAAATATGTTTTGTTCTTGGTATTGTTTTATATCATATTCATATAGAATGTAAATATATAAATACGTTCGAATATTCACAGAGTAAAAACTAATGTAAACAAATCTAGCCTTTTTTTAGCCCTTTTTTTGAAGCCATCTTGCCTTTTCTAGCCCTTTTTTAAAGCCCATCTAGCCTTTTCCCTCAAAAATGCCTGGCAACAATGGTTACCACATGGTTTGTTTTGAACTTTAGTTATTTGCTCACTTCATTGATCGATAATTGACCCCCAGTGCAAGTTTATTCGTAATGAAAATGTTAAAGCGCGCAAATGTGAAGAATTTTTGATTTTCAGTCACGAGAATAACCATCGTAACCATCATCATCATAATCGTCATCATCATCATCATCATCATCATCATTACCATTATCATCATTGTCATTACCTTCATCAACATCATCATCATCAGTATCATCATTATCATAATTTTCTTCAACATCAACATCCTCATCATCAGTCTCCTAAACAACATCGTTTCTAGCCACCTAGCAACAGAAGCATCACAAACAACGACAGCAGCAACAACCACAACAACATCGATAAATTGCAGCTTAATTATAAGCTTTGTATCCGTCTTTAATTCAATTAAGAGTTCAGAACTGCAACCATGGTATTCCGATCGCTTCATTAGCATTCGAGCTGCTTGGTTGTTGGCTGAGACAGACAAGAAGGCAGGCGCAGTTTAGGTTGGTGCACAACTTGCAGGGCTTCAATCAAAGCCGGATCGATGGCTTTGCTGTGCTTGTCACAAAAGTATCAGAAAATCAATTTGCACATTGTAAATGAAGCAAAGCTGCCAGATGAAAGAATTTTTGCAAAGTCTGAAATTTTAAAATAATAACTAAAACCTTGAAGCAGAGTTATCACCTGTTAAACTCAAAATAAAAAAAAAAAATATTAAATAAATAAATAAATTTTTTTTATAATTTTACACTAAAAGGAACTTTGTATTAAAATTGTTATTTTTCTAACATTAAAGCAACCAAAATTTATCATCTGCAGCTTTTATTCTGTAAACATTAAAATCAATTTAAAGTGTTTTTAAAAAAATTTTCAAGGTTCATTTTCATTCCAAGAACAAACCTAGCTAAATTGTGGGATGCTACATTTCACGCTTCAATTGAACGTGCTGTAACATTATTCTACATATTTCGTGACACAGCTGATAAAGGCAGCTATAAATTTATGCAATTTTTTTAGTCTTTTTTTTATTTTTTTCCTTCATGACTGTTTCGCAACTTGGCATTTGTTGACACTGACTCTCGTTCTAAATATATATATAAATTCCTCTCAAACATTAGCAGGAATTTCACTGATTTCACCTTTGTTGTTTTCTATAATTATTTTAATTTAGTTAAACTCAAGTTTAAGTCAAGTTTTTTTTGTTATAAAGAGATAAATTTAAAAAATTTCACTTTTCATTGAAAGATTAAAAAATTATGTGAGACAAAAAACCGCACAATTATGCAGCGTATAGCTTGTATCGGCAAACATACAGCTAAATAATTGCAAACAATTGTCAGTTTTTCACACGAATATAAATGATAGAACTTGGCAAACAAACAGACAGACAGTCAGACAGATAGCAACAACGATCGTTCAACTGTTGTTATCTGTTGATCTTGTACTAAATATATACAAAGATTATGTATGAAGTGAGGTTTGATTCTACATCTGTGGTTTTTTTGTATTTTTTGTATTTTTTTTAATTTTCAACATGCATCTGACATGTTTTTGCTTGACTGAGATTTCAATTTAATGTGCACTTGATCTCAATAGCATGGGATAGAAGTTTTAAATTAATTGATGCTCATTTGCTAAACGGAAGTTTTAAACGTTTTTCTTATTGTGACAACAACGAGTTTAAAATAGAACTCAAACATGTTTATTTTTTTCAGTATTTTTTTCATCTGACTTAATCACAAACTATGCAACTTTGCTTATATAACAGGCTAAACAAACACTTCGCCTTTAATTCCAAGTAAAACAAAAGAGTTAAGAAACGAACTTGCTACGTACAAGCATTCAAACGATTTTTTAAGTATTCAGAACAAGTTGCATTAATTCAGTTATCATAAAAAAATTAACTGTTAATTTAATAAAAACAATAACAAAAACAACAACAAAAACAACAATAACTCTTACCTCAACTTCCGGCCAACACTATCTCAAAATCTACACTGTCAAAATATTAAAAAAAAAAATGCTTAAATTAAGTTAACCTTTGCTCTTGTTGAAGTCGCTCCAAACACTCTTTGCTAATTAAAATGCTAACGTCTAACGCCCAGCGGCAGCAGTGACCAAACAAGTACAGCTCGAAACATACAGCTAGCAGATTCAAGCATAGATAAGTGCATGCATATCAAGTCTAGACAAAAGCTGGCAATCAAATTCATTGCAAACAACTTTATTGTTACACTTTTATTGGTAGCACTTGGAGCACAGTACCTGCGGGAGCCCGCATGTAGCGAGGGAGCCATTAAACAGCCATCACACTAAGCAACAAATCTAAATTAAACCAACATGACTTCTTGTAGCCATTTTGCTAATATTGTGCCTATTGTTAGCGGATTATAAATTTTTATTTTTTTTTTTTTTTTGTTTTTTTTTTGGCCAACTTAAGTTAATTGCCGCTGGCAAGGCAATCATTTGCATAGTTGGTTGTTGGTGTTAGTTTTTTATTTTTTACTACCGGCTTCATGACAACTTATTTTGAGTTTGTTTTGTGTGCAATGAAAACAAAAGCAAACTTTTGACATTAACCTGCCACCTGTTTGGTTGAGCACGCGTGCATGTCTGTCTGCGTGCTGCGTAGAGTTCATGTTATGCAACGCATACGCAATGTGCTGGTTAGTCTTGAATATTTTACATATATCTTGTTTCAACAGCTTTGTCAAGAACAAGCTTTTTTTTTTTGATTAATGATGCAACACCTGGTACGCAAATTTATTGACAATGGGTCTCTAGAGTTTCAATATCTTTAATAATATGTCAATTGTCATTGTCACAACAAAAGGGCAGCCTATGCTTCCGTAAAGAAATACGTCAATTTCTGCAAACTTTTTGCAAGAACTTCATTTGACAATTCATTGACCATTCAATTGACCATTTTAACATTTGTAATCGAAGTCTTAACCAAGCTTTTCAAGCAATGGGATAAGTAAAATAACTAGTCATTGTGTCACCAGAACTATTCTTCTAAACCAGTGGTGCCCAAGAAATTTGAAGCGCGGGCCAATGCTTAAAAAAACAAACACAAAATGTTGCTCATCGTTGTTTTTGACAAAAAATCAAACAAAACAAAAAACAATTACAATTACAGGACACTGCCAATGCACTGCGACAAGACTTAATTTCAATTACAGTAACAATGCTTGCATGAAAAATAACTCGACACACAAGTAACCGGACAATCAGCATCGACATCATCGAGTGTGCGTTTTTTATTTTGGCTTTGCATGCATTTGTTTTTGTAAAGTTCGCTAGAAAATGTGCTGAACACTGAACGAGTGCGGTTTGTGTTTTTTTTTTTTTTGCAGGCGTTCTTTGGTTTTGGCCGAGAATGATAGAAAGCAGATTACGTGTTCCGCAAATGAGAGAGAGAGAGAGAGCATGACGTCACAAGCGATATTGTCATACTTTGGAATGATTTTACTCCCACACCCACGCCTAAATATTGTTTTTTCTTATTTTAATAATATGTATATGGACCTCCTTAACCCATTGGTAGAATTTAATTTTATCAGTCTCGAATAGTTTAGGAGATGAAAATCTTGAAAGTTTAAAAAATTCATATATTTCGTTTACGAAAATATTCATATTTTTATACAGAAGAGTAGATATTTTTACTTTAATTTTTCATAAGAATTTATTTTCAATTTCGTCAATTTGGCTAAGAGATCGGACATTTGCATACGTTTTTGTCAAGCAAAAGTACTGTGTGACGTCATGCACTCAGTTGAGAAAGAGAGCATTAGATAACGGGACTGCGGAACGCGTAATCTTGTTTCTATTATTCTTGGGTTTTGGCTAATCGCAAAGACAAAATTAAGATAGAAAAAAATTAGTATGAAGGGCCAGGCGGGCCATACGGGCCATACGGGTCACTACGTGGGCATGTTTGTTCTAAACGGTCCGTTATAATGGAAACTTGTAGTGACTTTTTGCGCATATCAACTTTACTAAGGAAATGTAGTAATAGGGAGATAATTAGTCAGGTCGATCACAATTAAAATACTGATCAAAGTTAAAATATCCCCATAGCTGCGTTGAAAGAATTTACAGTCAAGGACAAGGATTAGAACAATATTGACAATATTGAGAGTAGGAACAATTTTAACAGGGATAAAAAAAGGATTTGGAGAGGCATTAGTACAAGGAAATAGATAAGGACATAGCTTAATTAAAGGCATTCGGACGAGTATTAGGACAAGAATTTGGTCAAGATATAGGACAAGGAGTAGACAGGAAATTGGACAACAATAAGGGTAAAGAATAAGAATAAGGCCAAGGATTAAAATTGCAGCAACCAAAATGATTAGTATTAGAATTAGCATTAGGTCTAGGACTAGGATTAAATAAGGATTAAGGTTAGGAACATTCTTAGTACGATGGCCTTTTGATAATTCCGTGAAAATGAAGCAGGCAATGATTTTTACGGCAAAAAAACGTTTTATTTCTTAATATAGTCTCCTTTTAGTTCGATACACTTCGTCCAACATTCCTCAAATTTTTTGATCAGATCCGAAAAATACGTTTTCGGAAGGTCTTCAAAATAGGCCTCTGTTTCGGTGATGAGCTATTCTTTGGTGGTGAATCTCTATGCGCCGAGCCATTTCTTCAGATTTTAAAACAGAAAATAGTGACTGGCCCCCAAATCTAGAGAATATGCTGGATGAGGAAGTAATTCTTACTTCAATTCATGGAATTTTGTCATGGGAGCTGGGCATGTGTGAACGGGCGCATTGTCTTGATGGAAGAGCACTTCTTTTCTTGCCAAATGGCAACATTTCTTTTTCAAAGCGTCGTTGAAACGGTCCAATTCTGCTGCATAGTATTCGCCATTGATCCTTCTTTTCGGTGGAAGGTAATCGATGTAGATTATACCGCGTTTATGCCAATATACTGTCGCCATAACCTTTCGGCCAATAGCACCGTGTGCGTCTTCTTTGGAGCATGTTCGGTCGGTGCAGTCCACTGTTTCGACTGTTCCTTTATCTCGGATGTGTAGTGAATCACTACTAGTGATGGATTAATGTTTCGTCGACGGTTACTAATCGACGAAAAAAAAATCCTTTTTATCTCTGTTCAACATCGCCAAATACGCCTTTGAATCAGTCAGACGATCGCATTTATGGTCGAGAGTGACCAAATGCGGTACCGATCTTGCGAATAATTTTTTCTTATCCAAATGATTTCGCAAAATGTTCCACACCCGTTCATCTGAGACGCCTATGGCCTCTCGCGCACTTTAACTCTGCGATCGTCCAATACGGAAATTACAAAATTCACTAACTTCCCAAATTGCCCTCTTATCTTTATTCTCCGACTTTTTTTTTTAGCTTTGAACCAAGGATTTCATGTGGACTACCTATTCAGTCAAGTCTGCCTTGGTTCGAAATGGGGTGAAAGATTGATTAGTAGGAAGGAAAGGTCAATCAAGTGAAACACGTGTTGGATGTGCAGATGTGTACACGTGCAGATTTTAAGCGTGGTGGAAGGCCAAAGAAAGATGTGAATTTGAATCAGAGGCAAGTGTTATGCCATTACCTCAATCAATTCAAGTTATAAGGCAATCTCATCCACAAACTTCTCTTCCATCAACTACAACTTCAAGTCGTATATATTGATGAATTTTCAATTTGAAGACAGAAAATTACAAATGCGAAAGGTTAAAGCGTAGGACCATGGCCTGGCCGGGAATCGAACCCGGGACCTCTGGGGTAGGAGTCGAGCACGCTACCTACTCGACCACCTAGGCCCCCAATTTTTATTTTTTGTTATAAAGTGCCCTTGGGTAAACGCCATTTTTCATACACTAAGTATGAAATATTTATACCCAAAAAGATCAACAAGTTGAAGTTTGGTCTAAATCTTATGCACTACAAAATAGATAAAAAAGTTTGTTTTAAGCTACAGTCTAATATAATCATAAATGTATCTTATACAGTCCTACATTTCAAAGTTTTTGTGAGCGAGATTTTATTTCTTGTATCTGAGAAACAATTGAGAAGTAATTTATTGTGTTTGTGAGAATAAAACGTATAATCGTATAATCCTCGGGGATGCGTTTTGCAGCAAAGCTTAAGCAGGAAACCTCTCCGAATTTGTGAGCGAGAGTATTTTTCTCTCTTGAGATTACTTCCAAGGTTCTTGTGAACACAAGTTTCACATTTTTATGATTGAGCTTATTTATCTTGCTTTTTCGCAAAGAAAGCACCTAAATTACCTAAACGTAGTTATTTCCATTACGAATTGATATGCATTCCATTCCACAAAATTATAAAAAATATTGGCCTAGTGGATTAGCGATAGTGCTCGAAGATCTAAGAATCCTATATGCACATTCCAGTATAAGAAATTTATTTTGACGTGACGAAGTTACGTTTTACCGCGCAGGTTTCCAAAAAAGTTGAAAAATGCATTTTTTTAAAAATTCATCGGCGTTGCATTGAATTGTTACACGCTGAGTATAAAGCTATGATTAAAAAAAATGATACGACTATAAAGGTCAATTCTTTGAGTTTATTATGAAAACAAAATAAAAATTCAAAACGATATCGGGACGCGCTGGGAGCTGCTTAAGCAACACAACTGAAAATTTGTTACATGGAATTATTACTCGCTGAGTATTAGTCCTAGGATTAAAAATATGATACACCAATAAAAGCCTGTTCTAAGCCCTGACAAAGAAATATAATAAAAAATTTCTGATGTCATGGGAACACAGAAAGAGCCTCTCAAAGATCGACAATGCAACATTCCTGCATCGGCGTTGCATTGAATTTTTATTCGGTGAGTGTATAGGCTACGATAAATATTTAGAAAGGAAAAGAAAGGATTTATACTTGGCCTTACGACAAAAATAAAAACAAAAATTCCGACGTCACCAGGTTGTGAATATAGCAGCATATTATATAGTATATTATTTAGTAACAGAAATGTAATATCGTCGCATGGAATTTTTACTCACTCAGGAGAAGTGCTGCGGTAAATTTTGTCTTACGACAGCATAGATGTGTTATTACGCCTCACAACTTAATTACAAAAAAAATTCTTATCATCATGATATCAACCATAAAATGGTGGCAACCATATAATGAAGTAAAAATGGTACAACCATGAAAAAAAGTTGCATGGAATTTTAACTCTGTGACCACTGGCGTAACGGTAAATTTAAAGGAACGAAAACGAAGGTGAGGACTTCGGACATATGATAAAAATAAAAAAACAATTAACAGCGTCATGAGGCCTCACAAGGAACCACCTAATGTGATGCATATGCACCACTTTTTTTGGATTAATTGCATGCATCTAAGGCGAAGTTAATGCACCAAGAAAAAGCACAACCAATGCAGAAGCAAATAAAACAACAACAACAACAACAACAACAACAACAACAACAACAAGAACAACAACAACAACAATAACAACATCAACAACATCAACACCAACATCAACACCAACACCAACACCAACACCAACACCAACACCAACACCAACACCAACACCAACACCAACACCAACACCAACACCAACACCAACACCAACACCAACACCAACACCAACACCAACACCAACACCAACACCAACACCAACACCAACACCAACACCAACACCAACACCAACACCAACACCAACACCAACACCAACACCAACACCAACACCAATACCAACACCAACATCAACATCAACACCAACACCAACACCAACATCAACATCAACATCAACATCAACACCAACACCAACACCAACAACAACAACAACACCAACACAAACACCAACACCAACACCAATACCAATACCAACACCAACATCAACATCAACATCAACATCAACATCAACATCAACATCAACATCAACATCAACATCAACATCAACACCAACACCAACACCAACACCAACACCAACACCAACACCAACATCAACATCAACATCAACATCAACAACAACATCAACATCAACATCAACACCAACACCAACACCAACACCAACACCACCAACACCAACACCAAATCCAACAACAACTCCAACACCAACACCAACACCAACACCAACACCAACACCAACACCAACACCAACACCAACACCAACACCAACACCAACATCAATATCAACATTAACATCAACAACAACAACAACAACAACAAGAAACACCTTCACGTCAAAACCTACGGGTGTGTTCACGATACAGTCAACTCTTTTTTATTCCAAGCTTCTTTCCAATGTTATTTTTGTATACGGAAATATGAAAATGCAAAAAACTCACGAGAAAATAAAAAATTTCAAAACATTTTATTTTGTTTACTGTCAACCAGTTCTATACCAATTATGAGAACGAGTCTGCTTATGTAACAGCGAATTCTCTTTAAAGTGCTGTATACAAGTTATAACGAAGCACATTTTGGTAGTTCAGTACGCTTCTAAGCAACTTTGATATTACTCGTAGAGCGAGGCTTTTTTTTACGAAAAAGCTTTGAACAAATACATACGAGGGAGGGAAATGTACCTCGCAATAGCCTCTTGGATACTCAATTGTTATTTTGAGAATTCGATTTAGAATAGATTATGATTCATTAAGACACCTATATATCCTGGTTCTAAATACGGATTGTCTCTATTTATATCATTTATTCATTCTTAAGAAAAAAGCTTCAAAATATTTGAAAAGCTTAAAATATTTAAACACCTGGAATGTTTTTGTTCTTCAATTTGTACTGTTAAGGTATTAAACAAATTTTTTAAAACATAAAAACACGCATTTTCAGAGTAACAATGACTTTAAAATTATCAGTAAAGTGATACTTAAGAACATGTATTGTGTTAAGATTAAACAAATTAGTAAAATTATAATGGATCAAAAGCACTTCAAATTCAAAGAATAATGCCAAAAGCTACTTGAAAATAATGAAATAATAAGAACCAAAAAACAAAATAAAAAAAAAACATGAACTCAACATGTCAAAAGAAGCAAGAGAGCTTAAAATATTTCTATTGAAAATAATGATGAGATTATTGACGACGTCAGGCAAGACAAGTGTAAGAGACTCAAGACAATTGACAGCTATATCCACTCTTACGTCAAACATTTAATGCACTCAAAAAAGTTATGATTGAGCTAAAAATAAAACTGGCGTGTATGTAGATAATAATAATAATTGAAATATAAACAGATAGTTTGAATAGCTTTGAAGAGCAGCAATATAAGGAAAACAAAGGCGAACAAGAATTATGACATATGACGGAATAGTCTTATATTCTAAAATTATAAAAATGACACATGACGGAATTCTCATGGTAAAATGGAAAATCTATGTTTTCAAGGTCACGGTAGGCATAGATAATAATGAGAAATATTTATAAAAAATTACAATATAAAGCAAATTACAGCTGAAATTTTGCAATAATGGAGGGCTATTAGAAGAGAAAAATAAAATTTTAGAATGGAAAAGTTAGTTGAATTTTTAAAGAGGTTACATTTTTATTTTCATAATAACCATACTTATATCTTCACGGAGTGAAAAATTTGTAAATAATTGATATTTGTATATTTTTTTTTAAATTGAGCTCATTCTTTTTGTCGAAAGAACTTTTCGCTAATTTACCCACTTCAATAAATTAAATAATAATGTACATCAAGTTATCTTATCCGAGTATCTAAGTATCAAAAAAAAACGAAACATGCAGGTAATGCTGTTTTTAATTCATCATCAGTCAAAAATGTTGCTCATTAGCTCCGGTTAACAAGAATTTTTGTTATTATTTTATATTCTTTCTTTTATCGTGTTCACTAATTGCCAGACTCAGTTGGATAAACAACTGTTAACATTGGTTCAATGTTTTTAACAACAAACTTTGTTTGGCTTCCCCCAATTCAGCATTAGTCATAAAAATTTCTTGATTATTTTTTTAAGTTTTCTTATTTTAATCAGATGAGTTTTAAGCTTATCATTCAATGCGAACGAAAACAATCAAACATTAATTGATGAGTCATCGAAACTGCGGGTAGAACCACAATGGATTCAAATTTGAGCGGTATGTTTTTGATGTTTCTGTAATAACAAAAAGATAGACGTGTCGACAAACAGTATTAATACTGAAGAGGTATTCGAACTATAAAATTATTAGGAAAAGTACTTACCAACTAACAACTGTTAACTTCCTTGAAGCTATTGCAAAGAATGTTTTAGGTCTGTTTCCTCAGTCAGTTCAAGTAACTTGAAGTTACTCGAAAGCGTTTCTTTACAATTTTTTTCAGCACGAGAGAAAATAAGAACAAGCAAAATGTCACTCTCTATTACTTGACCTTAACTTGAGGAATTTCTTCGATAGACGCTTCTAGCTCTTTCTGAAGAATAATTCACTTGCAACATCTTTAAATTTTCCATTTTTTTAAATAAAGCAACTAGCCAGTCACTTACTCGAACTTTACTTGAAGTGAGTAAGGAAACAGACCTATTTTATTTATTGAGTTTTAATTGATAAACAGCTCGGAAATCAATCATATAATGGAATTGCTGCCATTTTTGGAAAATATGAATTGTTAAGGTTTGCTATTGCAATTTATTGTATTTAATTATTGTTTGTATTTAAAAAAAATATATTACAACTATGAATTATAATATAAAAATCTTTGAGAAATACAATAGTATGTAAGGAATCACTAAAAATAGTGTTCGTTTGTAAAGAACTATGTAATTCTAATGTTTTTGGCAATACATGAATTTTGAATTTGAAAAAAAAAAAAAAAAAAAAATCATATAACGGAAATCACATTCGGTTTACTAGATAAGAGGGAGGAGGAGAAGGAAAGAAAAAGGAGTAGGAGATAGAGATAAAGATGGAGATGAAGATGGAGATGGAGATGGAGATGGAGACGGAGATGAAGATGGAGATGGAGATGGAGATGGAGATGGAGATGGAGATGGAGATGGAGATGGAGATGGAGATGGAGATAGAGATGGAGATGGAGATGGAGATGGAGATGAAGATGGAGATGGAGATGGAGATGGAGATGGAGATGGAGATGGAAATAGAAATAGAAATAGAAATAGAAATAGAAATAGAAATAGAAATAGAAATAGAAATAGAAATAGAAATAGAAATAGAAATAGAAATAGAAATAGAAATAGAAATAGAAATAGAAATAGAAATAGAAATAGAAATAGAAATAGAAATAGAAATAGAAATAGAAATAGAAATAGAAATAGAAATAGAAATAGAAATAGAAATAGAAATAGAAATAGAAATAGAAATAGAAATAGAAATAGAAATAGAAATAGAAATAGAAATAGAAATAGAAATAGAAATAGAAATAGAAATAGAAATAGAAATAGAAATAGAAATAGAAATAGAAATAGAAATAGAAATAGAAATAGAAATAGAAATAGAAATAGAAATAGAAATAGAAATAGAAATAGAAATAGAAATAGAAATAGAAATAGAAATAGAAATAGAAATAGAAATAGAAATAGAAATAGAAATAGAAATAGAAATAGAAATAGAAATAGAAATAGAAATAGAAATAGAAATAGAAATAGAAATAGAAATAGAAATAGAAATAGAAATAGAAATAGAAATAGAAATAGAAATAGAAATAGAAATAGAAATAGAAATAGAAATAGAAATAGAAATAGAAATAGAAATAGAAATAGAAATAGAAATAGAAATAGAAATAGAAATAGAAATAGAAATAGAAATAGAAATAGAAATAGAAATAGAAATAGAAATAGAAATAGAAATAGAAATAGAAATAGAAATAGAAATAGAAATAGAAATAGAAATAGAAATAGAAATAGAAATAGAAATAGAAATAGAAATAGAAATAGAAATAGAAATAGAAATAGAAATAGAAATAGAAATAGAAATAGAAATAGAAATAGAAATAGAAATAGAAATAGAAATAGAAATAGAAATAGAAATAGAAATAGAAATAGAAATAGAAATAGAAATAGAAATAGAAATAGAAATAGAAATAGAAATAGAAATAGAAATAGAAATAGAAATAGAAAGAGAAATAGAAATAGAAATAGAAATAGAAATAGAAATAGAAATAGAAATAGAAATAGAAATAGAAATAGAAATAGAAATAGAAATAGAAATAGAAATAGAAATAGAAATAGAAATAGAAATAGAAATAGAAATAGAAATAGAAATAGAAATAGAAATAGAAATAGAAATAGAAATAGAAATAGAAATAGAAATCGAAATCGAAATCGAAATCGAAATAGAAATAGAAATAGAAATAGAAATAGAAATAGAAATAGAAATAGAAATAGAAATAGAAATAGAAATAGAAATAGAAATAGAGATAGAGAAGAAGGAAAATTAAAAGGAAAAGGAAAAGAACAAGAACAAGGAAAAGGAAAAAGATTAGGAAAAGAAAAAGGAAAAGGAGAAGAAGAAGGTTTAGAATATGGATAAAAATACTACACCGAAAATAAGTTACAAATATATAAATATGTCCCTTATTTTATTCTTCGTTTTTTTTCGAAGTATTCTCCTTCTCAAAATGGAAAAAAAGAATCGGCCTATTCCCGAAATATATGTAGTCACCCTCATACAACACAATTTTGAGCGTTTTGATCACTGTGATCTCGAATTGATATTCGGTGCTGAAATTAATTCGTAGCGTTTTCTTCATGAAAAAATAAAGATTATTTCAAATTAAATTGAAAAAAATATGTCATTCAATTTTTCCTTAAATGCAATCTACGAATCTAGCCATTCTTCAAACAATGTCTTCAATTTTTACACAGACCATTATTCATAGATGGAACGAATTGATAATCAAAAGGAGTAAAATATTGAGAATACGGCAGGTGGAGTAGGACTTCTCATATAAGTGTTTCAATAGCGATTATGGTGAATTGTAGTCGGTAGCGATTCCCAGTTGTGGATTCATTCAGTATAAGCAACCCATAGTAGATCATAGGGTTGAGCATTTTAGTTCACCACAAAGATCGCTCTTCGTATCGTATCAATCGTTCAATTGTATGGAATGAACTAGTTCGCTCATTAAGTTCTTTTAGTTCGTTCGTTCTTTTTGTTCGTTGCATGTTATATTTCGTTCGTTCTTTTCGTTATTAAATCTTTTAGTTCGTTCGTTCTTTTCGTTCGCTAGGTCTTTTAGTTCGTTTGGACAAACCAAGAACTCAAACCATAGCTTTGTTTGTTCCTACTCGCTGCAAAATCAATTGAACTAAAATGAACTAAAAGTACGAAAAACACTGAACTAGTTCACATAGTTCATGAGTGGGAATCGACTACTAGATCACACCCATCTAATCCCACGAAATACTGAGCATGAGCATGAGTATTATGTATATTTAACTTCGCCACTAGTGTTGATGGTTCTCCGGGTTTTAAGATATGGCCGAAAGTTATTGGTTAATACTTAGGTCCCAAGTTCCAATCACAACCAAATCATGGTCTAACACTTTTACCTTTCTGAACTTCTTTCTTCATGTCAAAGCTTAGATAAAAATAGTTTCTAAGATGAAAATATGTGCGAAACATCCTCTTATATCATAAGAATTGTGGAGAATTCTTAACTAAACGATTAATTGAACTCGCGAAATAAAGTATAGTTTTTTAGTATGTACACTAAAAGAAAAAATATTAAATTTATCCAATCCAATTTGCATAAATCGACTACGTAAATATTTAAAATTTATTTAAATACTTTTTTAATTAAATAAAATATTTAAACAGAATTAATAAAAATATATTAAATTTATGCACGAATATTTTAAAATATCTTTCAAATATTTAGTATTTGAAAATAAAACTATATTATTTAAAGAAAATTTATATAAAAATATTGAAATTAAAAAAATAATATATTTAAATTCAATATGTTATTAATGGTTTTATAGTTCTCGTTTGGTTTTTGTAACAATCTCGTTTTGTTTCAAATGTCATTTGCCTGTTTACCATTCTCTAATTTATACTATTTTTAACAGTTAGTGCAATATTATGGCACCAAATGTCAAAAATAGTATAAATTAGAGAAGGAAAGAAAATAAAAATATGCAGAATATGCAGGCAAATGACAATCGGTGCAAGGCGGTTGTGCGAAAATATCCGGTTGTCACTCTTAACTTACGTAAATGTATCGTGAGACCACCCATCGCACTCACAAAGCATCTTGGCTAAACACCTAGGCTATATAATATTCATTACAAAAATCAAACGAGAACTATAAGAAACCGAAAGCAAGAATGTTATTTCTAAGAACTTCATTGATAGCTGCAGGAACAGAGTGCGATGTTGTTGCTGGCTATTGCAGCTGTTTGGAATAGGTGTGTAGCTGTGTGGTATAAAGAAAAATTTAAATACGGGAAAAAAAACGAGTTTTAAGGAAAATATTTGATTTATCGACGTAAATATTTAAATAAAATTTATCCTCAGGCATGGATAATGTAAGATGCGTTATTTCCTTTAGTGTACCAATACATTTGGCAGTTATAGTTGGTGGTAGAGAAATCACTTATTGGTCGCGATTGCTTTAGAATTTCTATATTTTTGGTGCAATGTAATATTTTCGATGTAAATATTTCGATGAGGCAAGAAGTTAGGGTGATCATGGTTAAATTCAATCTTATTTCAATGTTTGACATGCACACAAAAATCCCCAACACTTTTGGTACAAGCTATATTAACGACTTATGGAAGCACATACATATAACAAATTTTTGAATACTACTTTTTGTCGTAGAGATATTGACAAATTCTGTAGAAATAGATCGGTTTTTACCTGATCTTCAGTTTCATTGTTTGAAGGTAGGTTTTCTTTCAATATATAATTCATGCCAAAGCCAGATACTTTTGCTAATAAATCCTACGATAAACGCCTCTACGCCATATAGCGAAAGGGTACTAAGGTACCTTGTAATGATGTCCTTATAACGTATAATTGGCTTGTACTTAATTTGGTTCATCATTTTTTTTTACACTTATATTCAACATATTTTAAATCATCACAAATGAGATAAGTTTATCCTACACTAAGGGAAAAAATATTAAATTTATCCAAAAACTTTTTTAATTTATCCCAAAAGCAAGTCATTTTTGCACCAATAACGCATTTACTTAAATCGACTACGTAAATATTTAAAATTTATTTAAATACTTTTTTAATTAAATAAAATTTAAAAATATTTAAACAGAATTAATAAAAAAAATATTAAAATTATGCACGAATATATTTAAATATCTTTCAAATATTTACTATTTGAAAATAAAACTATCGCATTTAAGGAAAATTTATATAAAAATGGTATATTTTTTTTTTTTTTTTTTTGTGAAAATATGATTTGTGAGTGCGGTGGTGAGTGCGATGCATGATGAAATCATGTAGAGTGGAGTGACATTCTTGAGAAAATACCGAGTTGTTACTCCACCTTACATGAATTCATCATGCATCGCACTCACCACCGTACTCACAAATGATATTTGCCAAATATCCATGCTATATTACCCTTACAACATTAACTAAATGAGAACTATAAGAAACCTGCAACTGCTGGTGCGAAGAAACTGCAGCAGCATCGCACAGGAACAGAGTGCGATCTGCTGCTGCTTGGCAGCTGTATGGAAAATGTGTGTCAGTGTGTGGCATAAATAAAATTTAAATACGGGAAAAAACGAGTTGTAAGGAAAATATTTGATTTATCCACGTAAATATTTAAATGAAATATAATCGCAGGCGTGGATAATGTTAATATGCGTTATTTCCCTTAGTGTACAGTCGCATGTATTTCCTAAGCTCTCTATTTTCTGACTCAGACAAAAATATCTAAAAATAAACACAAATTTAGAAGTAATTTAGACGAAAGCTCCGGTTACTATTAAAATAAATTCATGCATATTATTAAGATACAAAATTTGCTCGAGCAAAACTGCTTTCAATGACACACATAATAGTATGAATTTTTAACATAATTTTCTATTTTGGCGTGAAATTGTTTTTGTATTTTTTTATAATAAACTAAGTTAAAAGTTTCTGATAGAACTATGCAAAATACAAAGTATACAATTTAAAATATCATAAAACACTTCCGCACTTATGGCTGTTCATGATGGGTGCTGTAATAAAAAATGATAACTGGCCGGTCATAATGGCAAATGGTTTTGACCACTGCAAGCTAAAGTCATTTAGTAAGTTTCTCAATTAATCATTGTGTCATATTAATTTGCATGGATAAAATCTACGAATATTAAATCACTTTAAATGTCATATATTTTAAAAACCAGAACTACAAATTAACTCGAGTTAAAGAAGTTTAACTCTTCCAAAACAACCATTAAATTGTATGCTAAAGTTTAATGAACCTTTAAGGTTTAGTTTTAAGCTAAAATTAAAAAACCAGAATTGAGGAACTCTCATGAGTTTAAATGATTATGAATACAATTAGGTGCACACTTTGAACTGAACAGCGTAACTAATTTTTAAAAACAAAAAAAAAAACAATAAAATTTAGCATAAAACGCATTTAAATAAAAATATAAAACAGTCGGAAACTCAGTGAAAACGTCAAAAATGCGCGTGAGCAGTTCTACCAGAGAAGTGTTGAACAAATCAAAAATAAAAAATAATGCTAATTGCTGAAGGCTGACCAGTTCTTGGCGGACTGAAACATGCCTTTTGGCGTGCTACTTTTAAAGTCAGAGTCAAGCATAAGAATAAAAAATAATAAAATAGTTTTCGAAAAAAAAACTTACTGTGAACCATACGAAAGCTGAGCAAAATCATAATCATAGCCTTTATTCTTCATATTCCTCTTCTCTTTATCTCTTAATAAAAATAAGGCAAGAAAACAAAATAAAAACAAAGCATAAATTCATAATTATTTCCGTTTCTTTTATCGTTTTTTAAAAGCAAAAAAGTTACAAAAATCGTTTTTATATGCAAGCAATGGTTGGTTGTTGCACTCACTTAAGTGACCTTTAAGATCATCCCAGTGTCGAATGGGATGTTCCGCTGAAAAAATTAAAAGAACTTTAACAAAGCTATCTTTATTATGCTTCATCATATTTAAGCCATGAAGAATTTTTCAACTCATAAAAATACAATAAAAAATACAACAATGTAACAAACATAGTAGTCACAAAAGATCATAACATTTAGCATTTTATTGTCATCGCTGTTCATCAAATATTTTTATAGATAATATTTCTTAAAATAATATAATTTTTTAAAAAACATTGATGGTGCTATAAGTTTGCCTAGATGGTGGTTATTTTGCCACTTGGGTTATTGTTAAAAGGTTATACGTAGTCAGGAGGCCAAACATTTTATACGAGAATGAGAATTCCCAGAGTTATTTGTAAAAAAGTCTCGAATCATTTAAAAGTAGGAGGGTTAGAGGCCCAAGCGGTATATATGGGGTGATTTTTAATCTGCATGAGAAGTTTCGATGGTTGTTGTCTATGATTTGACAGTTAAAAATATCAAACTATGTTGACATTTCTGTTTAGTAAAATTTGTCAATTCATCATGAATCGTTTAACGCCAGAACAACGCTTTCAAGTTGTAGAAATTTACTTTGAACAAAATAAATCTTTTCGCGAAGTTCATAGAGCACTTCGTCCACTTTACGGTTGACATAATCGGCCTAGTGAGCAAGCAATTCGTGCAGTTATTGATCGTTTTCGCAATAATTTTTCTCTTTTCGATTCAATACCATCAGTAAGACAAAAAAATGTGAGTACCGAAGAGAAATTTGTGTAGAGATTTTTTTACCGGATGAATCTTTAACCATTTATTGTTTTGTTTCCTATACACCACCGGGTAGTGATGTTACTATTTATGAGAATCACACTAAGAATATAAGCAACATTTTTGAGTTGTGCAACGATTCGTCCCATATTATCGTTCTTGGTGATTTTAATATAGACAATCTGATTTTTCTGGATAATGATTTGGTAGGCAGTCTTAGGATGGCTCAGCCACCATTATTAAATAATAGCGTACATCATAATGGTATGGAGATAGAAATTGAATGTTTAAATTTTAATAAACTTAATTTTTTTAAAAATTCCACAAACTCTGTGAGAGACTTTGCTAAGGCAGATTTTATTGGACTTAATTTATTTTTTCAAAGTACTAATTGGGATTCTGTTCTCGATTCATCTTGCTAAAAAGCTTGTTATAATGCGTTTACTAGAAAACTTGAAGAAGCGTATGACGAGTTTGTACCGTTGAAAAGACCAAAGCAGGGCAAGAAGCCGGTCTGGTTTAGTAGGCGTTTGAGTAATTTAAAAAATAAAATGTGTAAGTTACGCAAGATCAGCACAACCTGTCCTGATTTGCGTTTTGAGTATTATAAATCTAGAAGAGATTATGAATCCTTAAAAAACTTTCTCTACAAAAATTACTTGTTTTCCATAGAAAGTAATATTAAAAAGAATTCTAAGTGCCTTTTGGCATTTTTTAAATGGAAAGCGTAATTCCTTGGGTTTTCCAGCTCTGATGACGTATGAAGATCGTAGTTCAACTGGAGAGAAGGACATTTGCGATATGATGGCAACATATTTCCAATCAAACTTTGAAAGAACTATACATGTAGGTACATATCATAGTCTTACACCTATCACAAATCTGGTTGTAATGCAGCTTAGTATTGTTGTTAGCCGCATTAAAAAAAAAAAAAAATAAATAACTGGCCATTTCAGCCCTTGAAAGGACTTTGACCTAGCTTCTTATGATCAATTGTGTTGTGCGTGTTATTAAGTTTGTACACAATTGACCGAGAAATGGACCTACATGCTTAACGCCGACTCCGAACGGCGATGAACGGAATGTTCTTATTCTCAAGAAGCTTTACATGGCATTTTGATTACTCTCTGAGGTTTGCCATTGTCTGCAGAGTCTTTAATTCAAATAATTTTCTGTCGCTGCTGGGATTCGAACCCGGGTCTCCAAGGTTCTTTGACATAGCGGCCACGCACTTTAACCAACAACGCCACAGACGCCACCAAGCCGCATTAGAAGATAGTAATAAAGTATCACCAGATAACATAACACCTTCATTTTTAAAAAAATTATGTAGAAATTTAGCTGAACCTCTTACCAAGATGTTTAATATGTCCCTTTCATCCGGCGAATTTTTAGATACATGAAAAGTCTCATATATATCTCCGATACATAAATCAGGCTCGAAAAAGGGAGTTATCAATTACAGACCCATTTCAAAACTGAAATTGATTCCTAAAGTTTTCGAGTCTATTGTGAAGAGGAGGTTATATTGGGAAGTAAGACATGGCATCACGGTTGAACAGCATGGATTTGTTAATGGTAAATCCACAATTACTTACCTAGCGTTGTTTGCTAGTTTTTGTCTGAAAGGTATGGAGAATGGTGGTCAAGTGGACGCTATATACACGGACTTCTCAAAAGCCTTTGATAAAGTTCAACATAATGCACTTATAAAAAAGCTAGATAAATTAGGAATTCATTCAAATTTACTAAATTGGTTTCGTAATTATTTATGTAACCGTAAACCATTTGTTAAAATCGGATCAACAGTATCTAAAGTTATACATAATCTCTCTGGTGTTCCTCAAGGGAGTCATGTAGGACCCTTATTGTTCATATTATTCATCAATGACCTTCCGGATGTTATTAAAAACTCGAAGTGTCTTCTTTATGCAGACGACTTAAAAATTTTTAAATCAATCAGGACGAGGCAGGACTGCATTTTATTGCAAGTAGATGTTATTTCTTTGTCAAACTGGTGCACTGATAACTGTTTGCACTTAAATATATCCAAATGCAAAAGCATAAGTTTTACTAGATCACCATGTTCTCTAATTAACGATTACTTTATACAAGTTAATTTGTTATCTAATGTGCAAAGTCAAATCGATTTAGGTGTAATTTTTGATAACAAAATTAATTTCAACAGTCACTTTGACTTTATTGTGTCTTGTGTCAAAAGCTAATAAATTATTAGGTTTTATTAAGCGCAACACTAGTGAATTCAAAGACCTTTATACGCTCAAATCCTTATATGTGTCCCTAGTGCGATCAACACTAGAGTATGCTTGTAATATATGGAGTCCCTCATATGCGGTTACTATAAACCGTATCGAGGCAATACAAAGGAGATTTATCAGATTTGCCTTTAGAAAAACTGGTTGGAATAATGGATTTTGACCATCATATGAGCAAAGGTGTCTTCTTATAGATCTAAAAACGCTTGCAGCCAGACGAAAATATTATCTTGTTATGTTAGCTAGAGATGTACTTTGCAACATGATTGATTGCTCCGAGCTTTTGTCTCTTTTCCCGATATATGCTGCTTCAAGACATCTGAGAAGTAGGCAGCATTTTTTTTTAATTCCTCGAGCGAGGACAAATTATAGTAGATCTGATCCTATTTCGTTAATCTGCATTGAATTGAACTCTGTTCATAATGTACTAGATATTTCTCAGTCTCGTGAGTTATTTAAAAAAAAAAACTACTAAATTTTCTCTAAACAATTAATTGTCATTTCCTTACTCAGTATTAAATTATTATACTTTATTATATTATTATAAATTAGTATATATAATGAAAATGTGTTTCTCTATATATAAGAAATTTAATATTACTTTATGTACTGATTAGTCTTTAAGAGATTTTTAGTCGATAGATGAATAAATAAATAAATAAATATTGCTGCTGTAGCGCGAGATGCTGAAGAAGACGCCGAAATGTCGATTCATAGCCGTTCTCAACTTGTTGGCCTTTTGTCCTTCGACTACATGCATAGAAATTTTTCGTTCACCGCAACTGAAAAATTAGCTATAAAAAAAACTACTGAATATTTTCTCAAATTTTTTTTTTTTATTTGAATGTACAATCCTTCCGGTTAATAATGGAAAATAATTTCATTCAAATGGCTGCCTCGGCTGGCCATGCAGTAGCCTACACGATCGGTCCAATTTTTAAGCACATTATCGATTGTGTGCAGCTGTATTTCACCAATGGCTTCACGAATATTGTCCTTTAAAGCGTCAATTGTCTCTGGCTTGTCGGCGTAACACTTATCTTTGAGGGCACCCTACAAATAATAGTCCAACGGTGTCAAATCGCAGCTCCGAGGTGGCCAAAAGATATCAACTCTGCGGCTGATAATGCGATCTTTAAAAACAGGGCGCAAAACATCGAGTGCAGCTTCGGCTGAGTGGCACGTAGCGCCGTCCTATTGAAACCAAATGTTGCCAATATCCTCCTCTTCAATTTTTGTGAACAAAAATTCGTTCAACATGGCCCGATAACAATGGCCATTGACTGTAACGGCCACTTCTTGCTCATTTTCGAAGAAAAATTACCCAATTATGCCTCTGGACCAAAATCCGCACCAAACAGTGACTCGATTTGGGTGCATCGGCTTTTCAATGTATGCGTGCGGGTTTCCTGTGCCCCAAATGCGACAATTTTGCTTGTTTACATACCCGCCAAGATCAAAATGAGCTTCATCTGAAAAGATGATTTTTTTGGGCAAAATCGGCATCTTCTGTAAATCGATCGCAGGCCCACTCAGCGAAGCGAAAATGCATTGGATGGTCAGTTGGCTTCAACTCCTGAACCAATTGGACTTTGTATGGCGTCATACCAAGGTCTTTATGCAAAATTCGTCTCAATGATGTCTCCGAAATGTTCAATTGTTGAGAACGACGGTGAATTCATGTTGATGCCGCTTCACGTACACTTTCTGCCACAGCAGCAATATTCTCGGGTGTACGCACTGTTTTTGGCTTTTCACGCTTTGGTTTATCGATGAGGATGCCAGTTTCTTTCACTTTTTTCACAAGTACGCAATTTTCGCACACATTCTGCAACATTACCATGATTTTCAAAGTAATGTCGCAATATTTCCCAGCGTTGTTCAAGCATATACACAACCATATTCGTTCAGCGGAAGGATAAAACTAATTATCTGTCAAATCAGACATGTGCTAAGTGTTACCATTCACGAAATAAGCCCTAGTTGAAAAAAAAAACGTTAGATGGCGGACCCTTTATTTTTTAAAAAAGATGTCATCAAAAGCGAATTGAATGGTTCTACGTATTGTGTTACGACATAGTCGAAAGTACTGTATCTTTTTTTTCTTGTCAATCCATGTCGAAAATCATAACAAATCATCAGCCAAAAATGTTCACGTGTTAATTTAATTAATTTAATTTTTTTGCTTACCTCAAGCTCGGTAGCCGCTGAACCGATTTTAAGAGGTTTACTATTTATATTTCGGGAATAGCAAGTAATAACAAACAAATTTAAAATGAAAATGGCTTTATTGTTTTTCAAAATATTCCTCTTGATGATCAATACACTTTTGCATTCGTTCAAACCGCCATAACAAATGGTTTTAACATTCCTCTTGAGACACCTCCAAAACATGGTTTTTGAACGCTTCAACTGCTTCTGGGGCGTTCGTAAATCATTGACCACGCAGTTTACCGTTGATATTCGGGAGCAAGAAGAAGTCATTGGGTGCCAAATCAGGACTGTATGGAAGATGAGTCATCAATTCAACGTTTTTACTGCTCAAAAATGCACATTTTTGACGTGATATGTGAGAGCTCGCATTGTCATAATGGAGAATGATTCGTCTTTGGCGGTTGGTTTTGCGAATTTCTCCGAAGACTTCGGGCAATGGTCGTGTATCATTCAGAATTGACTGTCCTAGGTTGCTCAAGCGGAACAGAGGCCACATGACCCATTCGGTGGAAGAAACAGGCGACCATTTGCTTCGCAGTGCTTTGTACGCGAACAACTTTTGTTGGATTTGCTTCGTCTTGGAATGCCCACACGGTCGATTGCTGTTTTGTTTCCGACTCATACGCATACATCCATGATTCGTCACCATTTTATACACGACTTTTGAAGCACCACGATTGAACTTCTTAATCATTTCCTTACACAAATCGACGCGAGCCTTTTTTTGAGCGATTGATAAATTATGTGGTATTAAACGAGAGCAAATTTTTTTTATAGATAAGTGTTTATGCAAAATCGAATGTATTGAAGTGGAACAAATATGCAAGGATGCCGCTATCTAACGATATGTCACATAACGATCTTGCATTATTAGTTCACGTACTGCATCGATGTTTTGTTGCACAACAACCGATTTTGGACGACCTTCACGGAATTCGTCGGCGACCGAACTACGACCACGATTGAATTCACTATACCAGCGATATACTGTGGTTTTTGATGGTGCTTTATCGTCACACAAAGAACTGAGTTCATCGACACATTCTTGTTGTGATAATCTACGTCGAAAGTAGTGAAAAATAATCCAACGAAAACCTGGATTCTCTAGAAATATCCATTTTTGACGTGACGAAGTTACGTTGTACTGCTCAGGTTTCCAAAAAAGTTGGAAAATGCATTTTTTAAAAATTCATCTACGTTGCATTGAATTGTTACTCGCTGAGTATAAGAGCTATGATTAAAAAAATGGTATGACCGTAAAGGTTAATTCTTTGACTTTATTATAAAAACAAAACAAAAATTCAAAACATCATCGGGTCGCAGGGGGAACTGTTTAAGAAACACAACTGAAAATTTGTTACATGGAATTATTACTCGCTGAGTATTAGTGCTAGGATTGAAAATACGATACGCCAATAAAGGCGTACTGCAAGCCCTCATAAAAAAATTAGACAAAAAATTTCTGTCGCCATTGGGACGCTGAGAGAGCCGCTCAAAGATCGATAACGCAACATTCATGCAGCGGCGTTGCATTGAATTTTTACTCAATGAGTGTATAGCCTACGATAAAAGTTTGAAAAGTAAAATTAAGGTTTTATAAATGGCTTTACGAAAAAATAAAAAAAAAAAATTCCGGCATGTCAGGTTGTGAATATAGCAAGTTATGTAACAGAAATGTAATATCGTTGCATGGAATTATTACTCACTCAGGAGGAGTGCTACAGTAAATTTTGTTTTACGACAGCATGGACGTGTTATTACGCTTCACAACTAAATTAC
This sequence comes from Pherbina coryleti, assembly GCA_943735915.1. Classification (NCBI taxonomy): domain Eukaryota; kingdom Metazoa; phylum Arthropoda; class Insecta; order Diptera; family Sciomyzidae; genus Pherbina; species Pherbina coryleti. Next base: position 190,689,965 of record OX030948.1, read on the forward strand.
AAAAGAAATTCTTTTTGTCATGATTTCAGGGATGCAATCACATAATGCAGTAAAAATGCTACAGCCATGAAAAAACGTTGCATGGATTTTTAACTCTGTGACTACTGGTGCAAAGGTAAATTTTAAGGAACGAAAACGAAGATGAGGTCTTCGGATATATGACAAAAATAAAAAAAAAATTGACGGCGTGTCAAAGACCCTCAGGGAACCGCCTAATGGTGACGCATATGCATCACTTTAGCTGGATTAATGGCACAACCAATGGGGAAGTAAAAAAAAGCTAAAAGAAAAGCACCAACTCCAAATCCAACAACAACTTCAACACCAACACCAACACCAACGCCAACACCAACATCAACACCAACACCAACACCAACACCAACACCAACACCAACACCAACACCAACATCAACATCAACATCAACATCAACATCAACATCAACATCAACATCAACATCAACACAAACATCAACATCAACATCAACATCAATATCAACATCAACATCAGCACCAACATCAACATCAACATCAACATCAACATCAACATCAACATCAACATCAACATCAACATCAACATCAACATCAACATCAACATCAACATCAACACCAACATCAACATAAACATCAACATCAACATCAACACCAACATCAATATCACCAGCAACATCAACATCAATATCACCAGCAACATCAACATCAACATCAACATCAACATCAACATCAACATCAACATCAACATCAACATCAACATCAACATCAACATCAACATCAACATCAACATCAACATCAACATCAACATCAACATCAACATTTACAACAACAACAAGAAACTTTGTCACGTCAAAACCGAATCCCTTGGTGAAAGTAGTGGGGTCGAATAGCATGTCTTTCGTTATACAGAACTTCTGAGGCCATAAATATTTAAAGCCATTCTTACATCGCAAAGAGAACCATCACCACGGAGAAACCAAAGCTTGAGAGCCGGAAAAGAATGAAAGTGATTGTCGACCGATGATATTTGACTGATGATGCAAGCAATAGAATACATGAATACGTCTAAATACGTTCAAATTCAAATCGCAAAACATCATATTTAATAAAAAAAAATCAAATAGAAATTAAAATTCAACTCAGCAACACAAATAACTACAACATCGAAATACCAGACTACACAAAAATTGCATTGAATGAGTGCAAATCCGCAGCAAACATTTTTTAACTTGCTGCTGGCAACGCTATAACAACGTTATAAAAAAACACAAAAAATACAAAAAAAAAAAACCCGCCGCAACAACGGCAGCTACAAAATTTGTCTATTTTGGGGCACATAAATTTTCTAATAAATGAACATTTACGTTTTGTTTATATTTATTGTTAAATGCAGTTGTAAATAAAATCAATGTTAATCTGTTTATTGCAACGATTGTACACTGTAAAAAAAAACGAGTGCAGTTGCTGTGCTTTAAAGTAAAAAGTTAGCTGTTTCTTCTTTGGACAAACTTTGAGAAATGAACTAAAGAAACGTATCGAAATTTTCAAAATTTTTTTATAATAAATCAAAAGGACAAATTTGAAAACATTTTATTCTGTTAATTTTAACAAAATTTTTATTTTGAGTATATTCCTAACTGACTGATTCCACTGCTGAGCACATTGATGACTCAACTAGTGACTTATGTATGTTTACGCCGGCATTAGCGCATGCTGAGAAATTTTTATTGTGTTGCTTTTGGTTTCTATAACACCTGAAAACAAAAACGACACCAACAACAGCAGCGAATTATAGCTCAATTGCATGCAACAAAAAACAGTCTGATGCTGCACATTGGCTTCTGCAGTGGCGCCATCTTGGGGGGAATGTTAGAGTTTAAAACCCCGCGTAAGCTATTGTGCTAGATACATGTTTTATCTAAACAAATTGTTTGATCAGCAAACTTTTGCATATCCCTTCACACTTCACAGCTTAGATCCGCCCATGTCGTACACTAGCAGTGATTTTTTTTTATTTTTCTATTTTGGTGCAATTTTTACAACGTTATGTTATTGTTGCCATTACTTTTTGCTGGCATACACTGACCGACCTCGGAAATCAAAGCTACGCTTCATAGTTTCGCGCTTCATTAATGTATCTGCTGTTTGTGGTTGATATGAATTCAAATTTTTTTATACAGTAGCTGCAAGTTTTTGTTTTAATTTTGTTTGTTAACTTTTTTTTATTTGTTTATTTTTTTTTTCATTACTTGGTGTGTGAAATAAATCATTGTAGCACAATCAGCAGCAACACTGCAAAATATTGTGGAACAACTCGATTAACGTAACTAGTTTTCTAACTAGTGAGATATGTTCTAATAAAGTGCCAAATGAAAAAAAACCGCAACACTTTCCGTGATCGCAATAATCCGAATTATATATAATTCCGTTTTTTCTTTTTTTCATGTGTAAAGGTAGTAGTTTAACCAATAAGTCGAAAAAAATTATTTTATTCCGACGAACCCACTCTAAGCTACTTCAAAGATTTCACAGTATTTTTTGTAAAATCAGAAAGATCATGGAAAATTTTCAATAGGACCCAGTGCTGGGCCAAAACCCGTTAAGCTTCGTTCGGAAAATTTTAAACTCACATATCATTGAAATATCTTTGAATCAAAGGCTCTTATTGCATCAATTTCAAGCAAATGTTGAACCCAACAATACGAGTCCAATTTGATAGGTTAGGTTTTGATGGCTGAGCCGGCAGACGACTCGTACACTTAGGCCAGTGCAGGCCCGTTGTGATGCCATATAATCTCTTTTGACCTATGAGAGATATCCCTCCTCAACAAACCATTTCGAACGGATTATGAATTTTATTATATGCTTGATTTCCAGGCATGAGACTTCGGTAAGTCTATTTAAGAAGGGATGGCCCAGAGTTTCCAATCTCCTTTCACTTAGCGCCGGACATTCTCAGGGGAAATGCTGGACATTACAATTTGATGTAATTTGATAAGTCAGTGACTTTTTGCATAAAAGGTATATTTTTCGGCAAAAAGGCCTTTCATTTCTCAATATAGTCTCCTTTTAGATCAATACATTTGGTCCAGCGTTGTCCCTATTTTTTTTAATTCCTTCCAAATAATAGGTTTTTCAATTTGCCCAAAGCCAAATAGGCATTTATTTCAGTGATGACCTCTTCATTTAACCCAAGTCTTTTGCCCCCGAGCTATTTTTTTAGGTTTGGAAATATGAAATAGTCGCAGGCGGCTAAACCTGGAGAATATGGTGGATGGGGTAGTAAATCGTTTGTCCAATTTAAACTTGTGCGCCAATCCGTTGTCATGGTCGAAGAGCACTTCTTGCTTCTTCAAATGCGGTCGTTTTTACTTCAAATTAGTATTTAATTTGTCCAGAAGCTGTGAACAATATTCTCAGGTGATCGTTTTATCATTTTCAAAGTGTATCACGATGTCATCTTGTTGACCGACAGACCCACCTTGGCCTTATTTTGTGGACGTCCAAATATCGTCCAATGACGCCGCTGGCATGTAAACCGCACCAAACAGTTTTTTTTTTTTGTGGATGAAGTGGTGATTCATGAAGCACATGTGGATTTTCACTCTTAATCTTAATCTTTGCAATTACGACCGAAAAACGCTCTTAAAGTTACGATCACTGACTCCGAATTTCGGTAGTAAATTTTTATAATTTGCAGACGTTGTTTGTTCGTGTACTTTACCATGATGAAACTGTTGAGTTTACTGGATAAATTGACAGTGACAGTTCGATGATAAGTGAAAGGGTGCATTCAGAAATTTAATTCAAAGTTGAACATCGTCTAACACTCCTTTGCAGTGATCAAACGGATGCGTTTATGTTCGAATGTAAACAATCGCGGCGGCACCCATCGCACAGAAAGCTTTTTCATGTCCAAATATGTAAATAATGCTAAATATTATGTACTCACTGAGTTGAAAAACCTACAGCCTCAGCTACCTCGCGCACTTTCATTTTCCGATCATCCTATACCATTCCATGGATTTTATCGACGAATTCTGGCGAGTCGATCTCTTTTGGACGAACTGAACATTCAACGTCACTTGTGCTGGTACGACCACGATGGAATTCAGAAAACCACTTTTGAAATTGATAGTGCAAAGTCCCCATAGTTTTTTTCAAGTCTTTCCTTGGTTTCGGTGTTGATTTTAATCGCAAAAATAATGCTTGCTCGTCGGAATTCATGAGGTTGTTTGCTTTGCTGTCAAATACAAGCAAAAAAAAACCCAGCTTTTAACAGATTAGGAAATATGGGAAAAAATTGAGCCAGATGTCAAATTCAGCTGTTAATTTTAAATTTTTACAATTGTTGTTGTTGCTTTTGTCGTTTGACATTTGTGGCACTTACACTTTTTTGTTGTAAAATTTCACATTTTAGCAGCCATTTAAAAATGAGCCCACCCTATAATTGTATCATGCCCCTACCTTGTTGCTCTACCATGATCATACCGAGCGTGATTCCCCACACGACAAGTCAGACCATGGTGTGTTGAAAGTTGCTCTCGTAGCAAAGATCTTAAGCCGGAAATAGAATTGCGTATGCGTTTGCGTCCGTCTATTCGCTGGTGCACTTTACGCAACAAAATATGTGAGGCGTACAATAAAATATGTTAAATTTGCGGTAAGAGTAGGGATTCAAAATGATTGAACATTTTCTTTACTCTTAAAATACAATTTTAGGTGCATTGACGGTCACATCTTAAAGATATTTTGTTGTTAAGTATTATAAATTATTGACCATTAGCATAAAATAAGACACGTTAACAAAATGACTAGTAATAACTTGACAAAATCTTTATTTATTAAGATCAAGGGTCATCCCTGAAAATGGCAAAGAATTAACTCTTTGGTAAGTAAAAGGAAAAGAAACTCCTTCTCCTCGTTGTTCGCTATTTGCAACGAGCTGTCAGAAGTTCAATTTACCCAAGAAAAGTTGAAATATTTTCTACATTTCTTGCGTAAATTGCGTTGGCAAAATTTGCGCCCGTCAACATTCTACTCGGTACCATAAGCTTTCGCGTATTTCGAATCTAATTGCGCTAGCGATTAGACGGACGGAAACGCATACGCAATCATTCTACTCTCGGCTTTAAGCTGGAAGTTCATTCACTGCATTTGCTTATGCGTCCGTCTACTCGCTGGCTCAATTTACGCAAGAAAATTATGGCAGAGTTCAATGATTGCGTTCGACGTTCAGAGTAAGCAGGGCTACAAAATTGTAAAATATTTGGTATGTTCTCAATGTTGAGTTTTTATCGTATTTACACAATAATAGATACTTAAAATGTCTCATTTATAAATACAAAAATTTTAAGTCATGAGTACACAGAACCAAAAACGTACTTAATAACAAAGAAAAAGTTCTTTGTCCCAATGTATTATACATTAAAATTGGTCCAAAGTACGAGTTTCTTGGTTCAATGAATCTTTGTTCTTACGTTCTTTCTTTGATGTGTTATGAAGAAAAATGATTAATTAATGACACATACAACTGTTACAATAAGTTAGTCTGTCCTTAGAAATTTTAAAACAATATCAAGATATATTTTACAAAATCAGTTTCTTATTGAGATAAAATTCTCTAATGGTTTTTTAGATATTACAACACAACAACTGGAACAAAATTTTAATGAACACGAACAATGAACTGTTCCTTAAAATTAAGAACAACGATTCATTGATCCAAAGAATTCGTTCTTTGGGGCAATGAATAGTTCTTAAAAATCAATGAATTTCGCTTTATGAACGAGATTCTTTGATTTTAAGAACAATATTTGATTCAGTGTATAGAAAAGTTATTTTAAGAAACTCACTATCCCTTAATCAATCCTGAAAGTAATGAGCTTCTGACTCGTTTCTTTTATTTCTTCTCTCTGTTCGTTATAAGTAAAGAGCTGTCAAAAAAAGCAAATTAAATAAATTGCATTTTCCTGCGTTACGTTCAAAACCATTGAATGAACTCGTCTCTCATAAGCTTTCACATACTTCGAAAAACGCAAATGCTGTGAATGAACTTCCAACTTTACCCCTTTATTCTGTACCACGAAATAGGACACTAACGATAAGCAAGACACGAGTAGCAATAGGTTTACATATGGAAGAAATTAGTACTGATCGTTTCTTTTTTGTCGTTCGTGCCTTGTTTCGGGATAGAGAATAATGGGGCTAAGCATTTGTTTTCTGTTGCATGGAGGAAAATTGAAGACAAAATTTGCGAAAAACAATATCCTTTAGAATTTTCACTTACTCGATAAAGTGGTTTCCGAGAACCTATGTATACAACAAAATTATCGTAATGCTCCATTTATAAAGAATTATTCATTTTAGGTTTTGAAAAATGCAGCCCTGGCATTTGGTAGCTTTCAAACGTTCATGTCATTCAAACCGGTTTTTACATAGCTTAAGATTGCTATTTTACAATACTGAACGTTCTACTATCGAACAATGCTTTAAAATTGTTAAATTGTTGATTTTTATTAAATGCTCATTTCTTTCGAAGCAAAGTGTCTTCAGCGCTGAGGCCCATTTCGCGCTAGGTGGATACGTGAATAAGCAAAAGGCCGTATATCGGGCTTTGAAAATCTCCAAGCAATTGTGGAGAAGTCATTGTATCCAAATAAAGTGACTGTATGGTGTGCATTATGGTCTGGTAGTGTTATTAGTCCATTTGTTTTTTCTTTTTTTAAGGGGACATATAGGTTACACATTTAAAAAACAAATTTTTTTTTCGGGAATTTTATTTCATAGAAGGAAAAAGATATCGTTTTCAAGAATGCAAAAAAAACTTTTTCAAAATTTTTGAAGCGGTTTTCGACGTTATTTTATTTTTTTTTTTTTTTAAATGACAAAAAATTGACGGTGTGCAGGATATCACTAGTTTGGAATATCTTAGGAAAAAATAAACAAATTAATCCTTGTTTAAGTGGCCACCGCCTGAACTAGGATAATTTTTACCCGCCGAAAAAAAACATAATGATGGCCATTTGAAAAAAAAAATCAATTTACGAGGTAACAAAATCGGTCGCCATTTTGTTTTTCTTCGGCGGATAAAAATTATTCTAGTTCAGGCGGTGGCTACTTAAACAAGGATTAATTTGTTTTTTTTTATTTTTTCCTCAGATGTTCCAAACTGGTGATATCCTGCACACCGTCAATTTTTTGTCATTTTTTTAAAAATAAATAAAATAACGTCGAAAACCGCTTCAAAAATTCTGAAAAAATTTTTTGTATTCTTGAATACGATATCTTTTTTCCTTTTATGAAATAAAATTCCCGAAAAAAAATTTTTTTTAAAAATGTGTAACCTATATGTCCCCTTAAAAATTTTTGTATTCTTAAAATGTTAATAAATATGTGTGCAAAATTTGAAAACGATATCCTTTTGCCTTCTATGAAAAAAAATTTCCGAAAAAAAAAATTTTTTTTTAAATATGTAACCTATATGTCCCCTTAAACGATTTTACCTTAACGATAACCTTTCAAGTTACAAACAATTCTGAAAGCTATAGCCGTATGTTCAATTACCCCAAAAGGATTAAGTCCTGCAAATTTTTTCCATTTTTCTTATCTTTGTGATCATCTTTATGAATCCTATCTAGCCCATATCCAAACCAAACTTATCACTGATCCAAAAAAGTTCTACCAGTTTATTAATATCAAGAGAAAATCAGACAATTACCCGCTAACCCTAAAATTTTCAGACAAATCTTCGGACGACCCTGAAATAATTGCAAATCTTTTTGCAAGTTTTTTTAGTCAGTCATTTACCAGTCATAATGATGAACTGGACTCTGAATATTTCACTTATTTAAGATATTGTGCCCAAACGTCTTTAACCTCGGTTAATATAACACTTGCCAATGTGAACGAAAAGTTACGAAATTTAAAGGACGATTACTCTTCTGGACCCGATGGGTTGCCTGCTATTATTTTAAAAAAACTCTCAAACACTTTAGCACATCCTCTTCTAGCTCTTTTCCAGCTCTCTATCTCTCAATCAATTTTTCCTAAGTTTTGGAAGGATTCATACATTATACCTCTGCACAAAAAAGGGCCAAAAAATGACATCAAAAACTATAGACCCATCGCTAAACTATCATGTACACCCAAAATATTTGAAAGTATACTCTACGAAATTATGTTTTTCCACTGCAAGTCTATCTTCTCCCCTAACCAACATGGCTTTCTCAAGGGACGATCCACTACTACCAACCTCACAGAATTCGTTTCGAATACCCTCTGTTCTCTAGAAAGAGGTTATCAAGTCGATGTTGTCTCGACTGACTTTAGCAAAGCATTCGACAAAATCTCGCACACTGTCATCCTTCTGAAGCTAAAAGCTTTTGGCTTTCAACCCACATTTATTGCTTGGATTAAATCTTACCTCGAAGAACGCCGATATAATGTCATCTTTAGGTTTTCAAAATCCGAGTTTTTTACAGCAACTTCTGGTGTCCCTCAAGGCAGCCACCTTGGTCCTCTGCTATTCGTCTTAACAATAACCGATGTCGATGATGCCATCAAATACTCTAATCTTTCTGTTTATGCTGACGACATGAAAATCTATCGACGCATACATACTAATACTGACTCTTGCCATCTTCAAGATGACCTAATCAGTTTTTCTTCTTGGTGCCAAAAAAACTTCCTGGAACTCAATATCAGTCAATGTCAAGCTATCACATACTCGCAGAAGAGACTCCAATCTCCATCACGAATTTATTACATATTAGGTGAGCCGGTTCCCTTAGTAAGTTCTTTGTGGGACTTGGGTATAATTTGCGATAAAGAGCTTAATTTTCGATCCCATATCGATAATTTCATTAGTAGAGCCAACTCTACTCTTGGTTTTGTGAAACATTGGTCCAGGGAGTTCTCCAAACCCATACGTTACAAAATCCCTCTACCTTACCTTTGTGGGGCCCATACTCGAATACGCCAGCCAAGTTTGGTTACCGCTCTATGCTTCTCATTCGTTGCATATCGAAGCTGTACAACGAAGATTTATTCGATTTGCGTTACGAGGCCTCCCTGGTTCCGATAGCTTCAATTTACCTCCTTATGCTGATCGTTTGATGTTGATTAACATGCAAACTCTTGAAAAACGCAGGGTAGTTGCTGATGTCCTTTTCATTCATCAACTACTAGATGGCACCATTAATTGTCCTACCCTGCTCCAATTGATATCCCTTAATACTAACCCACGCAAGCTAAGGTCTGTACCTCTCTTCCATCTCAACTTTCATCGCACCGTCTATGGTTGTGGTGCATCTATAACTAGGATGCTTCGTCTAACCAATAACATGGTCAATGAATTCGACTTCCATCTCAGTAGAACCGAGCTCCGTAATATCCTTCTCAGCTCCAACCCCACTTCCTCCCTCTGAAACAAATTTTTTCATATGTCTTGTGGGCAGACTATAGCCCACAAAGTATTACATGTAATATCCCTACCCAAAAAAAAAAAAAAAAAAAAAAAGTCCTAGCATTAAGAAATAAATGTCTAAATATAAGTTTTAGTTCTTAAGTATAAATTGCTTGTATTAAGCTTACCTAAATAACCAAAAACTCCAATGCAGGACATTTGAATGATATTGTATTCCACGTATACTCCAAGCATTATAACGAAATAATAATTTATTAAAATCTGTATTTTTAGTGTGGTTTTTTTAAATTTTACTTTCTTACTTTAAAATGGATAACTCCTTGTAAAGTATAGATATAGATATTGAAGCAAAATCAAAAGATCATCAGTACATGAAGATATTTGGAGTATTACTATAACTTTTCTATTGGTTCTCAATTCTCAATATCAAAAATATATAAACTAATATGCTAGGCTATTTATTGTTACAAATGTATAGTCATTTCTGAAAAATTCAAGTTCCTTGCATATTTCTTTGATTAACTCACCCACTGCGTAGTGCCGCTATGATTACAGCAACGCAACACTTAAGCTTGCGAACGGCTACAGCTCTGCATTAAACAGCTTTTCAAGGCCCTCTCATAGTAATTTTTCGATTTCCCCTTCAGTGGCAAGTAGCAACATTACTTTTGCACATACCATAAATTGCAATAAATAACAAACAACTTTTAACGCGGCTAAAAATAACAAGCCAACAACTTCTAACCGCTACAGAGCGCGTTTGTTCCAACTTTAACCCTTTAACGAAGCATGACAAATTGGCTTTACACCCGGCTAAGAGGTAGATGGAAATGTTAGGTTGTTAAACAACCCGACGATTAGTATGAGTAAGAACCTGACTCTGCGTTCTGACCCGTCGTTGAAGGGTTAAGCATCAGCATTATAGCTGCAGCTGCAGTTAATTAACTTTTGGTTAAGTAGCTATTTTGCAAGTAGAGGAAAATCTTATTTCTTTCAAGTTTATTTATTGTTATTATTTGGCTGCGAGCAGTTAGAGTTCATTGATAATTTTATGAAAATGAAATATTTCAAAATATTGTGTGGCAATAAAAACATGATTTTCGCTTATTATTTTATGTTAAATGAGAAGCTGTTACCCAGACATAAATCATGGAAGAAGTTATAACCGACCAGATGCTGAAAATTCTAGTTCTTTTAACAACATGATTGAACTTTTTTATTTAAAATCAAACTTATTTCTATTTAACACGAAAACAAGGTTCCTCTTGATTAAAAAAAAAAAAAAAATTGTGTATATTTTTGAGATTATTATAAAAATCGTATTTTCCGATGCAAAAATGTGTTGTTTCTAGTTTCCTTGCCAATTTTTCAACAATACGAAGATACTTACTGAAAACTGAAAAGGTAACTTCATATAACTTCATCATTGGCCCCAAGTCATGCACTCATGAATTGCATTGAGACATTCCTGACAGCACATACCAAGTATGTATTCTGTACACAAGCATTCCTAAGACAACTTTAAACCCGATAACAATGCACTGTGGCCAAGTTGTTTCCACCAAAGTAACGTTTCACTTTTAATGGCAAATCTTTATAGAATTAGCACCATTGGAACTAAACAGACATTAAAAAAAAATTTAAATAACAATAAGCAGCCGCCAGCCAACGTAGCTTCATCAAGCTCAAAGCTCATGAGAACGTTAAAAGTTCAGGGTTAAGTTAAAGCTAAGCTCAGAATAGCTACTACCAGGTGAAAATGAAGAAGGTTGTTCTGCTCCGAATATTTACTGGGCTGCAAATAGCTGTTGTCTAATAGCAAGCACGATTTGTTTAAAAGTTTATCTACGAGATACATTATAACATTACGAGTTACATTATTTTAATATTACATACAATTTTTTTTTTCCTGCTATAATTTATGCACGCAATTAAAACCAAGCAAATTGTTATTGTCCATTGTTAATATATTACTATAGATTTCAAAATATACATAGTATCTAGATACATTTGCATATATCTACAAGACGGCGTGAACGATTTTGTAACATTTTCACCTTTTTTGCTGCATGCGTCTTAGTCAATCGCCACTTTGTTGATTTATTGCATTTTAACTGCAATTTTTAAGTCTAGTTCAGGAGGATTGTTATCGGGATTGCGTGTCAATAAATTTTTCCACAGTACAATTCAAATATCTATTAGAGCTCTGTTCAGTTGTTGACAAAAAATATATAAATAAAACCGAATTAGAAGTGCCCACGACTCGTACAAGTCTCTAAGGATTGTACGTGAAAAGGAAATAGATGACTCATTCCAACTCTTATTTATTGAAAGCTGGAACTTATTGGTAATGGGCTGTACTAAAAAATAGACTGATTGCACGGGGCGTATCTATAAAAGATGTAGGGTTGCAAAGCCGTATTTCTAACATCTGGTCGCTTGACAGTTGTCAAATGTTAACAATTCTCTTTTAAAAACACGGAAAATTTACTACAGGATGTTATGAGCTGAAAAAAAAGAACAAAATCTTTTGAATTTTATTATGAAAGCTCACGTTTAGTCGCAGTTACAATTCGCACAATTCGAGCAAATTTTCCTCGTAATCAAGTCACTAATTAGAGCAAAATGTGAAGACACCCAAACGACTTTGCACGGAAGTTCGACCGAAATTATCGACGCAGTGAAGGAAAGTGTTAAAAACGACCCAAGCATCTCAATTCTTCCCCGTCCTCAAGAACTTGACTTCTCCAAGTCCACACTAGGCTTGGGCAGTTCATGAACGAACTAGTTCAATTAAACGATTCATGAACTATGTGAACTAGTTCAGTGTATCTCGTTCTGTTAGTTCATTTTAGTTCAATTGATATTGCAGCGAGTAGGAACAAAATGAACGAGAGCAAAAATAACTAAATTTACCAAGCTATGGTTTGAGTCCTTGGTTTGAGACTTGGTTTGAGCAGAGCTGTAAAAGATTGAATCATTTTCACTTTTCATTCTCTTGTTTAAAAATTCAAAAGCTGAAATCTTTTTTCTAGCATTCAAAGTGTGAACTCTTTAGGCTTAAGACTTTAGGCTGATTAAAATTGTTTTCAAGTCATGAATTGCAAAACGTAAAGAATGCACACTGAATTGAAATTTTAATGAATGCAGCCACCGATGGCTTCAGCCGCGATGGCTGCAACCATCGATAGTTGCAGCCGAATTGATATTTTAGTGAATGCAGCCTGCGATGGCTTCAGCCGCAAAGGTTTGATGTTGTCTGAAGTTGTTTTGTGTGTATTTGTGTATGCGTGTGTGACTATTGGGCATGACTGTGATGGGTTGCCATTGGCTTGATGTCATATATGGAAAAAGTATTATATACAACAAATTGTAGAAGTTCATTTTTATACATTTTGTTAATAATATTTATTGTTAACAAGCACTTTATTATTCTAGAAAATGTCAAAGGAAAGACAGAAGCATGTCACTAAGATCGGCCATCGAAAACAAATGACAACAAAAATGCAAAATGCTGCTTCATATTTAGTAGTATTTAATGGTAGTAAATAAAATGTCCAGTGTTTCAGAGTTGAAAAGAATGATAAAACTGAGTGCATTCATCAGATTTTTTAAGCCAACAAGAATGGGATTGATATTTCCATAAGTCCCATTCCTTAGAGAGCATTGGGTGTGCATTCTTTTATCTTCAAAGAATGATGAATTGTGCATCTGTAATTCATTGACTCTACAGAAGCATAAGATTGCAATTTGCTTGATGCAGCTTTTGAATGCATTAAGAGTGTGTGCATTCCGAAATGATTCAATCTTTTACAGCTCTGGGTTTGAGGCTTTTTGTGTCTGCACTAATAGAAATGTTGGATTTTATGGCTATCACATATTCATACCAAGTGTATTTCATTTTGTATACCTAGACATGAACGAATAAACGAAACGAACTAAAAGACCAATCGAACTAAAAGGCTTAACGAACTAAAAGAACGAACGAACTAAAAGAACTAAAGTACTAAGAGAACAAACGAAGTAAAACATGTAACGAACAAAAAGAACAAACAAACTAAAAAGCTCAAGCCTGTGTTAGATAACACGGGCGCATAGGTCAGACGTAGAATACGTTAGTCATTAACAGCCTTATTCAATAGATTTCCTTAAACAACCTTTAAACGCTTGTTTAGTTACGCACTGCTTAAGGCTTTACGCAGCTTCTATGCAACCTTGCTAACATTGTTATTCATAAACATTTTTTCATTTTCTGCTTATGATTGTAAGGTTTGTGTCTGAACTATAGAAAATCTCTACAAAAATTAAGAATTCCTATGGATTTACAATGGCCGCCGCATAAAAAAATGCTGCAAAGGGCGCATATGGAGCATGTCTTTGATATTAAAAGAAAAGACAAACAAAAATCATGGTTGTATTTACGTAACCTTTAAACGCCAATTTTGGCGTTTAAGTTACGCAGCTCTTAAACAACTACGAAAAATGTTTATGAATAACGTTTTCTTGTTTAAAGCCCGTTTAAAGTTACGCTGCCTCTAAAATGTGTTTATGAATAAGGCTGTAAGACATTGAGGATGTCTTAAAGACTAGGCCAACTGGGTAAGCACAATTTTGTTTCTCTGCTTCGCTTATCAATGTTGTGTATGTACACATCGTTCGCTACTTGGTCATTATACTTCTTCTCTTTCTCACACTGGTTCTGTGATGAACACACAGATAATCGTACTGCTCTTACACATGATGTTATAATACATAAAATACAAAGCATATGAAAATTAATACAAAATTTGAAGGAGTTAAATTTTGATTTACTTATAGAATCAAAAAAATTATATGTAGTAATATGATTATTTAAATACAAATCAAAAGAAGACATATTAAATATGTTTAGACCATACTTGAATTTTCTTCAATGCATGCATAAAGTATTAAAAACTTATAATGAAAGTGACAAACATTTTCTCAAAATTTTGTGCTCCAGATTAACACCCCCGTATAACGTATTCTACGTTAAAAGAACAAACAAACTAAAAGAACTAAATGAACGAACTAGTTCATTACATACGATTGAACTAAAAAGAGTGATCTTTGTGGTGAACTAAAATGCTGAAGCCTAGTCCACACTGAACGGATATACACAAAAGAATTAACTCTGCATGCGTAAATGACTCGGGGTGGTGATTATTGCAAAAAAAGAGAAGAATCGAGTTTTTTGGCGAAGTTCATTTCCACATTGGAGGCTACTTTAATAACCAAAATTTCCGCATTTAGAGACCCGAAAACCCGCGAGTGATTCAGGAGAAGCCAATACACTCCCAACGAGTGACTGTTTGGTGGGAATTGTTGGCGGTGTTGTCATAGAGCCGTACTTCTTCGAAAATTACGAAGAAAGAGCAGTAACACTCAATACAGTGAGCTATAGAGACATGATAAACCAATTTTGGTGACCGGAGATGACGAATATAGACACGGATGACCTCTATTTTCAATTATTATTAATTTCGCATTTTTGAAACACCAATTGGCCACTAAGACCATTTTGTACCGTTAGACTTCTTTTTTTTATGGTTATATTAAGAATTAGGTCTTTGCTAAGTTTCTCCAAGCAATTTCCTTTCGCAAAGAGTACATTGAAGTCGATAGCTTTGGGTTCTGAGTGATTGAAAATTTGGAAAAAAGGCTTAAGGTCTGCAGGCTAAACCAAGGCGGCCATTTGAAACTTTGCACATTATCTCTATGTTTCTACTGTATACAGTCTGTGAAGTAAGAGCGTGTACGGCATTATTCGCAGTCGGAAAATAGTGCAACCCTGAAATTTTGTCAACAAGTAGACATGACCTCTGCCCTTGACACACTAGTAAAAAAGTTAAATTGGTGGTCGAAACTTTGTCAGAAAAGTGTGTTAGATATAATGAATGCTGCATACCCAAAACGCAGTTGTCCTCAGTAACCATCCAAAAGGACCAAAAATGTCCTATGCAGCGGCGGCAAAATATTTGAAAAAGTCAAAGGCTTTTGTCCAGAAGTGGGTGCAACTCTTTAAGGAATCTAAAAACGTCGATGACCTTCCCGATCGTGGCTCAACAGGGAACGTGACCAAGAAGGATGAAAAATTATAGTGAGTTTATTTCGCGGAATCCTGGCTTAAGCCTACGTCAAGGGTAACTATTCGTAACACCATTTGCATGCAAATAATTTGAAATGGCGAAGCACAATGAAGAAACCACTGTTGTCCGCAAAGCACGTTACTAAAAGAATGGCTTGGGCAACATAAAATATTGATCGCGATTGGAGTAACGTACTCTTCTCCGACGAATCTTCTGTTTGGGGTTGTTCGATCGTAGCGTGGGCTTGTCCTTCGTCGTCAAGTGATTTTGTCCAGCGCACCGTTAAATATTCCATTAAAATTCATCTTTGAGGATGCTTCTCAAAAAAGGATTTCGGTACTTTACACCTCTTTGCCAAGAACCTTAATGCTGCCAGAATGATCAAAATTTATGAGAAGGCTTTATTATCGACTGCCAAATGCCAATTTATAATCAAAAACGAAGACTGAATTCTACAGGAGGACAATGACCCCAAACATCGCAGCAGCATCTCCACCGACTGGAAACGCGAAAAAGGCATCGTCACATTAGATTGGCTTGCACAATCGCCTGATGCTAATCCCATCGAAAACGTCTGGGGCTACATCAAGCAAAAGTTTCGAGGGAGACCTACCTATACTTTAAAACAGCTTTCCCGAGAAATTCGACGCATTTGGAGAGCTCTTCCTGTCGAATATGCCGAAAATTTAGTGGAAAGTATGCCGCGGATATGTCAAGCGGTTATGTCGTGCTTTGGAACATGTATAATGAATGTTTGTAAAGAACAATTTTCTTAAATAATTTTTTAGATAAATTATGCCGTACACGCTCTTACTTAACAGACTGTAATCCAATAAAAATACAGAAGACTTTCAAACAATTTTTTGTTTTATTAAAAAAGAACAAATCTTACACCTCTTGTTGATACATTTCTTATTTCTAAGGATATGATATAATGACAAATGCAATAGGTTGTTCAATAATACATTTGTCTAATTGACAAAAACATAATACTTCAGAATTTTTTTCATACTTAAAGGGCTTACACATCGGCGAATCTGTTCGTCGAACAATATGGTGGCGCGAACGTGTGTGAAATAGCTAGCGTTCAAATTGAACGAACCTGCTCGTCACACAAGCCGTTGTTTTTGTTGTTTTTTGTCATCATTTTGCTATAGACCTTTGCAGCATCCCTTATTCAACAGAGAAAATCAAAAATTTTTGTAAACACGGCCAACCGTGTGACAAACTGTCGAACATCGCTTCTTAACTAACGAACTTGTGTGAACATGGCCGCCGTGTGACGAACAGATTCACCGATGTATAAGCCCTTTTAGTTCAGCGATCTTTTAACATTTCCATACCTTTTGAATAGAACGGTTTGTCCATGTCTTTAAAATACGTATCGGTTTCCAATTCAACTTCTTCATTTGATATAAATCTTTTTCCCGTGAGCTAGCTTCTGAGGTTGGGATAAGATATAATAGTCGGCGTCGGTCATATCTGGAGAATATGGTAGATGGAGATGCAATTCACGCGTAATTTGATTTTAATTTCTGCAGCTGCTTATTCTTTTGGGCGACCTGAATGTTCTCCATCAAAACTTTTTGAACTACCACTACTATTCAATAAATGAATTTCTCAGGGTTGATTTCGGCGGTGCAGATTCACCATCGAATTTGTCAATTCTTATCTTAGTGTTTTTTGCATTTGAAAAACAATGCTTTATCGAAACTCGAAATTCATTTTTTGAAGCGAAGCTTTTTACGCCTCGTTCTGCGATTTGCTAGAGTGAAATCAGAAGAAACGACACTTTTTTCCGACACCTTTTTTCTTAGAATTGATATTGTTTTTTGCTTGCATCAATTGAACCAGAAAATGTTAAATTAAAAATAATTTCTTGTCCGCTGTAGGAATTGAACTCATGCCCGTCGACTGATAGTTTAAAGCTTAAGCCATCGCACCAAAACCCCTTGTTGGTAAATATTGCTGATTCAATATCAAGAATTAACTAAAGCTATGGTTGCAGTAGATCAAAATAATCTATTTATAGGAATTGTATTGGCTACAAGCCTTCATCTCCTACAATAACCATTAGCCAATACACAATAACCACTATAGATTGTGTATTGGCTATACAAACAAGAGTACTAAAAAACACAAATGTTGCTTCTACTAGATGTCGTTACGCTACAAACAAATTTAATGAGTTTTGTATATTTATTCCCTACAACTGCACAGGAGGGCCGGAGAGGGTTAATATGTATTATCAACCCCCATTATTTTTGCAAAGGAAACATTTTTCCCTTGAGCACCTATCCCCTCCGACCTCTCCTTACGGGTGCTCACATACAAAAACGAAAAACTTTGTTATTTTAAAGTTTTCAATTCAAAAATTATTTTAATCGAAAAAAGGCATTAAATTCTCAAATCTTTGAAATTGCGAAAATGCTTCGCTTCTCTCGTGTATCCAGTGACGCACCTGTGTTTTTTTTTTTTATTGTTACAAAATGAACAAAAGTTATTTACTTACAATGACTGTCACTCACGACGGTTCACGCGTTAGAAAAATGATTGGCTGAGGTCACACGGTGCTCGTTTGCTCGGCGTGCAATGAACACTTTTATTCTCTTTTCTCAATTACAACTATTTTCTTCATACTTTTGTAGTACAATAGCAGCACTTTTCTTCAAAAAATGTACTTTTTAGCTACTACGACGCCCAAATCTTTAATTCCACCACCCAGCAACACTGTTTGCACGGTGCTCGCTGCCATGGACACCGAGCAAAAATTAGCATATTTTGCTCGGTCTACAGAGTGTTCATCCTCTCACAGTCTCACTGATTTTTGACAGTTTTGCATTTGTGGCGTTGCACGCCGTGCAAACGAGCACCGTGTGACCTCAGATATTCAAAGTGTGACAGTCATCTTATAAAAAATGCCAGATCTTATAAATAATATCGATTTGAACCTATCGATTGAGACCCCAGTATTGAACAGCCTAGCATAAATTTTACTTTTCAAAAAGTTCCGACGTAATCAGAAAAAAAAGAATCAGGAGCATTAGTTAATGTGACAGAACAGGCCATTTTTATTTTGTCAACAAATCGGAGTGTTTGAAAAATATTTTTTGCTTAGTAACATTGAGGTCAATTGAAATGAAGTTAGAGCTATTGTGATGTGGTTTTCTACTCACGTTATTGAATATCAACCATTAACATCAACTCCACAACATGGTCATTGTAGTCAGACAGCAATGATAAGGTAGTTCTTGACAAAATCAACGGAAATCAAGTCAATTTGACTCAAATTATTTCAACAAATAGTTTCAGCATTAATTAAATATGACCGTGTGGCAAAACTTTTACTTTCTTTCAATGATCTCAAAGCATACAAAAAAATTTAACATTGCAACTCAAGCGCATGGACGGACGGAATCATGGGTGCTACACATACAATCGTATAAATCTGTTATGCTTCTCTCACCTTAAAAAAGCGTTTTAAGTGACTTTCAATTCGTCGTCCCAATGGCAAATTCCCGCTACTGTTGTCAGTCAAGTTTTCAATCAATGCAACACTTGTTGCAACGTAAGAGCACGGCGCAGCATGCAGCTAGCATTTCCTGATCGCTTGTAACTCGCTGTGCTGTGATTGTGCAATTGTTCGTCAAGTAAGTGGTACATGAATGCACCCAAAACCACTTGCACCAAGACATGCTTGAATTTTAATTGCTCTAAAATTACAACTCAGTTGGATTTAAATGCATAGTAAACACAACAACAACAACAACAACAACAACAATAACAACAAAACCAAAACCCAAGACAATTAAACATAAAAATTAAAAAAAAAACAAAAAAAAAACTATAACAAAATCAAAAATATTTCTTGTATACAGATTGACCATTACACGTATCTGCAACAACAACACCAACAACCCAGCGGACCATCGTTTATAAAACATTTCTGGTAGCAGTTTCGAAAAACTTGCGAAAGTATTCATTTTAAAACATTCTTCGCATTAAACGGCCTCACTTTTTGTTCGTAAAAAAACGAACCCATTTTTGTTTGCAGACTATTAATAAGCGATAGTTTTTGTTCGCGATATTAAAGGGAATAAAGGGTTAAATATTAAGTTAGTAGTTAATTTATGAAGAATTTATGATTTGCTATTTTAATGATTTTGATTGTTTCTGGAGTTTTATTTTTTTTTTCTTGGAGTTTTCATTTAATTCTGACAAATTTAAAACTCAGAGTGCAAATTAAAAATCAAAGCATAGTGTACAGTTTCAAGTCATACGATTTATTTTTATTGAATGTCTTTTCTTATTTTTATCGAATGTCTAAGACGATATTATGGGTTCTGTTGATCATAACCTCTCTTGGGTAGCCGTAACAATTCTTATTAGTTATGCTTTTTAAACCACATTTGAATTCAGCCAAACAATTAATTGTGGTCGATTTCGGCAAAGCAGATGTACCATGTTGTCAATCCATACCTTCATCTGGACAGTGTTTTTTCAACTTTATGAAACAATGCTTTGTCAAAACATGACATTCACTTTTTTTCACTATTACAAAAAGAACAAAAATGGATTACTTGAAATGGCCCTCACTTACAAACTACTGCACGAATCTGGCTTAAATTCTGACAGTCATCTTTGAGAAATTCGAGATCTTAAAAATAATATCGATGCCATTTATGTGCGACCTAAAAATACTCATGGAATATTCGGAGCTTTTATTTTACTTCTCCGTTAGTATTTTTGTCTCATTCAAAAAAAAGATAGTCTTACAAAAGGTAGTACAATAACATATATTAAGAGGGTTGCTCCATATATTTCGGGAATAAATATATAGACCGAATTTTTTTTATTGAAAATAACATTATTGCTTTCGAAATATTCTCCCTTATGATTAATATATGCTTTCGAACCATTTTTCATCTCATTTATCCCATTCCGCTTGAAACACCTCCAAACCATCTTTTTTTAATGCATCAACGCCTTCTTCTGGCGTCGAAAATCGTTGTCCAGGCAGTTTGTCCTTGATGTGTGGGAACAAAAAGAAGTCACTGGGTGCTAAATTGGGACTGTACGGCGGATGACTTATTAACTTGATATTTTGAGTGCTCAAAAACGACTTTGTTTAAGTTTATCTGTGGGAGCTCGCATTATATTGATGAAGAATAATTCTTCGCCGCTTGTTTGTGTTCCTTTTTTCACGGAAAAAAAATTCCTTTCCGAATCGACCTTTCTACGGATCTCAAGTGGTACCGTGGCCACATGAGCAGGTTTTATGAAGAAACAGGCGACCATATTCTTTGCAGTGTTTCGAACTCGAACAACCATTTTATTGCATTTGTTTACTTTCAGGCTGATACGCATAGATCCATTATTCGTCACCATACGTATTTTGAAGCACCGCGATTGTATTTCTTGAGTGTTTCTTTGCACCAATCGGCACGAGCCGTTTTTTGAGCGATCGTCAAATTATGTGGAATCCAACGTGAACAAAACTTTTTCACATCTAATCAAGTGGTATTGTGCATTCATTTAAAAGAGTATTTATACTGGTGGAAGTAATACCCAGGAATCCCTCAACCTCACGGTATGTCACATGACTATCAAACATTATACCTTAATCACAATAATGCGTTAGGTCGGTCGTGGATTGACAGCTAGAGTAGAAACGTATGTGTTCTTATGCAGCAATTCGCAATTCGACCTCAAACTTTGGTAGTACTTTGATCGTACATATCATAGGTATGGGTAAAGTACGAACAAAGTACGATCAAACGAGATGAGTAGAAAAAATGTCTACTCGGTGGTGTATTTGACATTTTTTACTATGGAAGGGTTGCATTTGCTTTGAGATAGCTTGATATGTGGGTATTTTTTAGTTTCGATGGTAAGCACATATTTTCTTGGGTTTTGTTATGTTATCTCTTCAGATCTGTTCTCTTTCCAGTTTTTTATTTTGTAAATTATGTAAATGTGTGTTTTTTTTATTAAAACTGCTTTTAATTATTGCTTAATATGTCCCTACAAATATTTTACTGCAACCGATTTTTTTACACTATTTTTAAGTTTTCATTTATGAAATAAAATAAAATCTACTACCAGTATAAATTGAGTGATTTAGGCAAAAGGGAATTTTTGTGGAATTTCTTATGTGACTGCTTGCATTGGCATCACCTAAGTTGATCTTACTGAGAGACGCACGACTTACCAAAGCAACATTGAAGAAGCAAAATAATAAGGTCGTACGTTCTGACATCTCATTCCGTAAGGTTTCTACAAAGTCGATCAAAGTACGTGTTAATTCCATTTTTTTACTGAAATACAATTTTAAAACACTATAGAGAACACAATAAACACAGGAATACTAAGACGTTGTGAGTACATATAAAGGGCTGATTATAATAGACGGAACGGAACTTTGCAGAACACTAAGAAAAGTAATTTTTCAATCTAATTATTACATGAGTTTCTTACACGAGTGTTTATAATAAGACGGAACGGAGCGGCACGTGACGTTAATATCTATAGATTTTGATTCCACCGCTTCGTTCCGTTACGTTTTTACGTTTTGCCATGAAATGTCACTTGGAAATATAAATTCTAACGTTAACTTCCTTTTCTATTAGAAATTATACTACGTTTAAAGCCGTACCGTCAATTTTCGATGAAATTTCACTCCGTTCCGATCCGTATATTATAATCAGAGCTTAAGCTAAGAAATATCAAACTTTCCAACGGAAACGTCAGTTTGATTGGAATGACATGAGAGTTGCCAGAACCCGAAGTATAAGTAGCAGCCTACCCAGCAAAAAATCGCTTACCGATTTTACCAACACTATAAAAAATGTCAGCTTTTCACCAACACATTGAAATAAAATTTTCACATCACTTCATTTGAATAAGACAACTACATATTTTTTATTTTTAATAAAGTAGTCTTTTAGTCTTTTGTAAGAAAATTTTTTGCTGTACGTAATGAAAATACGCATAAATGTCAACAATAATATACCCAGCAAAAAAAGCTACTGGTAGTTAACCGGTTAAATACCAGTTAATCTCTCCGGATATTACCAGTTAATTTTTTATGAGCATCGGGAAAAAATTAACCGAAAGTTCCCCGTCGGTGTGAATATAAAGGGTGTTTTTTTTAGGGGTTTGTTTTTCGAATAGAGATAAAACACAAGAAAATCGTTTTAATGTCCATCAATTTGGCTTTATTGGAAGGATAATTTTATGCCATTAATGTTTAAATATGATTTCGGGCATGTGGCCGCCGCGGCTGGCTCGAATAAAGCCAATTCTACAGGTCCAATTTTCAACCACTTTTTCGAGCATATGGGGCCGTATGTCGGCAATAACGCCACGAATGTTGGCCTCCAAGTCCCCTAACGTTTCTGGTTTGTTGGCGTAGACGAGCGACTTCACATATCCCCAAAGAAAATAATCCAATGGTGTCAAATCACACGATCTTGGTGGCCAATTGACAGGTCCATTCCGCGAAATTATGCGCTCATCGAATGTTTCCTTCAATAAATCGATTGTGACGTGAGCTGTGTGGCATGTAGCGCCGTCTTGTTGGAACCACAACTCATCCACATTCATGCCATCCAATTCGGGAACAAAATAGTCGGTTATCATGGCTCTATACCGGTCTCCATTAACGGTAACTGACTCTCCAGCATTATTTCGGAAGAAGTATGGCCCAATGACTCCACCAGCCCATAGAGCACACCAAACAGTCAGTTTTTGTGGATGTAATGGCGTCTCAAGGATCTCATGTGGATTCTCTTCACTCCAAATGCGGTAATTTTGCTTGTTGACGTAGCCATTCAACCAAAAATGAGCCTCATCACTGAACAAAATTTTGCGATGAAAATCAGCATCGAGATCAATCTCATTTTCGGCCCATTTACAAGAGTTGTTCTTTTCATCAACCTGTTCATGAGGAAATGGCAAACCAAACTGAACATAAATGACATTAGAGTTGCCAGATTTGACCACAAAATGCCAGTTTTATCTCTATTCGAAAAACAAACCCCTAAAAAAAACACCCTGTATATGAGACCTTGTATCTCCCTCCAACAAGAGCTTCAAATATACATTCATCTCTTTCGCATACGTAAATAGGGTGGTGAATATCGTTTTTCCCATCATTACCAACGATGAGTCGAATTTTTCACTATTTGTTTTCATTTTTTTTTAGGCCGTGTGCTATTCGGAAACTTTTCACTCGAATGATGAAATTTTGACAGTCTGAAAGAGAATATTTGGCACTTGTGAGGTGAATATGATTGTCAAAAATTCATGTAGCCCCAGGGGCTAGTATAATTTTTGACAATCGGAAAGAGAATTTTTGACACAAGCAAAAATGAAAAAAAAAAACACTTGTGAGTTTGTGAGTCGTAAAGCAGTTAAAAATTTTGTGTTTCCGACGGCATAGCAACCAGAATCCCTAATTTTCAATATATATCAACAATTTCGCAAATTATATTATATTCTTGTGCTAATGCACTACCAAAATCTAAAACGTCAACATTTCTAGTTGTCAAAATTTCATCGTCCTTTAGGCACAGCAAAAATTACAATTTTATTTCAACAGACAGAAATTGTATTCAACTCAGTAAATTCTCTCCTACCACGAGTGAAAAGTTTCCGAATAGCACACGGCCTTAGCACTGAAACTTTACACTGAAATACCTTTTTGCATCATTTTTTCACGTTTTATTCGTTAAGACTTTTCGTTGCTAATTATTTTTTCATTCATTTTCTTTTTAAAATTTTCACTAATTTCACAACATTTTAACCATCTTTTTCAAAACAACAAAAATTTTTTTTCAAAAGACTGAAAGACTGCTTTATCAAAAAGAAAAAATATGTAGTTGTCTTATTCAAATGAAGTGAGGAGAAAATTTTATTTCAATGTGTTGGTGAAAAGCTGAAATTTTTTATAAGTGTTGGTAAAATCGGTTAGCGATTTTTTGCTGGGTAAATTTTGAAACACTTGCATACATATTTTTTTGTTTTTTTTTTTCTGTATTGAGTGACAAATTTTTGTTTTATTTAATGTTTAAAGTTGCAATGCTGTTGTTGTTTTTATTATCGTCATCATTGTGTTGTGACACTTGCGAACTGTGCACAATGTTGAAATTTCCAAACGAACACATTTTATAAAATATTCAAGATGATTGCTTAGTAGTTGCAGATATGGTAGAGTAGTTCACCTTAAATGCTATTGATTTAATAATTTTCAAATTCAAGGCTATTCAATGTCAACGAGTTGAAAACGCATAAAGAAGTCAATTCTAACTGTTTTGGCAATGATCACAAATATTTTTAAAAATAATTTAAATTGAAAATTTAATTTGTCAAAAACTTTAAGAAAAGTTAAATAAACGTCACACTTACAGAGGTAACATATTAGAAGAATTTGATACATAACAAATTATAAAGTAATTATTTTCAATCTCACATTTAAGGCTCAACATCTAAAAACAAGATTAATGTTTAAATTTTTATTTAAACTTCATTGAATATTAACACCATACTCTGTTTATCAACAATGCAACGGTATTGCAAGATGGGAATTTAGAAAAACAAGGGTCCAAAACTAAATCAGTTAGTTACATTGATAGTGATCTCCTACGCGTTTAAAAGTCTTAAACTAAATTTTAAACTCTTTTGGATGATTTCTAGGACACGACCAAAACAAGAATACATTTTAATCCATGGAAAGGTTGAAGATTTTCTTAACCGAAGAAGACTTTATTAACTAGATAAGAATTTATAAAAAAAAAATTTCTTTTGATCTCACCCGAATATGAACCTGCTGCACTAATTTTGTGCAAACACAAGTACTGAACACGTTCGGCTAAGAAGATCATGAAAGGAGTATGAGACAGCTCTTAAAAAATCCCAGAAGTTTGTGATCCAAAAATAGTCTAAGCTTAATTATTTTTGGAAATAAAACATCGATAGATAAATATTTCTTTTTGTATTACAAAATCCATCAAACTAAAGCTTGGAATAAAAAGAAGTCCAAGATTTTTAACTATGCACAAAAATGAGATCCCAGTATTCAATATTCAATTTTTATCAAATATTGATATTATCAAATATCAAATATACCCATATCAAATTTTATCTCTAAATAACCTAAATTCCAGTTAAAGATTTCTTTAATTCTACTAAAAAAAATTTTGGTTTTGTAAATCTATTAACTGTTCAAAAAAAAAACATTAATTGTAAATTACAAACAGCTTCAAAAAAAATTTCTAAAATAGTGTCATTTTTTTCGAAAAACTCCCAGAGGCCCTTGATAACCATGAAGGCAATAATAATCTTTATTTTAACGTGGGTCTTGTGTGCTTAAAATCAGTCTGTATCCACTATGAATACACATAAGCACCAGGCAGTTCAAGTCCAGGCCCCGAAATCTTTTCCAATTTCAGTCTCTAAGAATCTGGGGATTTCTTTATAAGAAAATGTTATGAAAATATTCAAAATAATTATCATTTTGTATTAAATCGCATAAAAAAAAAGATCGCTATATCGTGAATAAATCAATGTGACGTGACAGAGTATTTTTATGATTACCCATATATTTTTCCTATCCTTTCCTGTGTGTTCCCAAACTTATCCTCATTCTCGTCCTTATTTTTATATTTATCCTAACAGTTGTCTTATTTCTTGTCCAAACTCTTGTTTCATCCATGTGCAAAGTCCTAGCCTTATTCTTGTTCGAATTCCTTTCCTAAGTCTTGTCCGACCATTTGCACAATCTTTGTTATAAGTATTTTGTTTATTTTCTTATTTTTTCAATTATACAATTTTTACAATTAATTTGAAAATAAAAATTCTATTAATAAAAAATTACAAACAGCTGATAGAAATAAATATATTATTGTAACCAAGCCAATAGAGCGAAATTCACAATAGTGCTATTCTTTGTCGAAAGCAATCCCTGCAAACACACTCCGAGTTAATTAACTAGTTTCCTAACCGGTTGAGTCTCTGTTAGTTTTTTAGTTAGAAAGGATAGGCTGTCGGGAAAAATCTAACCTATTTACTTTCTATCTGTGTGTCAGATACAGATGGCTGACTCTTTCTAACGCATGTACGCAGACATCGCTCTTTTCATTTTAAAGTGGTTAACAACCACGTATTTATAGGGTTTTATACCTAGTATACTAACCGTTTCCTAAGCAATATTCTAACCACTTTTAAAACTACTATTCTTACCGTTTTATAACCATTTTCCTAACCAGTTTTTTTATTCATATCCTAACCACGTTCTAACCAATATTCTAACCGCTTTTTTAACTTGCATGCTAACAGTTTCTAACTAATATTCTAACCGCTTTTTTAACTAGTATTCTAACCATTTTCTAATAACATTCTAACCAGCATGCTGAATATTTTTGAAATTTATTTCCTTATTAGATTATAGTTCTAAACAGTAAATAAATACACAAATTGGTATTTTTTTAATTTTTTTGTTGTTTTTATAACTATTATTTGTTTATAATAATATATGTACATTTGAAAATAATATATGTATTTACATATTATGAAATAATTAAATATTTGAAATTATATACAGAAATGTTCAAAATGGAAATAAAAATTGATTGAAGTCCTTTTCGTCGACGCTCGGCAACTCCTTAATTAAGAATCTATAAAAAAAGGAAAAGTTAGAAGAGTTAGTATTTTTGTTTAATTTTCTTAAGTTAAAAATATTTTAAATTTTAATATATAATAAAGAATTTATAGTTTATACCCAAGCATTGTTTTACCTAAGACTTGAAAAATTTCTACTTAAGTTATAATACCAAAAGTAAATTCGCTCGATCAAGCCATTCGACTAAAGTCGAATATCGAAAGCAATTCATAATAAGCTATTCTTGTCTGAATACTTATCCTTGCGCAATTCCATGCTCTAATCTTTATCCTATTTCATATATCGTTGCTCGTATGATTAATTGACGTAACTAAAACTTTTTGTGAAATAAAATTAAATATTGGCCATAAGAAAATAAGCCAATTCAAATAATAACCACGCTTAACCTGCCATTAAAAGTGACGTCATCAAAACGATAAGATATCTTAAAATTCTATAAAAATGAATCAAAGTAATTGATTTGGGGCAAGTTCCCCTCAGTCCATGATTGAGGGGCACTTGCCCCTCCATGGACTTGAAAAATTTCATATATTTTTATTTCCTATGTTGATATGTTACATTTTCATATACGTGCACACCAATACATATCTTTCTCCCCCCAGGAAAAATTCCTGCGGACGCCTATGCCTACATCCCATTCAAAGGCACATCATCAATATAAAATCTCTTAAAATTACACAAAAATTTATCCAATACCTTCAAATTTTGCACATAAACTTTGATGTCAAATATATAGCCTCAATTTAGAATTTGGCAAAAACGAATGATTATTTCTCCTACCCCCATATAAAGTGACGTCATCAAAACAGAAAAACCTTCACAAATTCCGCAAGAATTAATGTAAAGGCTTAATTTTTCACAGTAGACTTTAATCTTTAATGCGCCTTCCGAGTTTCAATTTGTGCAAAATGAAATTAAAACCACGCCCACCAACTAAGAAAAGTGACTTTACCAACAAATTGAACTCTCTATATATTCCACAAAAATTTATGGACCGATTTGAAATGTTCCAACTAAGCTTTGATATCTAATCTAAGACTGCGATCTTACTTTGAAATTTGACAAAATAGATTGTATACATCGTTTAGCTCCTATAAAAAGTGACGTCTTTAAAATAGAAATCATTCTTTCCAACTAAGCTTTGATATCTAATCTAAGACTGCGATCTTACATTGAAATTTGACAAAATAGATTGTATACATCGTTTAGCTCCTATAAAAAGTGACGTCATCAAAATAGAAATCATTCTTAAATTTCACAAAAATTAATATACTGGCTTTATATTTTGTACAAGATCTTTGATTTTAAAAAATTACTCTGAGTTTAAAATTTAGAAAAATTTCATGAAACCGTCTCCTTTCACCATCGTTTAGCTCCTATAAAAAGTGACGTCATCAAAATAGAAATCATTCTTAAATTTCACAAAAATTAATATACTGGCTTTATATTTTGTACAAGATCTTTGATTTTAAAAAATTACTCTGAGTTTAAAATTTAGAAAAATTTTATGAAACCCTCTCCTTTCACCATATAAAGTGACGTCATTCATATAATAAAACCTATGCAACTTCGAATATACTTAAGCAACTTTGAGAGTTTTTTAATTCCAGCTAAGCCGCAAATAATTCCTTTATATTTTTTATAATTTTCGAAAAAAAAACGAATTTCTTCTTTTTAGCTTTCAACCAAGGATTTCTGGTGTTTCTCCTAAGCAGTTAATTTGGCCTTAGTTTAAAATGGGGCGATAAATTATTGAAAAAAAAAGGACAATCAAATGAAACATGTGTGGGATTCTCTTAGCATGGCTGAAAGCCGTAGAAACATATGAATTTGAATCTTAAGACAAGTGTTATTGCCTTTACCTCAGTCAATTCCAATTGTTGAGCGATCCTTTGCATAAACTGAGGAATTTACCACCTCTACCACCAACTTCAACAACTTTTGAGTCTTAGGTCTTGATGAATTTTCAATTTTAGTTGAGTTGAGGAAATTGAGGAAAGACATGATAAAAATTTGACATGTAAGACAATGTTCTGACCGGATTTCTAAATCCGGGTATTATCGAACTTGAATATTGAATTGAGTTTAAAAAGCAGGATCTCGGGGCTGACAGCTCTAATATAAACTGGAAAATTAAGTTTCAGCTCTCTACCTAAGCATCACAATTTAGGCCAATTCATAAAAGTGGTCACATAACTTGAAATTTAACTAGTCATTTTTCTAATAGGCGTTATATTGAATACCTTATTTATCACAACGGTATTACAAGGGTCAACAGCAAATCAAAGTAAAACAGTAGCTTTCAAAATTGTTGTCCGCTGACAGACGGTGATTCATTTAAGCAGAGCTCAGTTTGTTAAATCAGTCGAGTGGAACACTAGCAAGTCCTTGATTTTCATAAAATTTTACATTCTTAGCAAAAAAAAATAAAAATAAAAAAATACTAAAAACAAACAAGCAAAACATTACAAAAAGAGCAAATCAGTAAAAACCTTAACAACGTGTTGCCGACCTACAATTATTTTTATTTTTACTACCTTAGTTAATTCTATGGCTGGTTAAAGCTTGATTCTTTGGTTAAAAAGAATTTAAATTTTGAAATTAAGTTGATTACGTTAACGTTGTCGATGTTTTGTTTTGTGTTGACTTTGTTTGTTTGAAGTCTTGAATTTATTTTTCAATGCACGATTTTACTTTAATGCTGTCCATCAATTCGCTTCACTGATTATGAATGTTATGGTGCCTTGTGTCTTGAACTCGAAACTTATAATTCTCTAAGGTCTCTCTTCCAGCAATGAACACATTGTTCATTGTGATTGAATATGATTTGGTGCGGAGTGTTTGATGCGGAATATTTGGTGCGAAGGTGGTTGAAGGTGGTTGAGGAATAGAAGTTGGTTTAGGAGTTTTGTGGGTTGCTGTGATTGTCGAAGTTCAGAGAACACACAATCAGCGTGATTTGGTCGTTCTACTGTGCGATGAAAGAAATTAGTAACTAGGTAGTTAATTAGAAGGCTTATTTGTTTTACCTTCGGAATATTAATTGCGATAAGCATTTGTATTGGAATTAATTGGGAATTCAAGAAATGAAGAGGAAGTGTTTTATGTAGGAACGGAAGTCTTCTTTTCTATGACATGGTAATTCGAAATTTCTCAGAGGTATTGTTTAAAATTTTAAGGTATTCAGAAACAGAAAATGAAAAGAAATTATAAATTACATTGAAAAGTCCATTTATAAAGAAGTACGTAGGTAGCTACTTATATTTCCGTCTAGCAACGTTAATGTAATTTCAGTCAAACTTACGTTTCCATTGGGAAGTTTGATATTTTGTAGCTTATACGTACTCACAACGGTTTGGTGTACATGCACTTATTGTATTGTTTACAGTGCTTTTAAAATTGTATTTCAACAAAAAAATATAATTAATATATGTTTCCACAAAAAAATTTAATTAACATGTGAACATTTTTGTGCGCATATTTTCTACAACTTTCGACTTGATTTATCTCAACAAGAGTGCATCGATGAACTCAATTCGTCTTTTGGCTATGAAGCACCATCAAAAAGCTCTGCTTATTGGTGATGCTTAGAGTTCAAGCGAGGCAGTCATTCGCTCTCTGATGAATTTCGTGGAGGGCGTCCAAAATATTTTGTTGTGCCACAAAAACATAGATGCTGTGTGCGAACTAATAATTCTTGATAGTCATGTGACATACCGTGAGATTGAGACATCCCTGAGCATTACTTCCACTAGCATGCATACCATTTTACATGAACACATAGTTGTGGAAAATATTTATTCACGTTGGATTTCACATAATTTGAGAATCCCTCAAAAAAAGGCTCATGAAATAGGTACAGGCTGTTTTTTTAGCTGCATGAGAAGTTTCAATGGTTGTTGTCTAGGGCTTGACAGTGGAGAATGTCAAACTGTGTTGACATTTCTGTTCAGTTAGGTTTAGAAATTCATCATGACCGGGTATGGGCACCACTACATTTAAAGCTTCTGCGTTGTTTCTGTGTTTTGTCTTTTGTCTTTGATTTGTTGTTGCATTTTGTGTTGCTACATAAGCCTTTGCTCTCAATTCTTATTCTCATCGCTCCCAGAGCGCTCTCTGCCCATACCCGATCATGACTCATGTAACGCCAGAACAACGCTTCCAAAGCTATGCAAATTTACTTTGATAAAAATAAATCTGTTCGCGAAGTTCATAGAACACTTCGTCCATTTCACGGTCAACATAATCGGCCTACTAAGTAAGCAATGCGTGCAGTTATTGATCGTATTCGCACTAGTTTTACTCTTCTCGATTCAAAAGCATCAACAAGACAAAGAAACGAAGAGTTGAAGAAGACGCCGAATGTCGATTCGTCGCCGTTCTCAACTTAGCTGCAGCTATCGAGCATGCTGACTGATTTTTTGTTTCAAAAAATTATTCAACTAAACATCGACGACATTTCGTTCTTACAAGATGGTGCAACTTGCCATACAACGCACTTAACCATCAATTTCTTGCAAAATCAATTTAGTGACAACTTTTGTGACCATCAATTTAGTGACCACTCCAGAAGTGGTCCTGTTAATTGGCCCCTCGCTCGTGCGGCTTAAAGCCTCTCGATTACTTTTTATGGGGCTATGTTAAGTCATTGGCTTATGCCAACAAACCAGCAACTCTTGAAGCATTGGAAGGCAATATTCAAGCCACCATTGAAGCCATACAGCCAGATTTATTGGAAAAAGTAGGGAAAAATTGGACTGATCGAATGGATCGAATGTAACTCGTCGCCACGGCGGACATATGCAGGAAATTTTATTTAAAAAATAAATGCTATGAAATTATCTA
Source organism: Pherbina coryleti (assembly GCA_943735915.1). Lineage (NCBI taxonomy): Eukaryota > Metazoa > Arthropoda > Insecta > Diptera > Sciomyzidae > Pherbina > Pherbina coryleti. The sequence goes on from OX030948.1 coordinate 190,722,015, forward strand.
CCAGATTTTAATAATAAAAAATTCATTCCATCTATATTTCTGACTTGTATTATTATTTAAAGTTCTCAAGCTCTTCAAAAAACACCCTATACAATAGCGGTGCTTCAAAATACTTATATAAAATCGTGACTTGTGACGAATCATGGATATATTCGTATGAAAATATACAGCAGTCGACTGTATGTATCCAACAAAAGTTGTTTGAGCTCGAAGCATTTTTTATGAAATATATTTTATTTAAATATAAAAAAAAAATATAAAAAATAGCTCATGTAGCCACAGTGCCACTTGAGACCCATAGAATGTTCAATTTGGACCCGTAGAGTCCTGATTTGGCACCAAATAAGTTCTTTTTTCGCACACATCAAGGACAAACTGCCTTTACAGCGATTTTTTACGCCAGAAAAAAAGAAGCAAATGGAAGCAAATGGGTGGTGTTCAAAGTGGAATGGGATAAATGTTATGACAAATGGTCCAACCCACCAAAAAATATATATGTATATATCATAAAGGAGAATATTTCGAAAAACAGTGAAGCCATTTTTTAATGGAAAAAATTTTGGTGTTTATATTTATTTCCGAATTATATGTAGCAACTCTCGTATGTAAGATATTTGTGTTCCTTCAATCTGATGACATTTTAATTTGGCCTCTATTCATTAAAGTGCAAAAGTATTAAAAGAAGTTAACACACGCCTGCAAAAAAAAAATGAAAATAATAAATCTAATTCAAAATAAATTAAATCAAACATTGAAAAATGCTCGATTATCATTGGCAGTCATAAAACTTCGATTATAAAAAATCGCTCAATAAGCGCAACAACAAAAAAAGACCTCATTGAAGGACAACCCGCTACTGTAGCTACTACTGTCTGTCTGTCTATCCGTCTGTCTGTTGACCAAAACGGAAATGGCTCGATCCAAAATTGGTTTAATTTATGTGCTACGTACCCGCATTGAATTGAAATGATTTCTTATGAACTCACTCGCGCTGTTCGGGGGTCAATGCTTTAAAAATAAATTAAAATGAAATTTTTTAATTTTTTTTTATATTTTACTTTTGCTCTAAAGCACGTGTTGTTATTGTTTTGACAAACACTGTCAGTGCCTGTATAAAATTTGAAGTTGCGTTTTTTTTTTTTTCTTTTTTTATTAGCTACTGTCATATCTTTGATTTATGGCCAGGTTTATTGTGCAATTAATTGGAGCAACATAACATTGACATTGACAGTCGTTATATAAAATAGCAAAAATGTTTTTAATCTATGTGACTGTTATCATGCGTATGTTGAGGTCAAACAAATAAAAACAAAAAATCTAAACAGCTTAATTGGATATTCACATTATAAGCTGCATATCCGGAACATTTTTCGTGGTCGACAATAGTTCGTTTGATTAATGTTTCAATTTTAAGAGAAAAATACAAGTAATTTTCAATCATGCGCACCTTAACTGGTCTTAGGCTTAAGTTCAATTAAAAGTCCACTTTTTTTACAATTGCTCAGTTATGTATCACGAAGTCGTTTCATAAGTCGTTCTTTAGATAATTGACCTTGATAATTGATAACGTTAATGTTACAAAATAAAACTTTTGTAGACTGAAACCTTTTTGTTTCCAAATAAAGCGCAAGCCATTCCAAAAAGTTACATCACAATTTACCAAACAGTTACATATTTCGGGTAGAAAACTCACAAGTTTGACACTCAAAAATTAAACATTTTTGCATCATTCGTCAAACCAGAATGCCTCTTTAAAAAGAAGCTTTATCCTTGTTCGTAAAGGTTTCCACGAAGGTATCAAAAATGTTGCTTCATAAACAAACCGTTTCTATTCGTATTCAAACAGTATTTTTTTAAATGTCATTTTGTAAAACTTTCGAAGTTACTTACTTCCTTATCTGGAGCTTACAACCGTCGATCAGTTTTGGACTCGTCCAAGAATTAATGCCAGCCATTCCTGTTGCGTATTTGCTGGCTCCAGTTGGAAGCACTAAGCGTTATCAGGTTGTCCAATACTTGGTCCATACAATGGAGATGTAGGCGTCCTCTTCTGCGCAACCAGGTCCTGAATCGAATATATTTTTGGCTGAAGCGTCGATTTTCAACAGCTCAACATGACTTTTCCAGCAGAGCCGCTCAATTTTTATGCGCATTACTATGTCGTTGTCGACGTACAGTTCATACAACTCGTGGTTCCGTCGAATTCGGTATTCGCCATTGACGCAGATTATACCAAAGATCTTACAAAGGGTCTTTCTCGCGAAAGCTCCCAAAAACTGCTCCACATCCAGGTTTGTGCTGCATAATAAGATGGGCATGATAAGTGAGTTATAAAGCGTGAGTTTCGTACGTCGAAAGATGGCTCTGCTTCTCAATTGCCTTTACAACCCAAAGTTAAACCTGTTGGCAAGAGTGACCCTTCGTTTAATCTCAATGCTGACATCATTGGAGGAATTTATGCTGGATCCAAGGTAGACGAAGTCCTTAACAACCTTAAAGGAGGTTTCGCCAACAGTGATGTGGCTTCAAAGACGCTGGAACTGTTTGTTTGTTGCCACTAGATATTTCGTCATATCTGCATTCACTGCAAAAACCATTGAACTCGACTCTTTCGTTAATCTGGAGAATGCTGCCTGACTTCACGCGTATTGTGGTCAATGATTTTGATACCAGCAACATAGGTACGCCAACAGCGTAATACTCCAATAAAATATTGTGACACTACGTGCCAGATCAACAGGCCCAACATTTGCTTAAAAAAGTCACACAATAATGAATCACCTTGCCTGAAACCTCATTTGGCATCGAATGAAAGGGAGAGGTCCTTCCCGATTTGAAGTGTGCCGCTGGAGTTGTTCGGTGTCTTCCTGCATAGATGGATAAGCTTCGCAAGAATACCAAATTCAGACATTAGCTGCATTCCCGTGGCCGTCGATCTAGAGTTCTAAAAACTACAACTACAGCCAACTCTTTTCCTGGCTCTTTTTCTGATCTGAAAATGCTGCCAAGCTTAATGCATTTTTTATTAAAAACGAACATAGTTGGCAAATCAAACATAAACATAAACATAAAATATTGTTATCAAACAGCTGTTTCAAGACAGTGGTGCCAAATTGTTATAAATTCGAACTAAAGTTGTTCCACTGAGATTTGATCTGATCCAGTGCCACGGGAATGCAGCTATTGTCGAGTATAAGTGATTCCTTATTGGACTGTCGAAGGTGTGTTTGTAATCGACCAAAATATGGTGTATCTCGATTAGTTTTTCTAGGGTCTTCTCTAACATTTGTCGCAGCGTAAATATTTGGTCGATAGTAGAGTTGCCCGGTCTGAAACCAAACTGATAAGGTCCAATCGGCTGAGTTTTTCGTAACTTTCAGTCTTTTACATAATACCCCCGACAGGGCCTTAAGCTTATATATTAAGAGAGCTTATCCCATGGTAGTTGGCGCAAATGGTGGGATCGCCTTTCTTGGGAATGCCTGGGAATGCATTCTTTCGACCACATACTAGTGCATAGGAGCTAATGAAATAAATAGAGAAATTCACCTTCATTCTTAAAGAGCTCAGCAGGTAGGCCATCGACTCCTGTGGCTGTATTGTTTATAAGCAGAGCTAGTTATAGTTGTCAAATCGTCATTAACCCGAATGGTGCTGGAATTATTTTTTTCGAATTTCTTTCGGGTCGCTGAATCCAAAAATTTGATTACATATATGATGAACGAGCAGTTTTTGTGAACGTCAATTTGCGTGACCACATGGTCACGCTGGCACAGTTCGGGTTAAAGTCTTGCAGCGGAACTTCAAAGCTGTCATTCGCAATTGTGGTTTCCGAGATATCATCTATATTGGCGGAATTGTTGTCAGCGTCACCATGCACCAGCGTGTACTCTGGCTCTCTGTCACTGGATTCTCCTTTTCATCCTTGCAGAAAGAAGCTTAACATCAACCAGGCATCTTATTTTTTTCGAAAAATGTTTGCATCTTATTCTTCATGCACAAGGGCGTCCACAGGGGCTAGCAGAGCGGCACTTGCTCCTCCCTGGACTGGGTAAATTTTATATTTTTCTTATTTCTTATGTGTATAATATACACTGTATATGTTACATTTTCATATACGTGCACACCAATGCACACCATAGCATTTCTTCAATTGAAGTGATATCAGCTTTGTATCTTTTCAAAATATATACCAGTTGGATAGAGCCATCATCCCAACTTTAGGTTCGGACGTTCCAAGTTCACATCTGAGGCTTGAACAACTATTTTATCTATTTATGTTTCCAAATAAATCCGAGATGGGTCTATATACTTTCGTTAGTTGAAAAGTTAGAATTTTTGTTAAAATTTATCATACTCTTACGTTATGGCAAAGGCATCCAGCAAACCAGGACCTTGACCTAGATTTTATTAAAATATTTATAGAAATCGTTTTGAGAAAAATTTTATATGTTAAGTATCGATATCGACGTACATGAACCAATTCGCTTTCACTTCCTGGCAAATGAAAGGATAAATATTACTCTAAGGATACATATTTAGTATAAACTTGTTATAACAACTCTTATAACACAATTTAACTTATTTTACTCTTATTTTACACAATTCACTCTTATTTCATGATAAAAATATGTATTTATTGCATTTAAGGAACGCGTGCCACTCGTCGCATTGACATCTACCGCCATGATTGCCATGAAGTAAATAAAAAATGAAAGCAAAAAACAACCAACATAGATCGTGCAAGTATTGAACGGAAATTCTTGTTGTAGCTTTGTACAACAACTACAAAACTATTAAAACTGCACTTGACCATGAATTGAAGCGTGTAAAAATGTACGCTTTCGCTTAGGTTTTTTACATTAGATTCGAATTTGTGCGTAATTAAGTTGCGTCTATGATGTTGATTAATACTTTTTCACAAGGTAAGAAGTATTTCATAACAATGAACAAGCAAAAGAATCACAGTGTTAATTGCAGCTTTGTTAAAAAACAGAAATTCAATTATGAATAAAATCATTTCCTTGATAGAATTTTTTAAGAAAATATGTTGTTTCTTTAAAGAGGTGGAAAATAAAATATTGAGGTTAAATAATTTGAAGCTCAAAATTGGTGATTAAATACAATTTCGGGTATGAAGTCCGATTTTCGTCGACTTTTTCAAGCATTTAGGTCCGTATCTCGACTGCGGTTCGTTGCCTTTCAGCGCTTCCATAGTTACTGGTTTGTCTGCATAAGCGCCAATGACTGCACAATGTGCAGTGCACATTACTTCAGAGAAAATAATTTAAATGCATTAATTCGCACTATCTTGTTGGTCAATTAACTGGCCCATTTCGAGAATTAACACGTTCGTGAAATATTTCCTTCAGTAGATTGATCCCATACAATAAAGCCACGAAATAATCGGCAATCATGGCTCTACAGCGCTCATCATTGACGGTAACGCTCCCGCTGGCCTTATTAGGTTCTTTGGCCTCATAACGAAAATAAAAACATTTTTGGAGCCACGACACCACGGATTATAACTCTGTGACTTTTGACGCTAAGGGAAAATTTTATGAAACGACAGTTTAGCTGAGGTTTTCAATCGCATGATAATATTAAAAAAAAAAAAAAAAACATAATGGTGTCATAAGGCCTTTCAAGGAACTTTTTAAAGTAACCTAAATACACGAAATGAAATAGTACATGAAAAAGCAAAAAAAAATAAAAAAAAAATAAAAATTAAAAATTAAAAAAGGACAAATATTAAGATAAAGATTTGATTAAGAATTAGATAAGGATTAAGGTTTTGGACCCACTAACGTCAAGATTTAGGACAAAGATTGGGAAAAAAATTGTAAAAGAATTCAAACAAGAATTAGGTCAGGAATTTGGACATGGATCAAAACAAGAGTTGGGATAAAAAGTAGGACAATCATCATGACAAATATAAGAATAAGGATACGAATGAGTATTAGTTTGGGAACAAAGTAAAAATAGGCTCAAAAATAAGGACATGGATAAAAATACGCTGTCACGTCAAAATCTACGGGCGTGTCCACTATACAGCTAACTTATGTACATATACTGTAAGGACCATACAGTATGGTGGATATTGCTCATTCCAAACAAGGCAATGGGATATTTGCAGTACATATTTTGAAAATGAAAATACATATAAGTTCAGAAATATTTGTGGAATATTATTTTAATTTTTTTCTACAATAGAACTACTTATGTCCTTACCAAATACATTTATATTAATACTAAATGTGCAAGAGTTTTTTAGAAACAGGCAGACGTGACGAAGTTACGTTTTACCGCGCAGGTTTCCAAAAAAGTTGAAAAAAGCATTTTTTTCAAAATTTATGAGCGTTGCATTGAATTGTTACTCGCTGAGTATAAGAGCTATGACTAAAAAGATGGTACGACCACAAAGATTAATTCTTTGACTTCATTATAAAAAGAAAACAACAATTCAAAACATCATCGGGACGCGGTGGGAACTGCTTAAGCAACACAACTGAAAATTTGTTAAATGTAATTATTAATCGCTGAGTATTAGTGCTACGACTAAAATTATGATACGCCAATAAAGGCCTGCTCTAAGTCCTCACAACAAAATTAGACAAAAAATTTCTGTCGTCATGGTGACACAGAGAGAGCCGCTCAAAGATCGACAATGCAACATTCATGCAGCGGCGTTGCATTGAATTTTTACTCAATGAGTATATAACCTACGATAAAAGTTTAAAAAGGAAAAAGAAGGTTTTATAAATGGCTTTACGACAAAAATAAAAAAAAAATTCCGGCATCGTCAGGTCGTGAATACAGCAGCTTGTGTAACAAAAATGTAATATCGTTGCATGGAATTATTACTTACTCAGGAAAAGTGCTACGGTAAATTTTGTTTTACGACAGCAGGGATGTGTTATTACGCCTCACAACTAAATTACAAAAAAAATTCTTGTTGTCATGATTTCAGGGATGCAATCACATAATGCAGTAAAAATGCTACAGCCATGAAAAAACGTTGCATGGATTTTTAACTCTGTGCCTACTTAAGGAACGAAAACGAAGGTGAGGTCTTAGAGCATATGACAAAAAATAAAAAAAAAATTGACGGCGTGTCAAAGACCCTCAGGGAACCGCCTAATGTAACGCATATGCATCACTTTTGCTGGATTAATTGAAATTAGAGCACAACCAATGCGGAAGCAAAAAAAAAGCTAAACGAAAAGCACCAACTCTAAATCCAACAACAACTCCAACACCAACACCAACATCAACATCAACATCAACATCAACATCAACATCAACATCAACAACAACAACAACAACAACAACAACAACAGCAACAAGAAACACCGTCACGTCAAAACCTACGGGTGCGTCCACGACACAGCCAACTCTTTTCTTTTTTTTGTGAGATGATATTTTGTAACACAAATCTCTACGTTTTGAATACATTCACAAATTAAAGTTTTCCCACGAATTTTGTGTAAAACATTAACCCTTCATAATATGGCTTTATAATCTCTATAGATGAGATCAATGAAAAAATATCTCCTATTTATCTCGTATGGCATCAGAACACAAATTTTAAGGCATTGAGGCTTTTCCGTTTTTTCATGAATAATTTCATATTAAACCGACACACACACAAAAAAAAAGTTTGAGTGTAAGAAGATAAACCCACATATTCCCATGTATTTTGACCCGCTGAACACGAATCTGGCATCCATTTTGACCAGTTGGCTCTTGGTTGTCTTCAAAATAATTGAATTGTAATTATATAACGGACGAGTGATATATATATTTTATTTTTTTTTTTTTTTTTTTTTTTTTGTGGATATAAAGTACTTTGAGAATCTCGTGGAATTTTCTGCACTCCAAATGCCGTAATTGTGCTTGTTGGTATGCCCATGGCGCTAAAAATGGGACTTAAATTGCGTTAAAACAGTGGGTTGGCTTCCAGTTCATTCAGCCCATTGACCGTAGTAACGATGCAAATGATGATCATACATATAAAATAACAAACTAAACTGAGCACAAAGGAAAAAGAGTTGCCAATTCTAACCACCGTATAACAGTTTAATTCTCATCGAAAAATTAAACCTTTAAAGAAAAGCCCTTTCGACTATTTTCGATAATTCCTCGATAGTCATATTGATAAAAAAAAATTTACAACTGCAGAATTTTATATACTTAAAAAATAAATTTCATTTAAATACACAAAAACTATTGATAAAGATGGTTTAAATAAAGGTGCTATTGTATTTATTAAACGAAAGACTTAAGAAACGAACTCGTTCAAACAAGCAAAGATATGGAGCAAGACTATTAACTAGGAATATAAACAAAAGAATAATTTTTACACAGCTTAATAAGAATTTAATAAATATATATTTTTTTTTTTTTTTTTTTTTTCTATGAAATCACCAACCCAGCAATGTTAATCGTTATATAAATTGTTTGCAAAAATGTGCCTGACAGTCATCAAATATTGACTGCTGCAGATGAAACATAAAAACTTTTAATGTTCAAATAGATTTTTTGCTGTATAATCTAAGTATTAGCAAATATAAGCTAAGGAAATACAAAATAACAGCAGCAACAACAAGCATTATTTGTTAGTCTTACCTTAAAAAAAAAGTCAGTAGCAGCTTCTAGCAATTATGTGCCACTTACTGGTAGTCAATTTATGACTTTAGTGTTGTTGTAATTCTATTTTTTAAGCGCTATTTGAACACTATAATTTAAGCATTAATCGTTTATAACGCACAATCTTCTGTGACGCCCCTAGCTTAAAATCACGCACACTTTGAGACAAATGTTGACTAGTGCAAATTTACACCAAGCAAAGAACTTTAAGAAGTTTGAATATTATTTTAAGCTATACGAAGCGTATTAAACTAAGTTTAAATAGTAATTTTATCTGATTGTGTTTTTTAATTTTTTTTTACTTAAACGCCTTTGCCAGATGTAGACGTAATTAAAGAAATCTTTTAGCGTTTAGCAGAGTTAATTAAGTTCATTATATGTTTTTTGATTTTATTTTTTTTTTTACCATCAATGCTGCGTCATTCAACCACAGTTGACCGTCGTAAAAATAGCCAACTTTATAATGTTCTACCCTTGAAGGTCATAAAGGTTAGGTTATTAAACTCACTTTGACCGAGAAGTCAGTGAGAGCAAAACCAGCAACACTATATCGTTTGTTGTTTGTTGTGTTCCGAAAGCGTCTTAATAGTACCTTGCAAACCGCTGCTGGCATTGGTCAAGGTGTTTTTTTTCCAGTTGTTTCATTACTGTTGTTTATGTCAACCTGTATCTCTGCTTCTCATAGACTTGAACCCGTTTTATTTACACTCAAGCGCCTGGAATAATGAATTGCATATCCTTTTCACTTTAACAATACATAAAATAAAGGACTTAAGAAAAAAACAAGTTTTAGAATGGGATCTGGCTTGGTTAAGCAGATACATTTTAAGTACAATTATACCAATAAGAAAAGGGAGAAATAATAAATCACTTGAGCCGCGTCAGATCTGCGGCCTCGATAGTCGAGTAGAAGCGTGCTTCGGGTTCCATTTCCGGCCAACCATGGCCCCACACTTTAAACTTTCTGCATTTCTTTCCTCATTTAAATCAACGGTAATTTAAAATTTTTCAATAATAACGACTTAAAAAGTTTTAGTTTGTTGTGGAGAAGTTTATGGATGGGACTGCCTTAGAGGCATAACACTTGCTTCAGATCCTAATTCACATGTTTCTATAGCTTGCCGCCACGCTAAGAACATCCTACACATGTTCCAATTGATTGAAACCCCTTCTTTCCCACTTATCTATCAATCCATTTCGAACCTGGGGTGGAATCGGCTAATGTGATAGTTGACAGTCGCTTATTGACTGTCGTTTTTTATAGTCGTTTGTGATTATAAACTTTTCGTTTGTCCGTGTAAAACAATCGCTAAAGCTTCTTAATACTTGGCAGCACTTACCATTCAATGGCAGCACAACAATAGGGGCTTTCAGACGAACGTACATGTCAGCCGACATTGTACCACGAAAAACTAACGGGAATATTTTGTTTAGCTTTCAAACGATCGGACATATACGACGACTTCATTTTTTGCAAACTCTCGAGCGTAACACATCGGTAAAAAAACGAAGTAAAAACCTTTTTCGCTGTGCATAAGCCGATGTTTACTCGATGAAAACTTTATAGAAATGATAAATGCAGCGAGTCGGACCGACATGCTTTCACACGTCGGACATGTCGGACCGACCAGCAGAAAAATCAAAAATTTTTGATTTTCTTCCGACATGTCGGTCCGACCGTCTCATTTGCTTTCGAACGATCGTACATGTCGTCGGACATGCCCAAGTCGGATGACATGTACGTCCATGTGAAAACCCCTAATGAAATGTCATTTCCAGCCGGTGTTAATTATTATTGTTTGGCCGTGTGCTATTCGGAAACTTTTCACTCGTGGTAGGAGAGAATTTACTGAGTTGAATACAATTTCTGTCTGTTGAAATAAAATTGTAATTTTTGCTGTGCCAAAAGGACGATGAAATTTTGACAACTAGAAATGTTGACGTTTTAGATTTTGGTAGTGCACAAGCACAAGAATTTAATTTAATTTGCGAAATTGTTGATATATATTGAAAATTAGGGATTCTGGCTGCTATGCTGTCGGAAACACTAAATTTTTAACTGCTTCACGACTCACAAGTGTTTTTTTTTTTTTCATTTTTGCTTGTGTCAAAAATTCTCTTTCCGATTGTCAAAAATTATACTAGCCCCTGGGGCTACATGAATTTTTGACAGTCATATTCACCTCACAAGTGCCAAATATTCTCTTTCAGACTGTCAAAATTTCATCATCCGGGTGAAAAGTTTCCGAATAGCACACGGCCTTTGTGACAAATATTCTGATGTTACAAATAATGTTAATTAATAGTTAGTACCTCCAGAAATTCTATACTTTTCAAAAAAATATTCTTTTGTTGAATCCTTGGGTTCAAATTTAATCAAAACTGGGCATAGTACTGTCTTCATTTTTTTAATAACTAATGCACTGATTTCAGCTACAGTACTTTGACCCATCGGTGAAGCCCAGTCACGCCCAATTTGTCTTTGGTAACCACCGCCACCAAGGAAATTTAATGTTGTAGCCAATTGAAGAATAGGTGCGATGTGCGTTGACCTTACTCCATTTGGTAAGTCAAGCAACCTCAAAACAGTCATGAAAGTTTCCTTACTTAAACGAAACTTTTTAAAAAACTGAAAAAAAATTATTAGCAATTTTATTAACAATTATCCATAAATTAAATCTTACATTGGGTTAGGAAGTTCCAAAATATTGGCCTTATTTCTTTAATTTTTTCTAATAAGTCGAACTGACTTATAATTAGTTTCTTCATATCCACCTTTAAATAGTTGCAATAAGGTAAATATTTTATTTAATGCTTACGGGAATAAATTCACTTGTAATTAATTTCATTGTTATTATATTATTTTATTTAAGAAACTTTTTACTTTGAACTGTTTATTTCCGCGAGTTTGCAATTGAACTGTCAGAAATATATGAAAACGACACCTAAATCGCTGTCGCTTAAAATTGGCAGCTAAAAAGCGATAGTCAATTTGATAATAACCTTCGTGGAGCAAAAGTGATAATTTTGATCATCAACTATCACCTTAGCCGATTCCACCCCTGAATCCAATTTTGCACTTGAATATCTGAAATTCTTGAATCAAAACTAAAGTATATTCGAAGAAATTAGGCTTTTATTATTTTGATGACGTCAGTTTGTGATTCTCCTCAGGCGTGGTTTTCATCCAATTCATGTCAAGTTTCAAGCTCATTGTAAGTTTTAAATATCGAAGGACTTTGACCGAACTTTTTATGATCAAATTGTGTTGTGTGTGTTATTAAATCTTTGAACACAATTGATTGAGAACTGGACCTACTAGTTTTATGCCGACTCCGAACGGCTAATGTTCATATTCTCAAGAAGCTTAACATGGCATTATTTACTCTCTGAGGTTTGCCCTTGTCTGCAGAGAGGTGACGGCTGAACAGAAAAATTAATTCAATTGAAATAACTTTCTCTGTCAGATGGAATTGAACTAGGGTGTTCTGGTGTATGGGTCACGCACTCTACCCACTGTGCCACGACCTCCACAATGCATCATCCATCCGTCAAAATTTTAGTCAAAACTTGAAAGCTATACCAATTTTGTGCCAATTTTTTGACATTTTTCTTTTTATTAAATTCTTTTTCTTTGACACTAAAATAGGAAATTTTTCAAGTTAACATAAGTCCCCAGCAACCAAAAATATTTTGTAATAAATTATTTTTGAACAATATCTAATATATAAAATTCTTCTGTCACGGGGTGCGTGATCGAACTCCTCCGAAACGGCTCGACCGATTTTCGTGATCCTTAGCGAGGATATTAGTCAGGGGTGAGAATCGAACAACATCTATTTTTCATCCCCCTAAAATAAGGGGGCGTGGCACCTCCCATACAACCCAAATCTACGGTAGCGAATAGCTCTGAAGTTATAGGTCGCATAGTATCGGAATTCGGTGTTCTATCTCAATTTACAAGAGCCGTTCCACACGTAAAATTTTATGGGCGTTGAATGTGGGGCGTGGCCATTTTTCAGCCAAATTTTCAGTATAACTTTCAAGCTATAAGTCACACATTAATGAAACTCGGTTAGAACGTTCTATTTAGTCGTGTCTTTCGACTTGCAAAATTGAGCCAGTATAGGCAAAAGGGGTGTGGCACCGCCCATACAATTAAAATTTATGATATCGAATAGCTTTGGAACTAAATGCCGTATAATAATGAAATTCAGTATGGAGTTGCCACTTGGTGATATATCTACTATAAAACTGGGATGGGTTTTGAAAAAAGGGGTGTGGCTCCGCCCATACACTTTAAATTTTTGATATCAGATAGCTTTGGAACTAAATGTCGTTTAACAACGAAATTCAGTATGGAATTAATATTGGGTGATATTCTTCTACTAGAAAACTGAGACGTCATTGAACAAGGAGGTGTGGCTCCGCCCATATAAGCCAAACTTGCAATATCGAATAACTTTGGAATTGTAAGTAGCACAGCCACGAAATTTGGTTATCAATTTCCACGAGTCTTTCCAGTTAGAGATAGAGATAGAGATAGAGATAGAGATACAGATAGAGATAGAGATAGAGATAGAGATAGAGATAGTGATAGAGATAGTGATAGAGATAGAGATAGAGATAGAGATAGAGATAGAGATAGAGATAGAGATAGAGATAGAGATAGAGATAGAGATAGAGATAGAGATAGAGATAGAGATAGAGATAGAGATAGAGATAGAGATAGAGATAGAGATAGAGATAGAGATAGAGATAGAGATAGAGATAGAGATAGAGATAGAGATAGAGATAGAGATAGAGATAGAGATAGAGATAGAGATAGAGATAGAGATAGAGATAGAGATAGAGATAGAGATAGAGATAGAGATAGAGATAGAGATAGAGATAGAGATAGAGATAGAGATAGAGATAGAGATAGAGATAGAGATAGAGATAGAGATAGAGATAGAGATAGAGATAAAGATAGAGATAGAGATAGAGATAGAGATAGAGATAGAGATAGAGATAGAGATAGAGATAGAGATAGAGATAGAGATAGAGATAGAGATAGAGATAGAGATAGAGAAAGAGATAAAGATAGAGATAGAGATAGAGATAGAGATAGAGATAGAGATAGAGATAGAGATAGAGATAGAGATATAGATAGAGATAGAGATAGAGATAGACATAGATATAGAGATAGAGAAAGAGATAGAGATAGAGATAGAGATAGAGATAGAGATAGAGATAGAGATAGAGATAGAGATAGAGATAGAGATAGAGATAGAGATAGAGATAGAGATAGAGATAGAGATAGAGATAGAGATAGAGATAGAAATAGAGATAGAGATAGATATAGAAATAGAGATAGAGATAGAGATAGAGATAGAGATAGAGATAGAGATAGAGATAGAGATAGAGATAGAAATAGAGATAGAGATAGAGATAGAGATAGAGATAGAGATAGAGATAGAGATAGAGATAGAGATAGAGATAGAGATAGAGATAGAGATAGAGATAGAGATAGAGATAGAGATAGAGATAGAGATAGAGATAGAGATAGAAATAGAGATAGAGATAGAGATAGAGATAGAGATAGAGATAGAGATAGAGATAGAGATAGAAATAGAGATAGAGATAGAGATAGAGATAGAGATAGAGATAGAGATAGAGATAGAGATAGAGATAGAGATAGAGATAGAGATAGAGATAGAGATAGAGATAGAGATAGAGATAGAGATAGAGATAGAGATAGAGATAGAAATAGAGATAGAGATTGAAATTGAGGTTGAGGTTGAGGTTGAGATTGAGATTGAGATTGAGACTGAGTTTGAGATTCAGATAGAGATAGAAATTATTTCCGCTACGACAGCAACGCGTCGGGTACCAGCTAGTAATATCTAATATTTAAAAGTTTTATGCACAATAAACAAAATTAAAAAAGCGAATGATTTAAAAAAATATAGAAAAAGGAAATGTCTTTGTTTAAATCGTTACTTGTAAATGCTTAGGTAAATGGAGAAAAGTGTTAAAAGAAAATACGAAAGAAATAGCAGCAATCTCGAAGCTTATAATCGCGACTTAGATGAAAACGCATTGACATTATTCATCAATCAAAATAAACGTCAAAGATGGACAACTGAAATGGTTCCAAATAATTTTTTCAACACCAATGCTGACTTTAGCTGCATTCCCGTGGGATTGGATCAGATCAAATCTCAGTGGAACAACTTTAGTTCAACTTTATAACAATTTGGCACCACTGTCTTGAAACAGCTGTTTGATAATAATAGAAATCAATACAAAACAGCATACTTTAGATTTGCCAACTATGTTCGTTTTTAACAAAAAATGCATTAAACTTGGCAGCATTTTCAGATCAGAAATGGAGCCAGGAAAAGAGCTGGTTCTAAATTTTGTTTTTGCTTTGTGAATAAAATAGAGCCGTGCTCTAGATCAACGGCCACGGGAATGCACTTTTGTTGTCATTGTCGAGTTATTGTACATATTTTCGACAGAAAAATGTCGACAATTAAAGTTGGCTCGTAGATGAACATTATTTGCTGAAAAGTATTGCAAATCGTTTTTGAAGGAGTATTTTACTTTGCTTGTATATTAGCCTAAACTATATTAAGTAGAGAGTTTATTAATTTGTTTTCAGGTTCAATCGTAAATATCCTGAATATTTTATTTCGATGATTGTGAGTATAAAAACTTATCCTATTTAACAATTCCTTGGGTTAAGTAAGGAATTGTTTTCACAACCAAAACTTTAATGACAACTAAAGAAATAACATGAAAAAAGCTTAACATTTCATCGATCCCTTAACTCAGTTAAAAGATACAACCTTATAGCCCATTCACACCTAAGCTAATTTGCTCATTTCGGCCAAAAAACACAAATGAGATGCGTAATGAGCTCATTTCCCATAGAAATATTCCAACTCATTACAACTCATTTCAACGAAATGAGGAGCAAATGAGATAATTTCACGTTAAACACAGCCCTGAGCATATTAAAATGATTTGTGAACATACCTTTGAAAGCAAAATGTAAGAAAAATTTGTACACAGAAAAATTTTATCAAAACAAAATATGAAAATACAACAAAAACAACCGTCAAACAAAATGAGATTTATAAGTGTGAACACTTTTTAATGAGATATTCAAATTTGCTCATTTGGCTTAGGTGTGAACGTAGTATTAAAGCAATAAAATTTTTTCATTATTGAAATGAAAAAATTTTAATGTCGATCTTTTTTAAATTATCGTAAAGATAGTTTTAATTCTTCAACCTGGCAGTTCCTCTTTGCCATTTATGGCAGCACTGGTAGTTGACAATGCGAAGCTGTCAAATTTAGTTTGTTGCTCTATTGTGAATAGCAACTTTCAAAATTTAAGTTTTCCACAACGATCGCGTTATTTTTGTGCATTGACCAATAAAAGCCAATTATTAAACATTTATTAAGAGCTAAAATGGATGAAAAAATTAATTATGACCAATTTAAAGGTTTATATTTATTGGAAGAGCAACGCATTGCAAGTTTTCGAGACTGGCCGTTCGATGAAAACACAACTTGCAGCATTGCAAAAGTGCGTTCCTTGTAGTGTTTGTTTCATTTGCACTTAATTTATTTAATTATTCTTTACAGATGGCTGAGGCGGGCTTCTATTGGAGCGGTAATGAACGTGAAGCCGATACCGTGTCCTGTTTTGTGTGCGCCAAAACCCTAGACGGTTGGGAGTCCACTGATGAACCATGGAAGGAGCACGCTAAGCATGCGCCGCAGTGCTTATTTGTAAAATACAGGAAGAGTGAAAGCGAATTGACAGTAAGTGCAGATAAAGACATATAAAAATCCAATCTCCACTTAAGATACCAACAAAAGATATTGAAAATTCGTATCAATTGGAAAATATATATTCCTTTAAAACCTTAACAATTATATTATAAGAAATCCTTAAAAAAAAAATGTTGCTGCATTTTCTATCATGTTTCTTTAATTTTTTCAGGTTGAAGATTTTTTGAACATATTCAGCGATGTCATCCAGAATGATATGACTAATAAATTGGCAAAGAAGAAAAAGGAGGTCAGCATTGCAGCCCGGAATGAACTGAGCGCATTTATCGAAAAAAAGTGACAGATTAAAAATTAGCACATTTTTTTGATAAGATGATACCAAGATAAATGTAACTTTTTCAATATATCTTTTACTATTATGTCGGTAATATTAGTACATGTTAACATTAAGCTAGTTTTTGTAAGTAGTTTTTATTTGCCATTTCAACTTATAACCACTGCGTGGGGAGAAAAAACAAAACTTTAGTATTAAATAAATTTTTATCCAGTTTTAGAACACATCATGAAAATATCTATAAAATTTTAATGAAAATACCTTGGTGACTTCTTACGAATCCACTTATGCTTATAAACGAAAAAAAGAATACTAAAAATATTCATGCTTTTTAGGGTAAAAGCATTTCTCTAAAATAAAAATCGAATTATCAAAAGTATTTAAGTTGTAAAACAAGTATAAAATTTGGATTTTGGTATCTAGTTCGATCAATTATAATACTAATAAACTAGCCATTTCAGCCCTTGAAAGGGTTTTGACCGAACTTCTTATGATCAAATTGTGTTATTAAATGTTTGTACACAATTGATCGAGAACTGGACCTACTAGTTTTATGCCGTCTCCGAACGGCTATAATGTGCATGTTTTCAAGAAACTTTAAATGGCATTTACTCTCTGAAGTTTGCCCAAAGTTTGCCATTGTCTGCAGAGAGCTGACGACCGAACAGAAAAATTAATTCAATTGAAAACATTTTTTTGTCAGATGGAAATTGAACCAGTGTTCTCTGGCGTATGGATCACGCACTCTACCCACTGCGCACGGCTATGCGCATTTTTAAGATGTTATACATTCGAAAAATTTAAAAAATCTTACTTTTTGGTTTTTGGTAGCCAAACAAACACCAACCTTTTGGACAAAACCCAAACCTTTTACTCAAGGTTTATATCCAATTTTCTCAGAAAACTTGTCGATCTCATTTTGAAGCTTTCATATGATCACTTCTAGTATTTTTATTGCAATATGATGAAACAAAACCTTAAATGGTTGTATTTGTCGTAAATTCTGTAGACAGTGTAAATGTATAACCAATATATTAGGTATGTTTTCCTACTCACTTCAATTAACTGGAAGTTTCTCGAAAGCGTTTTTTTGCACATTTTTCCAGCACGAGAACAAGCAAAATGTCACTCAAATTACTCGAACTTTTCTTGAAAAATTTCTTCGAGCACGAATCGCGAGCCGATGTCAAAATTACAAAGCAATTTAATAAAAATAAAGTTAAAATAAGCGAAATATCCGCAAATGGAAGCTAGAAGTTCATGGAGAACAATTCACTTGCAACTTATTTGACTTTTCTATGCTTGAAACTTACTTAAAGTCGTTTCTGTAATTTTTGGGAAATTTTCTCATTTTGACGGATAATCAATTACTCGAACTGTACTTGAAGTGTACCTAGTATCTTTACTTGTCACCTTGATTGCGAATCTCCTGCATAGGATTTGGATATTATATGCTTACCAAGGTTATTTCGAATGTTGATTGTACTCTTGTCTTGTTTGTTTCGTTTTTGGGAAGCCTCGACTATCGAATGGTTGCGCACTTAATTGCAACTCCATTGGTATCTAGTTTCAATAGCGGTCTGGTCATGATCCTCATTTCTAATCAACTGAAATTTAAAAGTCTAGAGAAGTTTGTTAGTGGTATTGCCTTAAAACCAGAATTGACTGGATAAAGGCATAACAGTTGGCTTATATTCGGATTTATCACCCCATTTTGAACTAAGGCAGACTTTACTAAATAGGTGTAACACCTGGTTCAAAGTCAAAAAACAGTATCATTTTTTATTCATTTATTTATTTATTTATTTATTTATATAAAATTTAAATTTTTCTTCAAAAACCAAATTGTATGCTTATTGTATTGTATAATGATAAATCATACAATTCAAAGTCTTTAAAAAAAATATTTATGTTAACTCTTTCGTAACTCTTTCGTTCTTACATCAACAGCAGTATCATTTCAATGATACTGAAACTTCCAACGGTATTGCAATTTTAAGATTTGAATTACATTCCCAAAAACTTCTGAACCTTAAAAAATCACCACTTTTAAACCATCGCTCTAAGTGCAACAAAAAAATCAAAACATCTCCATTAAACATGCAACCAAAAAATTTCTTATTAAGATTTTTCTTCAATCTCATAAGAATTTTGATTTTTGCTTATTAACTTTTGAATATGGCAACTCTTTCCTCAAAATTAATTGCATTGCTTTTCAAGCTATTGCCGCCCAGCTGTTTCTGACACATTTGCAACAATTTTTTAGTTTACTTTGCAATAAACAAAAAAATATAATTAATTTCTGAATATAAATACTTCAGAAAATTATGGAAATAGCAGACACCTTTTACAGCAAAGATGAATACGTGGAGACAGTAAGTAAATTGTTTCCATTGCGCTCCCAGAAACAGCAAATGACGTCATGCTGAAAAACAAAACTATTGTTGCAATTATTGTTTCTGAAAATATGACTAACATCTACTTTTACTAGGCTTCCGGTAATAAGGTTAGCCGTCAAACAGTACTTTGTGGCTCACAAAACATAGTACTCAATGGCAAGGTGATCGTTCAAAGTGGCGCCATCATACGCGGTGATCTGGCTAATGTGCGCACCGGACGTTACTGTGTGATTAGCAAAAATGCTGTTATACGCCCACCCTACAAACAATTCAGCAAAGGTATCGCATTCTTTCCCATGCACATCGGTGATCATGTGTTCATTGGCGAAGATGCAGTTGTATCGGCAGCTGTGATTGGCTCATTTGTTTACATTGGCAAGAATGCCATCATTGTAAGTGCTCTTGGTGTTAGGTAAAGTGTGTGATGACGCTATATTGACTTTACTATTTTTAGGGAAGACGTTGTGTGCTAAAAGACTGTTGTATCATTGAAGACAATGCTGTGCTGCCGCCTGAAACAACTTTGGCAAGCTATATGCGCTTCACTGAAAAGGGAACAATTGAGGGAGGTCAAGGCAATCCTAATTTTGTGCCAGCCGCTATGCAAGATCAAATGGTAGACTTTACAAAATCATTCTATGAGCATTTTGTGCGTACGCCACAAGCATGTTAGTGATATTGGAAGATTTTATACACATAAAATCTTTAGAAAATAAAAGAAAATACGGTCTTTTTTAATATTTTTAATCAATCAAACCAGTTTCACAATCGTACGCAGCATTTCCCATTTCGAACACATCGAATGTTAGCCCTGTACGTATTGCAATTTGTTCCGCCTTGTCTTCAGAGTTGTTCAAGGCATGAGCATTAATATTTGGGTCCAGCAGCAAGACCGTTACAGTGTTTCGACAGTTTGAGACCGTTGCAGCAATATGCAGTGGGGTCTGTTGACCGTCCGACTCAGCGTTAACATCGGCACCATGCCGCAGCAACAATTGAGCACATTCAGCATTGCTCCACTTGCATGCAGAATGCAGCGGGGTCCAACCCATTTTGGTACGTGCATTTGGATTGGCATGGTACTGCAGCAGTAGCTTTGCTATTTCCACAAAATTGTTATAGCAGGCTCTTTTGATCAAGAACAATTTATTTATTAGTTTGAATATACATATCTTTATTTTAATATACGAACCTATGTAGTGGAGTGTAACCATCATCATCAACTGCATTGACAGTATCTGCATCAAGTTTTAGTATTTCGCGCACTTCGCTTATTCGATTTTCGTTGACTGCCCAGAGTATCATTCGTTCGATGCTGGCTGTTTTTATTTATTTGGAGTAAGGCATCGTTATACTTTTGTTAACTATTCCTCATCGATTTTCTTACCTTGCGGATTTTTGTCCTCCTCAATCAGTTGGTCCGAGTCGTCATCCCAACCACTGACAAACATCCCCCTAGGAACTTTTGCATATCGCAGTTTGTCAATTTGCGATTTTTCCTCATCAGAATCGTAGTCCTCCATCTGTGAAACTTTCTTTGCAAAAATATTTTTTCGACAAAATATTTGTTTTTATTTTGCTCCTGGAAGATGTTTACCTGTCAAACAGATCGCATAAGTCAAGAGAACAATTCACAATAAAAATCCTCAGTTGCATTTGGTGTTATGCATAAAATTGATTGCACTTTTACCTTAACGACACTCACTCCGGATTGAATAAACTTCACTTACGTTTCCTGTCATCATGAGTGGAAAAAACTAAAAAAAGGAAAAAAGAGGATTTGGATTAAGGAGTGGAGAAAAGAAAAGCTTATTTATTCAAATACTTTTAATGTAATACATTTTCTTTATTTTGCTTTGCGTAGTTGTTCACCCCTCGACGATTTTTGTAGAATGATAAATGCAACGAGTCCGGTGAATGTGCGTTCAAATAATACTACATGTCGGATGGACAGCCAGAAAAATCAAAATTATTTCATTTTCGTACTACTACCGATGGTCATATGTCTGAAACCCCCTAGTAATACAATAAGCGTGCGATTATAAAATAGGTCTGTTTCCGTACGCACTCTGTGTAACTTGTGGGACACTATTTTCTGTTTCCGTACTTTCTGTGCTTAAAATGGGAGAAGAAGAACAAGCATAAAATTGCTCTCTCGAGCACACAAAGTGCACAGAGACAAATGTCAAATTACATTTAATAATTGTTTATGTTTTGCGATAAATAAATTGTGTGCCTAAAAAGAAATTTACGTACAATAAATAAATAATAATTAATAAAAATTAAGTAATTGTTCAGTTTTGCATTAAAATGGCTTTTAACAATTTGTAAATAATGGCGCAATTTACGTTTGACACGCCTGCAGTCAAATTCAGCTGTTTTGTGCTTGATACTTACTAGAAGCTGTTTTCGTACTTTTGCAACTATTATCACATTTCGTTTTTACTCTCTTGCATACATTTTACACAAATCTTACACAGTAGGTCTGTTTCCGTACTTTACACTGTGTACGATTTGTGTAAAATGTGTGCTAGAGAGTAAAAACGAAATATGAGAATAGTTGCAAAAGTACGGAAACAGCTTCTAGTAAGTTTCAAGCACAAAACAGCTGATTTTGACTGCAGACGGCATCACAAAATTTAAAACACTTCCACTCAAATTATTAAAAGCCATTTTTAATGCAAAACTGAACAATTACTTAATTTTTATTTATTTTTATTTTTATCTATTTATCGCAAAACATAAACAATTATTAAATGTAATTTGACATTTGCTTCTTCTTATTGATGCTTATTCTTCTTGAAGCTTGTTCTTACTTTACTCGTAGTCTCGAGTTCTAGCACTCGCTGTGCACTTTGTGTGCTCGAGAGAGCGATTTTTTGCTTGTTCTTCTTCTCCCATTTTAAGCACAGAAAGTACGGAAACAGAAAATAGTGTCCCACAAGTTACACAGTGTGCGTACGGAAACAGACCTAGTGTAGAGTACGGAAACAGACCTAATGTAGAGCAACTCTGTACTGCAGATTTATATTATTGTGAATTCACACGGATAACAGCTGTTCACGTTCAACTGCAAAATTCCGATTTTTCTGTGTATTCACTGCAAAATAAAATTTTATTGCATTTGTAGTAAATCAACAAACAAACAATGTCTCAAGGAAGATTAAAGGATGCAGCTAATGCAGATAATCCGGATAAAAAATTACATGACATATTTGAGGATGCATGGAATATCTACGAAGAGTTAGAACAAACTTCGCTGCCGTTCAATAGTGCAGAATTTCAGGTAGGATAAAAAAAAAAATTTTTAAAATGCATTTTGATAAGTCATGTTTGCTTAGGAAAAAGTCAAAACATCGATGGAGTATCTGGAGCATGCGACACGCATAGTCAGCGAGATAAGCATGTTTAGTGGGAATGAGCTGATCGACGAAGTCTCTACCGAATGCTTGCAATATATGTTATTGCCATTCTTTTTGGGCAAATTAGCTTTAAAGCTGAACGCCAAGGAGCGATTAAATGTTCTCGAAGTTGCAGAGGTCTACTTCAAGTAAGTATACACTGTATTATGAACAAGTAGAAAATTTTCATTTGGTACTCAATCTGCAGGGACTATTTGCAACGTTGCCAGGAATATGAGCTCTGCGATACGCCCATCAATAAAGTAGCCAATTCGAATGGCAATGATAGCAACGAACTGGCAGAATTAATGCGAGCAGCACACTCGCGCAACAACAAAATTGCACAATTCCAGCGTAAGAAGGAACTAGAAGCACAAATAAAACTCATGCACGTTGCTGTTAAAAATCAAACTATCGACGATGAAGCTAAGCGTGAATTTTTTCTGAACTATTTAAAGAAGAGTATAATCGATGCAGCAGAAGAGTTAGATAGCCTCAAGTTGGAGAAACAAATGGTTGAAATGCGTAAAATGCACATGACAACTGGTTCGGGAACGAGTCCCGGTGTAGATGATGGCAGATCCAGTATAAATGATAAACCCGTACCGCATCAATATGGACACAGTCATGCGCACGGGCATGCCCATGGTTATTCACATGGCGTTCCTCCACGTCCTAAACCATTGCAACCATTTATAATAACGCGCAATGCCGCTCAAAAAGCCGTCTTTGGAATGGGTTATCCGAGTCTGCCGATTATGACAGTTGACGAATTTTATACGCAACGTGTACAGGATGGTGTATTTCCTGATGAGGAAAAGGTAGCACGCATGAATCAAGCGCAGGCCATCGCTGCTGCTCAGGATGAAAATGAGAAGGAGGATGAAGAACAGGCAGCTCTTGAGCTGCAAATAGAAGCCGATGATCCAGATAATTTAGCGCGTATGCGTCGCATGGACGAATACAAGGATGTGGTGCGTCGTGGCGATGGCAATCGACATAATCGCAGTTAATTAGCTATACTCGTTCATATTTTTCTGCTGTGGCTGAACTTGGCTTAAAAGCTCTAACCATTGTTTGATTAATATTCACATTTTATACTTAAACTTGTGAGCAGAGCTCTATTTTACAATTTATTTGTTTTAAATTTTTATATTTTACGGATAACTTTCAAATGATAAGATTTTTAAAAAATACGAATAAAAATAATCCAACGCCACAAATAACGAGCTTCTATTTGTTAGAGCTAGATACGATATTCAATTGGCTACTTTCAAATTTTAAAATTTGTGGCATCATTAAATGCAGTTGATATAATTCAACTTTCTGTTTTGGTTTTTGTTTTTTAAGCAAAAAGTGTCAATTGCCTGAAAAAAAAAACAAAAATAAAATTTCTTATTTGTTTTTTTTTTTAATTAAATGTTCTTAAATGCAACCTAATAAAGATGCAGCAGCAAAGAAAATTACTCCTATCGAAGATAATACAACTACTACAACAACCGAAGATTCTTCTGCTGATGAAGATGGAAGTTTTCAAATATCCTCTCATGTGTATCCAACATTTGCACCAGATGATAGCTACTTTATCTTCAACCATGAGCCTTATTACTTGAACTTAGATTTTGATGATATTCTACCAATGATTGGCGAGTTTGGAAAATCTCAAATAATTCTATTCCTTTGCATGATTCCATTTGTGTTTTTCTTGGCTTTTGTTTATTTTGCACAAATTTTTATAACAATGGTGCCAGAAAAACACTGGTGTAATGTTCCAGAGCTAAGCGAATTTCCAATTTCCGAAAGGTAAGTTGGCAAAAATTATGCAATATCTGTTTCCGTACTCTCTTCACGTAAAGTTCCAGTAATAAAGTCACGTTTTGTTTGTTCTTTCTCGTGCTGTACATGTGTTAAACGTTTTCGAGTAGCTTGAAGTTACTTGAATTGAGTACAGAACAGACCTAGTATAAGCTTCACGCTCTAACATGAACACATAATAGACATGTGATTAAATTCTGAAGATTGACGTCGTATCTTATTGGTATGATATTCACTATCAAACGATAATTTTGTCGTTTTCGATAGGAATATTTTTGCACTTCTTAAGTTTTTTTTTTATTTCTTACTGACTACAAAAGCCAACTTTTAGATTAACTTTGTCGATCTAGAATCTTTATATTCTAGCATTGGCCATCTTCACCTTTATTTTCTCGCACGCACTAGAAGATCGTGTTTTGTAAGCAAAAAAGAAAATAATTGCGCTAATATATTATGTTCTTTCAATATAACTCCAGCTATTTCAAGTTGTTAGTAGTTGGGTGACTCAAATTAATTTAATATTTAGTCATCTATAAAAGTTACAAATTTAAATTCTATTTTCAGATTGGCTTTATCGATTCCGCTCGTAGATGGAGTATATAGTAAATGTGATATGTATGATGTCAACTATACAAACATCTTACTCAAAGGCATAAAAACTTCAAATCCAGAATGGCCAACAGTTTCTTGTAAACATGGTTGGTCTTATGATTTTACAGATATTCCATATGAAACGATTTCAACTGAGCTTAATTGGGTGTGCCAAGACGCTGCACTACCAACCTACGCACAATCGTTATATTTTGTCGGTGCCATAATAGGTGGTCTATTGTTCGGATGGATTGCAGATCGTTATGGACGAATACCAGCTTTAGTTGGAAGTAATTTATTTGGGTTTGCCGCTGGAGTTGGGACAGCATTTGTTCGCAATTTTTGGCAATTCACTTTAATGCGCTTTTTTGTTGGATTTGCATTTGACAACTGTTTTACAATGATGTATATATTGGGTAGGTGGTAATGATTGAAATATGGTTGATCTTGCAAATGAAATCAATAAATTTTATCTTTAGTTTTGGAGTACATTGGTCCGGATTACAGAACTTTTGTTGCTAACATGTCTTTAGCTATTTTCTTTACATTGGCTTCCTGTTTGATGCCATGGATAGCGTACTTCATAGCCGACTGGAAATATTTTACAATTGCCACATCTGCACCATTAATTTTGGCAGTTTTTACACCATTGATTGTACCTGAGTCGGCAAGGTTTAAAAATTGAATGGATATGTAACTATGCATGTATTTAAAAATAAAAAATGTTTTCTTATTTTAGATGGCTAGTGTCACAAGGAAAAATTAAAAAAGCCATTAAGATATTGAAAAAACTGGCAAAACAAAATGGCAAACATATTCCGGTTGAAACATATGAAACTTTTCAGGAAAGCTGCAAAAAATTTTCACAGGATGAGCATCGAAGTGAGAACTATTCCATTTTGGATCTCTTTAAAACACCTAGACTACGACGTATAACAATCATTATGATTTTGATTTGGATGGGTATTTCCATAGTTTTTGATGGGCACGTTCGAAGTGCTGGATCGCTCGGATATGACGTTTTTATTGTATTTACTATTGCTTGTGCTACGGAATTTCCGGCGGACACTTTTGTTACTTTGACACTAGATCTCTGGGGAAGACGTTGGTTATCTTTCGGCTCTATGCTCGCAAGTGGTCTATTTAGTTTGCTAGCTGCAATAGTACCCACAGGAATATATTTAGCTTCTTCTGCAATATTAGGAAGATTTTTTGTTAATGTAGCTTATAATATTGGACTTCAATATGCTGCTGAAATTTTGCCTACGGTTGTAAGAGCACAGGGTGTAGCATTTATTCATATTATGGGATATGTTGCAACCATAATTGCCCCATTTATAGTTTATCTAACACATGTATCACCTGTATTGCCGATGATCATTTTAGGAATACTAGGAGTAGTGTCCGGATTACTTTCTCTTTTCATTCCGGAAACGCTTCACATGGACCTGCCACAAACTCTTTTGGATGGTGAAAACTTTGGAGATGAGCAACCGTTTTGGGATTTTCCTTGTACAAGAAAAAGGAAGCCACATTTTATCGCATCAATTCAAACAGGTGCTAGGCTTAGAGCTGCTTCACGGGCGGAAATTGGATCAAGCATGCTAAGGAGATCTCTACGATCTAGATATTCTTTAAAAATTTAGTTGGGTTTTTGGTCCGTAAATGCAGATTTTTTTCGAAGGACGAATGTGTATCAAAGCAAGAGTAAAGAGAAAAATCCTCACAAATTGTTTAATAAATTAAAAAATTCCACTTAGAGATTTCAATTTATATCTTGCCAAAGCAAGTGCTTTTCTATACTGAATGTGTGGGTATTTTAGCTTCAGATAAAATTGAAGTTGCCAAAGCTAATAAATTACTTTTTATTCTGAACGCTATGAATAAGCTATTGGTAGTTTAAGATATAACTGTGCAGTATTAGTAATAACATATCCTTAACACGTGAATTGCATTTTTTTTTTTCAATTTATAAAATATGTACTATTAAGACTATGTACTAGTAAGACTTATATAAATATTTTTTTATAATAAATTGTAAGACTGGTAAATGTCTGTGGTCAAACATATAGACATTTTATTTTTACTTTATACCCCAGTAAAAACTTGTTCTATCTAATGATTGCTTACAGAATGTAGCTCTCAAATAAAAATATTTAAAGAGAAATTGTAAGTTTTTTAAAAAATTAAAATTTTAGAGTTTTGCCAATAAATTTCTGAGCGTTACCATGCAGAAGAAATATTGAAATTGCAGCTATAGTTAACTTAATTCTGAAATTGTTTTAAGTTGAATAACTATAATACAAAAGGTTTAAATCAATCCTGGAAACTTTGTGTAAATCAAGTGCTATAGAATAGTGAACGATGTTCAAGACATTGATGTTAGTGCACATTTTGCCTATATTTCTTATTTTTTTTTATGCTTACAGAATTTTAATGGCATATTTGAAAAATATTGTTCAAACAAGAAATGAATTCTAGAGAAATTGTGTTTTATAATTTGAACTAAATTTGAGTCCATGGAAAAAATGTTCAACAACGCTCAATGTGTAATATTTGTTCTGAGCAGTTTAACATCTGATAGATCCTCCGTGGGAGAATAAATTCACAAATACACCAATTTTTTTATTGTATATTGAAACTTTTACAATTTGATGTGTTATCTCAGTACGCTTGGACATCTCCACAATCATGGTTGAATAAATAAGGTTGTCGCATGGGTGAGAACGAGTTCCCATAAATGTCAAATCGAATTTGACATCTCATACAAATTCTGAAAACGAAAATTAATAACATGAAAAGCCGTTGAAGTTGTTGTTGTTGCTTTTCATTGATTTTGACAATTATGGGTACTGAAAAGAGAGTACGATCAGCCACGAGCCAACCGTATTTATTCAACTATGTCCACAATAAAAATTGAAATATAAGCGCTGTCGTGTGGAACGCCTTTGACTGGATTCTTGTCGTAAGTGTGGGTTGCAGCATTGTCAGGAATTTTCTGCAATGAAATTGGAAACTTTAAAAAGAAAACGACGAATGTACACAAATAATAAGGCAAATCATGTCAATATTATATAATAAGTATTTCCTATTTTAATATGTTTCGTCTTCAATAAAATATTCTTAAAAATAAATATTTTCATATGATAAACTCGTATAATCATGGCATACTTAAGACATAACATTTAAGTAGTATTTATAAAATTTGAAAATTATAACATTATAATTTATTTTTTTATAAAAATAAATATCCGCAAATAAAAATAAAGAATAATGTGATGAAATCACATGGTTTATCAAATACAAAACAAAATTTCACACAAAAACTTTTTATTCTACACTTTTTAAGTCACATTTAATAAACAAATGAAAATTTATTTTAAAAGATTTCATACATCAAGGACCTGGTAACTGGTCGGACGCATAAGAATAGACTTGTACATTATTGAAAATATTTTGTTTGGTGTACAAAATGGTACAATAATAGCTTGATTTAATAAAAATTCAGACAACTTATTTTATATCCACAAAAAATACTGACGTTTCATACAATAAGTGAATTGTAGTTCTTGCTATATCTCGGAATAAATTTTAAACCAGTTAATATAGTATAAAATGTTTAAATTTTACGATTAATCCTGAGTGAAATTTAATAAATTTGTACACTCTTGAATGATTAAGTTCAAGACATAGCGCTTCCTTAGGCTATAAATATAATTTATTTGTCAAGGATGAATCTCGTGAAATAGTCCTCGCATTCTTATAATAGCTTTGTGTTAATTTGGCACATGCGTTAAAAAATAAATATACACTTAAAAAAACTACGAACACATTTTTCCAGAAAAATGTCTTGTGTCTTCATCTTCTTGAGCGTTTAGTTGGTGGCGGCAAGAAATTTTCATCATTATCCTCGGTTTCCATATCTTCGATTTTCATCAGAAGCTTGGCTTTGCGTAACATTGGTGTATCTTTCATCCAACTATTGCCGAGGACATCATCTATGGTTGGCCTTCGGTCAGGATCAACAATGAGCATATCACGTATCAGCGATATGGCGCGTTGTGAAACAGTCTTCCAGGAAGGATGATTAAAACGGAACTTGCCATGTTTTATTTGCTCACTGGCAGGTGAGCCATAGTCATCGGAAAAAGGTAAAGTGCCACTAATGCTATGGAATATAAATTTTAAACCGAATTATTTTATATATTAAAAACAAAATTAATTAAACAAACCAAGTAAAGAGCATAACACCTAGACTCCAAACATCAACCTTTTTTGTATAGGCACCACGTCCACCGGTCAGTAGCACTTCCGGTGCCACATATAGCGGGGTGCCACACAAGGTGCGCATCACCGAATCATTCTGCACAAATTTACTCAAACCAAAATCAGAAACTTTCAATAAAGTTTCCTCGTCTGAGGTTTCGAGTAACACATTGTCTGGCTTCAGATCTCGGTGGGTTATACCTGCAGTTCAAGGAATATAAAAAAGGTTTGTAGTTATATTTTTCTCGGTAGGCATTTTGAGAAAATCTTGTGCAGTAACCATGAAAATATTTAATATATATAAAAAAAAAAGTAGTGAATTTTATTTACTTATCTTAAATGTGTGAATACCCCAAAATAAGTAATCCGCAGGCATTTTGAGCAAAAGTAAAAAAAAATTGTTCTTTTTAAATTTTGGTGCATTGGAAAAATCAAAATTGTTTATTATTCATAGATGATAAAAAATTCCGTTTGTTTTCAGAAAACATTTTACGAAAAATATAACGCATTTTCTACACCAAAAGTTTATAAGGTGTATTTTATCAATAGAGAAAAAGAGAGTATTTTATACACTAAAGAGTATTTTATACACTAAAGAGTATTTTGTATGTGAAAAACGTATTTTATACACAAAATGCAATGGAATGGAATAATTCTTTTTACACCAAAAAGTAGTGTTTTAATTGTCTAAAAAATACCCAAAGCAGATAAGTATGGCAAGCAAAAAGTGCTCTTTGAGTGCTCAAAACGCCCGATAAGTTTATATTTAACCCTTACCCATATCATGCAAATATTTTACAGCTTGACACATTTGATAAAAGTATAACTTTGAGGTTCGCTCAGAGAGTCGTTTATTGTCAATAATACGATTGAGCAAATCGCCTCCCTTCATAAATTCGAGTACCATATAAACAGAGTCCGGCTTATCCACGATATCGTGCATTTTAATTACACAGGGCTATTAAAAAAAAAAAAAGAAACGCAATAAAAGACAAAATAAAAATTTTATGATAGACAATGTAAATTATTATAATTGAAATTTCATCTTACATGTTCGAGATTTTTCATTATTTTTGCTTCATTTAGTACACGTTGCGGATCATTGAGATTATTTGGTTTTGTACTTTCAGCTAATTTGTTTTTCTTCACAATTTTCATGGCATATTCCTCACATGAGCGCCGATCGTACACCAAACGAACTAGACCACAAGCGCCAGAACCCAGTTTTCGACTTATATAGTAGCTGCCGGTGATTTCATTTGGGAAACCAACAGCTTCATTGGGGCTGAGATCTTTGAAGACAAAGGCTGCAATAAAACAGTTAAGTGGGAATAGAGATTGAGTCAGAGAAAAAATTAAATTGCTATGAAATGTTTTCCTAACCTTTATATGTTGGATGTGATAAAGAAATAATATCATCATTTTGTAAAATTCTTGATTTATTTGTACCAATTTGTTCGCCATTAATGAAGGTACCATTTCGAGAGAGATCCTGTATTGTAGCAGAGTGACAAAAATAAAATAATCATTATTTTAAACAAAAATACAACAGAGTAAGAGAACAAACTATTACCTAAAGTAGTTTACTTAAATTTTTTTTCCTTCTCTGTTTAAGGATATTTAATGGTTCACAGCAATATCGTGTTCAATAAGACATAAACCACCACCTGCTATTTCTTCTTTTTAATAAATTGTTTGTGCATTTATTGAATAATAATAATAGAGCATACAAATCAATAACAAAAAGAAGCAACAGACATAAACAAAAATTATTTGCCTATTGCTTGAAGGTACGTATCTTTGTATACATATTAAAGATATTTTGCTTATGTTCTTTTCAGTTAAAATTATATACAAATCGAACAGATAAATCGCGACGCACATAAGGATTTTTGCTCACTTACCTGAATATAAACCGGCTTCGAAAGATCGCAATTCTCACGCTGGATTTTAAAATGAACCTTTGATATGCGGCACAAAATCTTTTCAGGTAGATCGTTTAGCGTTAAAACAAGATCATTGCTTTCGCCGCGTCCAGCTGCAAATTCGTTCTTATTCAAATCTGCAAGAATAAGATAATGTTCAAATTAAGTGTAAAGGGAGAGGTAACTTTTATTTACAATGTTTTTCAATCTATTGTTATAAAAAATTATTGTAACAATAAAATGACACCAGACAATTTTCCAGGACACCATAAACCAGGGTACGGAGTAGTACCGGAGTTACACAACGAAAGATCATATAACAATCAAATGCCATAAAGTATTAAAAATATTCAACTTCAAGGAAATACATTCTAGTTTCTCATGGCATATATTTTTACAATCTTTAATCTCATGAAATGCAATGGCATGTTTCAGCAATCAACCCTACAACAAAAATAGCTAATACAGAAATTGTTAAACAAACTGCAAAGCTTAAAAACTATATTAACGAAGAAGCAAAGGATATTTAAACTCATTCCTAACAGGAAAAATTTGATATTCTCACATTGCTGCAAGATGCAGAAATGCTTTGCATTTATCTAAATACATATTTGTAATTAAACAAATTATTTGGTAGACATCTAGCTTTCTTATAAACCAACTAAATTTAAAAGGTCACCTCTTCAAACACCCCTTATGACAAGAGCTACAACTTTGCCTCAGAGAGTAAATCGAAATTCTGAACGGTTTGCAAGATATGAGCCCGAGAAAATGATCACTTTTTTGCGAAAATGATACCGAGGCCCCAAATCTTTGGCGGCCCATAAACAAAAAAGTGCATGACTTTGGGAAAAATTGGGAGACACGGGTCTTTTTTTTTTAGTCTTTTATCACGTAGTGGTGTCCGTATATGGTTATTTTGCCATGACTTAAAAAATTACACACAGTGTTATTTAATTTTGTTGGTTTAAAAGGTAGACAGATTGTTGATAAAAATTAAACATTTTTAATTAGAAAATATAAACCATCTTATGGAATACATCACGGAATTTCTGAAACCAATTTGTGTAGCTCGTTAACTTTATGGTTTCATACATAAACTTCTTGGTTTCATTAACCTTTCCAAAAACAATTATAAAAACTATGGTATAACTCTAATTACTTTTTTTTCTATGAAGACTTATTGTTGAGTTCGAGGTGAAAGATGTTTATTAAGAAAACAACGAACAACAAAAACTCTATAGAATAATCAAACAGCAGATTAGACAGCTGCTATTAACTGTTAGCAATTTTTCATTTAACAACTACAGTACTTGAATAATGGTAAATGTATTGAAATACATTTTTCTTATGCTTGTGTAGCTATCTAGTTATTATCCACTTTCTTCTGATACTGAATTTAAGTGCATATAAAAAAATCTGAGTTCAAAACTACATGTTTTAAAACGTGGTGACAACAGAGACGAAGTACTTGAATAATGGTAAATGTTTTGAAAGACATTTTTCTTATGCTTGTGCAGCGCTCTAGTTCTTATCTACTTTCTTCTACCTACCATTACGGCGTCAGGGTCTGCAAGAAAAATCTTTGACTTAATTAATCCAATTAAAGGCCACCCCCGTCTGGTTAAAAATATGTAGTGGTTAAAAACTAAAAAATAGTGCCGTTTTGTATATTCTTCCAAAACTAAGAATATGGCTACACAATTAATGGTTACTTTATTATCCATTTAATGGCCTATTAAACATAAAAATACATACATAATTGAAGGTATAACACTTTCCGTATCATTAATATTTTAGACATAAAGCAATTTTTGTCCATTTACAGATTAATACAGAATTAAAAAAATAAATCACATATTATTTGAAAAAACGTAAGTTCATAGTCCCAATTTAAACATAAATGTACATAAATTCAAAACAACTAGACTATGAATATGAAATCGATATGCCTTGGAAAATTTTGCTTGGATTTGTATTCTATGGTTAATAGCCGCCAAGAGCTTAACAAAATCTTATATTCACAACACATAAGCACTTTACATAATTTTGATGCACTGTTATTAAGTAAAGCCTTGATCTCAAATAAACATGTTCTGCATGAAGCAAAGGTTGCAAAAAAAAGGTTTTGAAAGGTTTTCGTTAAAGCTCAAAAAATCTTCGAAGTAAAATATCAGAATATAGAGCAAATAAAAAAAAAGCAATCACAGCAATCGAAAAATTTTCAGTGATCGTTTTGTTTTTTAAGAGGTCGATGGATACGATAATTTATAGACACGAAAAAAAATTAGAAAAAACGTCATATTTCGAAAACGAGCAGATATGCCAAAAATTACGTTAAAAAAAGAAGTCCCCTCTACTCGATCGATGTGATAATAACCTTGACAATTTGAAAAAAGTCATCTCTTGAAAACAAAATAAAAATAAATAACGTAACAATGGTTTCTATAGGTTTCTTAACGGAGATACCAAAATCTAGTCGCACACGTAGAAGAATCGGCCGATATGAAACCTATGAAAAAAAGTTATCTTCGACTGGGCCGAAGTTAAAATACCGCCACGGCTGAACTAAAGTATATTCAAAGTCTAAAGGAGTCAATAAAATGTTTATTTGTTAAAACAGTTTCATCATAGTTTTAACAGAAAATATTCGGTTTTGTATTTGATAAAAAAATCACTTTGTATTGGAGGTGGGCGTGGGTTTCACTCGATTTGGTATCAAAGTTCATATGCAAAATAGCAAGTCTGTATATTAATTTTTGTGAAATTCAGACAGACAGACAGACAGACAGACAGACAGACAGACAAACGGACATGGCTAAATGGACTCGGATGGTGATGCTGATCAAGAATATATATACTTTTCTATACCCATGGGAGCCCCCCTTATGGGCGTTACAAACGCAGTGACAAAATTAATATACCCCTTTTTCGTTTTTTAAACGTGGATGCATTTAAACGTGGATGCATGGGTGCAATGGATGATACATTGCTACATTCTACTCCCGTTGGGATCTAATTCATTTTTCTTGTATAGTTATATTCTAATATGTCATCTTGTTTACATAAGAAACAAAGTTCTTGAAAGCATGTCAGATGGCTTGCAAGTCATTTCTGTTATGTGCAGATGTGCAGGTATGTAGTTGATAGCTCGTTGAATTGGTCATAAAAAACTTTGATGGACCTAACCCATATTGCTTGGACTTGGAAGAATATTTCAAATCCCAAAAGTAAAAAGCTTGTTTTTTAAAGAAACGTTAATTTTTAATTTTAAATATTACCGAAAATATTTAAATTTTACTATTTTGATAAAGTCACTTTGCATCGAAGCTAACATTTCATTCGATTTTCGTAGAGTGAATTTTAGAAACTCAAAACGTATGCGGCCAAAATTTCAAGATAAGATTAATTTTAATTGAATTTTAAGTGTTTTTATCGTTTCATATTGTTTTTGGAGATAGACGTGGTTTTTATCGGATTTGGCTTGTTTCGATATGTAAGCTTCAATATATATCGAATTATATTGCAATTGCTCCAAAATTACGACGGTAATCGTGATCACAGACAGTCAGACAGAATTAAAACTATTTTGTATTTTTTGTAAAAAAATTTTTAATTTTTCATAAAAACTTATATTGAGCGCTTTAAAACTTATGTAGTTTGAATAATGCTAGTCTAGATAGTAGTCATACATTTTTTTTATTGATTTTATTATACAATTTATTTTTTGTTTATTTTTATCGCGGTCTTTTTGTGAAAAAAAACTCAGAAGTGTGTATCGAGGGTTGTTTTAGTTTGTTATATAAGCTTCTACAAGTCACTGAGTTTGTCGACGGTATACAATGTCTTGTTTATGTTATGTGTTCATGTGTTTTAACGGGACACAATTTTATTAAGCTTCGGTTATAAAGTTTGGATGCATAAGATAAGAAGTTGCTTTGAAACCTTCTAAGCTCAAATTAAATCGTTATGCCACAGTGCTAGTGGTTCAAGTGTTAATAGCTGTTTACATATAACTTCAGAACTGGATACAGAGATTGAAAATGATTCACAGAGTCGATTATAATTTTTATGTAAGATAAGCTATTCGTGGTTGGTTGTTAAGTCAAGATATTGCTTCTAGGCTTTATAATGATTGACTGTGAAACTAGAAAGTAGTTGAGCAAATAATATGCTGATTATTTTGTGCTGACTTAAATTATTTAACTGCAAATAATAAAAAAATTGGATTATTTGACTTACGGAGCTTTTTATTTCATGCAGAAATAGCGTTTATATCTGAATAAAGCGAAGTCTACATTATTGAGAGCCTTTCTCTATAACTATAGGGTGTTTTTTTTTAGAGGTATAGAACTTCGAATTGAAATAAAACACAAGAAAATCATTTTAATGTCCATCAATTTGGCTTTATTGGAAGGATAATTTTATGCCATTAATGTTTAAATATGATTTCGGGCATGTGGCCGCCGCGGCTGGCTCGAATAAAGCCAATTCTACAGGTCCAATTTTCAACCACTTTTTCGAGCATATGGGCCCGTATGTCGGCAATAACGCCCAAATGTTGGCCTCCAAGTCCCCTAACGTTTCTGGTTTGTTGGCGTAGACGAGCGACTTCACATATCCCCAAAGAAAATAATCCAATGGTGTCAAATCACACGATCTTGGTGGCTAATTGACAGGTCCATTCCGCGAAATTATGCGCTCATCGAATGTTTCCTTCAATAAATCGATTGTGACGTGCGCTGTGTGGCATGTACCGTCGTCTTGTTGGAACCACAACTCATCCACATTCATGCCATCCAATTCGGGAACAAAATAGTCGGTTATCATGGCTCTATACCGGTCTCCATTAACGGTAACTGACTCTCCAGCATTATTTCGGAAGTATGGCCCAATGACTCCACCAGCCCATAGAGCACACCAAACAGTCAGTTTTTGTGGATGTAATGGCGTCTCAAGGATCTCATGTGGATTCTCTTCACTCCAAATGCGGCAATTTTGCTTGTTGACGTAGCCATTCAACCAAAAATGAGCCTCATCACTGAACAAAATTTTGCGATGAAAATCAGCATCGAGATCAATCTCATTTTCGGCCCATACACCAAAATCACGACGCATTGCATGGTCTCGCGGCTTTAATTCTTGCACAAGCTGGATCTTGTAAGGTCGCAAGCCAAGATCTTTGCGCAAAATCTTCCATAAAGTTGATGGACAAAGCTCCAATTGCTGTGCACGTTGACGAATCGATTCATTCGGGTCCTCTTCAACATTTTGCTCTACAGCGGCAATTGTTTCTTTGGTGCGCACTGTTCGACGTCTCTGCGGATGCGTATTATCACATAGAGTAAACGTAGTGCGAAAACGACCCATGGTTAACCGAATTAATTGCTCTGATGGACGATTATGTCGACCATAAAATGGACGGAGCTTGCGGTAAACTTCGCGAACTGAACCATTATTTTCGAAATAAATTTGCACGATTTGCAAGTGTTGTTCTTTTGTCAACCTGTTCATGATGAAATGGCAAACCAAACTGAACATAAATGACATTAGAGTTGCCAGGTTTGACCACAAAATGCCAGTTTATCTCTATTCGAAAAACAAACCCCTAAAAAAAACACCCCTTATTTGGCTTCACTTTTTTTTAAGGTGCCATATTATTATTTCAAATACACATATTTGTCTTGATTCTCATTATTATTCATAAAGTTAATATATTCAGCGTAAATTAAAAAAAACAAACGTTTTAATATATTATTTACTAGTATTGGAATAATTGTACTTTAGAGCCCAAGCCCAAATATTTTATTTCTTATTTTTATTACATGTATATGGGTCTCCTAAGCCTAATGGTGCAATAAAATTTTGTCGGTCTCGAATGGTTTAGGAGATAAAAATCGGGAAAGTTTCAAAATTCAGTGCAAATTTCCAAGTGCGTGGAAGAGGGCCCAAGACCAAATATTTTTTTTCTTATTTTTATTATATGTATCTGGTCTTCCTAAGCCTAATGGTGCAATAAAATTTTGTCGGTTTCGAATGGTTTCGGAGATAAAAATAATAATATATTATTATGTAAATGGGCAAATTACCTTCCACGCACTAAGAAATTTGCGGTGAATTTTTAAATTTTATATGTATATGGTGCTCCTAAGCCTAAAGCTAGGTCTACACGATACAACGGTTGTACCAATATCGGCTGCTATTTGACGGTTGTGTGCGATTATTGTATCGTTTGGATGCAAGCGTGCGACGAAGTTATTGCAATATTGCACGGTCGAATGGTAAAATTAGCCAACTGCTGTACGATGAGCGATTGTACAGCCGTTGTATCGTGTGGACCTAGCTTTAGGCTTAGGAGCACCATATACATATAATAAAATTAAGAAAAAAATATTTGGGCTTGGGCCCTCTTCCACGCACTTGGAAATTTGCACTGAATTTTGAAACTTTCCCGATTTTTATCTCCTAAACCATTCGA
This sequence comes from Pherbina coryleti, assembly GCA_943735915.1. Lineage (NCBI taxonomy): Eukaryota > Metazoa > Arthropoda > Insecta > Diptera > Sciomyzidae > Pherbina > Pherbina coryleti. The sequence goes on from OX030948.1 coordinate 190,759,661, forward strand.
GACCGACATTTTTTTTTGCACCATTAGGCTTAGGAGGCGCATATACATATTATAAAAATTAGAAAAAAAATATTTAAGCATGGGCTCTAAACTACAATTATGCCAAGAATAAACAGTAAATAAAGATAAAAATTATAATTTAGCATGCAGAATTAAATTGCCAAAAACAACAAAGTTTACCAACTGAAAAGGACGAATTGAAATAGAGTATTTTATAGGGTGTTACACGCATACCCAGAGACTTCACTTTGATGTTCTTGCCGTATAGACGTCCCCATACGATGCAGTCCATTTGCTGGCTCTCCACCTGAGTCCATATGTTGGAAACCTGACTTTGGGTGGCACCTTGGGTCTCAGATTCAAAATCGCGAGCCATTATGTGACTTCAATTGAATCCTTAGTTTCAAGTACAACCAGGAAAACTAGTTCGAATATGTCTTACGTTTGATTCCACAACAAAAACACTTGTGTTTGCACAATTTTCAACATTTATTTACAAAATTCGATTGATTATTTTAACGGAAATTGCTGAAAATATTATATTATATTTAATAGTTTTCACTGAACGCAACTAAACAAATTTTAACACACATAAAATACCACAATAAATATAACTGTCCGCAGTCGCAGTTATCTTTGGTTGCGCCCAGTGTCGCCAGATGAAATTACCACCAAAATTCTCTTTTTCTCACACTTAATTCCCATAAATTACCACAGTCGCAAAATACCTCAAAATACCTCAAAATTACCACAAAATACCATAATACCTCAAAATACCTCAAAATACCACAAAATACCTCAAAATACCTCAAATTACCAAAACATACCAAAATGCAGTAAACAAAATTGATTCTGACAACATCATAACATAATTACCAAGAATTGACCATATTCAATAAAAAACATTGATTTTAAATATTATTCAGTTCTTTATTTATTAAAAACATAATAAGCATATTAATTCAGTTCTTTTTCTAAATATTAATTAAATAAAAATATACACGTAATAAATTAGTTTAAATTGATATGTTCATATCTTAAATAAATTAATTTTTATACATTTCGCTATTATAAAGTTCATAGTGGATTTCATTAAAGTGAACTTCTGTTGTGTAGTTTGATTTCGATAAGCTCTTAGCGTATAAAATGCTTGAAAGGTATTTTGTGGTAATTTGAGGTATTTTGTGGTATTTTGAGGTATTTTGAGGTATTATGGTATTTTGTGGTAATTTGAGGTATTTTATGGTATTTTGAGGTATTTTTTTTCCCACGCGTGGTAAATATCCCACATGTGGTATTTTTATTCCCACGCGAGAGATTTTTACCACAAAATACCATGGGAATTCCCACATCCCACAATCGTTGAAAAATACCATAAACACTATTTATCGTGCTTTTCTGGCAACATAGGTTGCGCCTCGTTTTTGGTAATTTTTTTATCTTCCGGAATTGATACTGAGTGCATAACAAGGATAAAATACATAGGTTCCTTAAACTATACCAATTGTTAGAGAGAGAAAAACAGCTACTGCAATAGTTTAAAAGTTTCGGCGGCAAATTTGACAACTCAAATCCAGGGATGACGCTATCTACTATATTTTATTATAGTGCTCCTTAAACTGTTAAAGCTGAAAAAATGGCATCGCTTACTCGAAACTGTTTCCATGCCAAACATGGGTTTGGAACAAAATGATAGAAAAGTTCGAAAAGCTTACGATATAGCTCTCTGTCAAGTCTTTTCCAGAATGTGAACAAATATGAAACAAAGTAGCATAAAATTGTGAATATAATAGAGTAAACAAGTTTTTCTTCCGTTTTATATTAAAATATGAACAAAGAATTATGCCCAAATGCTGCGCATGCAAGTTCCCAGCAGTACAAGTTTCCAATCCAACTTTTACTGGCAAAAGATTCAAGAAACAAACTTGGTCTACCGTGACGTCATGATCGTAAAAAATACTTTGTTCGTAGCTAGAAATTTCAAAATGGAAAGTAAACAACATAATGGAGCTGCGCAATGCGTAATCTATTTTTCTATCATTCTTGGGTTTGGGTTGATTTACATAGCATCCACACGTGCAAGTGCAAGTTCGAAAAACTCTATACAATCAAAAGTTTTTCCTAACCTAGCGAACACATGAGACAATTTGTCATTTGCAATTTCAACACATTTGAACTTTTGTTACCAACACACTCATAACTTTACAGTTGCTAGCTCAATTGCTTTTAACAATCACATTGCAAGTTGGCTTTCAAGAAATTTGACATAGAGTGGCAAAATTTGATGTTTATTTGAGAAAGTGTAAAAAAAATTGTTATGCAATTGTTATGCCACCTACGTCACTATCGGCAATTGGCTTGATGGTGACAATAATTTGACAACTTATACATATTTTAAAATTGTTATGCCAATTTGTCACGTGTGTTCGCAGCGTAACACACGTATTTTCGCACTTGCAGATCTTCTTGCAGGGCTACTGCCAAAGAATTTGCAGAGGCAGTGAATGTTGACACTTGCTGCAAGTCAATTTCAAAAATTTAGCACAGGTGGTCGCTGAAACAACTTGCAGCTATTTTCGAATTTTTTCGAAGTTAATATGTATTCTCTACTTGCAAGTGATTACTTGTACGTGTGGCCGCAGTGTTAAAGGGCTTACACATCGGCGAATCTGTTCGTCGAACAACATGGAGGCGCAAACGTGTGTGAAAAAGCTAGCGTTCAAATTGAACGAATCTGTTCGTCACACAAGCCATTGATTTTTGTTGTTTTTGTTATCATTTTCGGCAGCATCCCTTCTTCGACATAGAAAATAAAAAATTTTTGTAAACACGGCCAACCGTGTGACAAACTGTCGAACATCGCTTCTTAACTAGCGAACTTGTGTGAACATGGCCGCTGTGTGACGAACAGATTCGCCGATGTGTAAGCCCTTTTAGATTGCTAAGTTTAATTAGGTGCTTCAAATTTATCCAAATACTTCAGAAATTTTTTTTATCTTGAACCTGTTAATATCTATTTGACTAATAGGACCCAGCTTAATCCAACGAGTTTCATGACGTTTTCTTTGGATTAACAAAACTTCACTTAACTCAACTATTGTTTTCGTGTAAAGTTAAGCAAGAATTTACCCCGAGCTAACTCTGCTTGTAGAGATACTACTTAAAACAGACCTTTTGTTGGTACAGTCAAAGCGGTAATTCCTAACTAAAATTGTATAGATTTTTTGTTATATTAGAAAAAAAAGAGGTGCGTCATTGGACACACGAGAGAAGCGAAGTTGTTTCGCGGTTTCATAGACTCGATAGTTTAATGGTTATTTTTTTGTTACTGGGTCGTGAATACACAAACCTTTTAATAGATATCTTATGACATAAAGCATAGCCAACACACAATCATATGAATAGATTGTTGTGATCTGTTGCAACATAGCTTTAGTTAATACTTAATATTATTGAATCAGTAACATTTTTGCCAACGAAGTCTTATAGTTTTGTTATGTTTTCACATTATCCTTTCAAAAGTTTTTGAAAGAAAAGAAAGACTTACAATTTAAACAAAGCACTAGGTATTTCGAACTATTTCAAATAAATCCATGTGTATGTGTACTTTTAAATTGCCTTAGTATGAAAATAAAGAACCAAATTTTATCGGTATTTTTTTAATCGGTTAAAAATTTGCAATCTGGTTTAAAATTTTATGAATGCTCATTCTTGAATTAAAACATTTTGGATTAAATCGATTTGCTATAAACGAGACATGGTGAACGTGAATATAAAAATAAACATTAAAAATAATAATTAAAAACATTATATCAGGGTACAAGCGAAATTTCAGTTTTGTTTTGAGATAAATATTTCAAAGACATGAAAATTATTGAAAAAAGTGAAAGCTTTTAATTTCTTGTTTTTCTTATGTCTGGCAATACTAGAATTATTATTGAACATCGAATTTTATCTACAATTTGACAGCCATGGAACGTCATCCATTTTCTGCGATATGAATAAGTGAAAAATACCGAGAGCCAAAAATTGTCGTTTATAGTGAAAAAGAAAACAATTTTCCATATTTCGTCATTATTGCAATTAAACTAATAACTATTGCTGCATCAGTACATTTTTACAAATAAAATGCCACTGAAATTGGATATTAAACGTCGAATTACTTCGCGTTCTGACAGAGTAAAATGTGTCGATTTACATCCGTCGGAACCCTGGATGTTGTGTGCGCTCTACAATGGCCACGTACACATCATGAATTACGAGAATCAGCAATTGGTCAAAGATTTCGAAGTATGTGATGTTCCAGTGCGTTCCGGACGCTTTGTGGCCAGAAAGAATTGGCTTATCACTGGATCGGATGATATGCAAATCAGGATTTTCAATTATAACACACTAGAAAAGGTGCACTCGTATGAGGCTCATTCCGATTATATACGCTGTATTGCAGTGCATCCAACACAGCCGCTTGTTTTGACCAGCAGCGGTAAGTTAATAAAAAGTAGATTATGGTTTTTGTAATGTACCTTTGAAATGATAACTAAATGATTATGGAGAGTATCTTAGTGAGTATTGTATACTAAATCAACATTTTTTATTTCGCAATTTCCAAAAGAAGTAGCTCATCAGTTGTCTTCTATTTTTGTTTAATCAGAACATTAACAAAATCTGGATTAACTATCACCTTTAAAGTTTCCTTTAATCGTAATATTTTTAATTGAAAGGGGAAACTTCTAATAAGATAATATCCCGAGTTATTAAATCAATTAAATCTTGAAAAATTATTATATAAATTTTTGCTTTTTTAAAAAAGCACCGCAAATAAAAACGTTTTGTCTTTCCAGATGACATGCTTATTAAACTGTGGAACTGGGAGAAATTATGGGCTTGTCAGCGCGTTTTTGAGGGTCACACACACTATGTCATGCAGATAGTTTTCAATCCTAAGGATAACAACACATTTGCCTCGGCTTCACTCGATCGCACGGTCAAAGTTTGGCAATTGGGCTCCAACTTTGCTAATTTCACCCTTGAAGGACACGAAAAGGGAGTCAATTGTGTGGATTACTATCACGGTGGCGACAAACCGTACTTGATTTCAGGTGCTGATGATCGCATGGTTAAGATCTGGGACTATCAGAATAAAACTTGTGTGCAGACCCTCGAAGGACATGCACTCAATATATCTGCTGTTTGCTTCCATCCTGAATTGCCAATTGTGTTGACTGGGTCTGAAGATGGCACCGTGCGCATTTGGCATTCGGGTACATATCGTTTGGAAACTTGTCTCAACTATGGTTTTGAACGTGTCTGGACTATTGCATGCATGCGTGGTACAAACAATGTTGCGCTTGGCTATGATGAGGGTTCAATTATTATTAAGGTGGGACGTGAGGAACCCGCTATGTCCATGGATGTAATCGGCAGCAAAATTATCTGGGCCAAACATTCGGAAATGCAGCAGGTAAGAATTGAACGCAATGTTAAAAATAATAATTGCTCTATAAAAATCTATGTAATTAGGTTAATTTGAAAGCCTTGTCTGACGGCACAGAAGTTAAAGACGGCGAGCGTTTACCTGTCGCCGTCAAGGATATGGGTGCTTGTGAGATTTACCCACAGACTATTGCACACAATCCCAATGGACGTTTTGTGGTCGTCTGCGGTGATGGAGAGTATATTATTTACACATCTATGGCTCTGCGTAACAAAGCTTTCGGCTCGGCCCAGGAATTTGTTTGGGCCTTAGAGAGCAATGAATATGCCATACGTGAAAATAACGGCACAGTGCGACTATTTCGTAATTTCAAAGAACGTAAAAGTTTCACGCCGGAATATGGCGCTGAGAGCATATATGGCGGTTATCTGTTTGGAGTTAAAACCTCTTCTGGCCTTGCCTTCTATGACTGGGAAACGCTGCAATTGGTTCGTCGCATTGAAGTGCAACCACGTCATGTATTTTGGAATGAAGCTGGCAGTTTGGTTTGTCTCGCTACTGATGATTCGTACTTTATTTTATCTGTGGATACCGCTGCAATTGCGACAGCCTTGGAGACAAAGCAGGGTCTAGAAGATGATGGCATTGAGAGCGCCTTCGATGTTTTAGGTATATTACGCATTCATTAAATTATACAGAGAATTAAACAATTATTTTTATGATCGCAGGTGAATTCAATGAGTCCGTTAAAACTGGCCTCTGGGTTGGCGATTGCTTTATCTACACCAATTCCGTTAATCGCATCAACTACTATGTAGGCGGTGAAATTGTGACCGTCTCGCACTTGGACCGCATCATGTATTTGCTCGGCTATGTGCCCAAGGATAATCATCTCTATTTGGGTGACAAGGAACTCAACGTTATATCATTCTCACTACAATTATCGGTATTAGAGTATCAAACGGCAGTTATGCGACGTGATTTTGAACGCGCCGATCAAGTGCTGCCAACTATACCTAATGAGCATCGTACGCGTGTCGCCCACTTCCTGGAGAAGCAAGGCTTCAAGTCACAGGCTCTACAAGTATCCACTGATCCTGATCATAAGTTCGATTTGGCTTTGCAAATCGGTGAGTTAGATGTGGCGCTGAAATTGGCGCGTGTATCAGAAAATCCACAAAAGTGGTCTCAGCTAGTAGATGCTGCTTCTCGGAAAAATAACATGGCACTCGTTAAGGAGTGCATGCAAAAAGCCAACGACTTCAGCGGCTTATTGCTCTTGGCTACTGCTTCTGGAGATGCGCAAATGCTACAAGAACTTGGTGAAAGTGGCTCCCAACAAGGTCGCCATAATATTTCATTCCTAGCCGCATTTTTACAATCAGACCTTCCGCGCTGTTTGGAAATTCTCATTGAGACAAATCGTTTGCCCGAAGCTGCCTTTTTCGCACGCACATACATTCCAAGCCAAATGTCACGTGTGGTCGAGCTCTGGCGCGAAGAACTAACAAAATTTAATGAGAAAGCTGGTCAATCACTGGCTGATCCGGCAAAGTATGAAAATCTCTTCCCTGGCCTGGGCAATGCTTTGCGGGTAGAAGAATTTCTACAGCAGACTGAGCGAAATAACTTGCCAGCTCAAGCTGCGGCACATCTGCCTTTAAATATAGATCGCCAGCCATTGGAAGAACTGCAGTTGGCTGAGCAGAAAGGTATATTTGAATCGAATAACAAGGTGGCTGCTACAGACGATTATAAGAAAAATGATTTAATTGGCTCTGCTGTTGCTGCAACAGCAGTTGCTGTGGCAGCGAAACCTGCAAGTGACATTTTACTATCTGCCGATGAAGACGGCGATGATGACGATTTGGATTTAGAAATCGAAGGCATTACCCTAGACGATAACATCGATACGACAGATGTAAACTTGGACGATGACTTCTTGAGCGATGACTAAGAAGTTTGCAGCTTCCAAGAGTTTAGTTTACTTTTATCTTGTTATGTCAAACAAATCATCCCCTCTACACTTGTATTCCGTTAATATTTAAATATATTCATGAAATTTATTATTGGATATGCCACCTTAAGTTCGGTTAAAGTGTGATTCCTTTGACCCGGCTTGAAAATTCGCTATTAAAACTGATTGATTATATGGTTATATGTTTTTGTTTTTCATTCAAACTTTTTTTATAGTTATTTAGTCAATGAAAATACCACTGCAATCAATGTTTACTAAATGATTTCAACTTATTAAAACTTTAATGATAAAAAATTTGAAAAATTAAAAAAAAAATATATATATACAACTTATTGTAATAAACCATTAATAAAATTATATAAATTCAACATTATTTTTTTTTTTTATTGCAACAATTTTTCTTTTCAACCAACAGTTTCGCTTACAATTGATTATAGGGATCGATCCAGACAAACTTGAAGCCTTAACCCTAATTCGACATGAAGTTCAAAGGCTATCTAAGGTCGAAGTATTTAAAAACGAAAGATTACTTTAATTGAAAAAACTTGGTTTATCGATTGCTTTAAATTTTGCAATACTTGGATAAAGCGAGAGTTATAATAGAATGAACTTTTTAAAAAAATTTTTATTTAATATTTCGTGGAAACTATATAATTTAATTAGAAAAATTGTCTTGAACTGTTCATTCAATCTTGTATTTGTGCATGTGCATTTTCTGACTCTAAATTCTAGATCTGTTATTTATTCATTTCCAAACCCTTGAATGAAAATTTAAACTTTTCGATACTTCTCTTAAGGTATAATATACGTGTAACAACCAAAAAGGAGCTGTTTTAAAAAAATTTTTTAGATATAAGAAGTTATTATTTTTTTTAAATTTATATAGGTTATTGTATATAAAAAATACTTTATAAAAATATTTTGGTTTTTTTTTTAAAATACACATATCGCGCGCTTTTTTGTTTATAAAAAAAAAATAGATACTTGAATTTAGGGGGGATGCTTAAAGGACAAAATAATGAACAAAATGAAAAAAAGTCATTGAAATTAAACCAATAGATTTCGAGTTATCTATAGAACCGTTTTAAAAAAAACTTGTTTCGAGGAAATCGCGTTTAAAGTTTTTTATTTACGTTTTAAGTTTAGGCATAGGTTAACGAAAACCGTTATAACTTCTGTTTGTTTTTTTAAATATCGATTTAAAAATGGGCATGTTTATTCTTAAAACTATAAAGAACACATTAAACAAAAAAAACACGTATATTATACCTTAAAACTATTTAAATAGTTCTTGATCAGCATACTTTTTTTATATCTTATCGATTTGCAATATCTAAAGATTATATGGACGCAAAGTTTTTAAAATTTGTTGCGAAACTTATTTTTCCAAGCTTAAGATGGATACAGTAACCTTTATAACTTCACCTTTCGACAAAACTCCAAAAAGAGCCATATGTCAGGTCAAATCACAACAAAAAAAAGATACAGTAGTTTCGACTATGTCGTAACACAAGACGTAGAATTATTCCATTCGCTTTTGATGACATCTTTTTTAAAAAATATTTAGCAAAATATTTATTCCATACACCAGAGCATATGAACTTTAAAAGAGTGCCGGAGAGGGTTAATATGTATGACCGACCCCCATTACTTTTGCAAAAGGAACATTTCTGCTTTTGACACCTATTCCCTCCGACCACTCCTTAGGGGGGCTCCCATACAAATTTTATGGTTTTTGTGCCGGAAAGGGTTAATATGTATTACCGACCCCAATTACTTTTGCAAAAGGAGCATTTTTGCCTTTGACACCTATTCCCTCCGACCACTCCTTAGGGGGCTCCTATACAAATTTTATGGTTTTTGTATATTTATGCCATACACCTGAGCATATGACCTTTAAGATAGTGCCGGAGAGGGTTAATATGTATAACCGACCCCCATTATTTTTGTAAAAGGAACATTTTTGCCTTTCACACCTATTCCCTACGACCACTCCTTAGGGGGGCTCCCATACAAATTTTATTGTGTTTGTGCCGGAAAGGGTTAATATGTATCACCGACCCCCATTACTTTTGCAAAAGGAACATTTTTGCCTTTAACACTTATTTCCTTCGACCACTCCTTAGGGGGGCTCCCATACAAATTTTATGGTTTTTGTTTATTTATTCCATACACCTGAGCATATGACCTTTAAAAGAGTGCCGGAGAGGGTTAACATGTATTACCGACCCCAATTATTTTTGCAAAAGGAACATTTTTGCTTTCGACACCTATTACCTCTGACCACTCCTTAGGGGGGCTCCCATACAAATTTTATGGTTTTGTCGATAAAACCGGAAACTGTCGATAAATAGGTAGCAAGTTTAAGCAAACAAAAACATCAAATGTTGGCTTTATATATCATGTAATTGTGTAAAATTTATATAAGTTAGAGAGTTCTAACATGAATTTTTGTCGCATTGAGGATCAAGCAAACCAACAAGTGCTAACATCAACATTGTACGATCAGTACTTTAGGCCCACCTAAGGCTCAAAAAGTTATATAAATACCGACACCTGATCAGTATCAACCACCCTACTTACCTCCGAGAATGACGTATTCTACGTCAAAACATCTGCTGATCCTATGTTTTGTGCAACGATGCAGCTGACATTAACTGTGCTACTCAAACTGCATAGCACTGTTTCTTACTAATTACTTATATTTGTTATTATTTTCTATTTTTTATGTAATTCTTTCCTCTTCTGTAGTTTTCATTAATTTGATCGACTTCTTAGATGAAATAATAGTTTTTTTTGGAATTTTTGTATTATTGAATTTGAATTTGTTAATCTCTAAATTTTTTATTTTTAAGTCATACAATCTTCAATGAAATTATATTATCCTACTGTTTATATTTTAGTCTTAAGTATAATGTATTGCACCTATTTAAGTCGACCTCTTAACTTCTTGTATGAATTTGATGTCACCTAGCTCTAATTTGGGTCCCATTGTCAGCGACAATACTGAACTATATTCTAAACTTCATAAATACAAATTAAATCTTAATGTCGGTCACGTTAATTGCCAAAGTCTTAAACCTTCTTTTCCGTCATGTAAGCTAAATGAAATTCAATGTATTCTTAGTGGTTGTTATTTGGATGTTTTTGCTGTCTCGGAAACATGGCTAAAACCATATATTTCCAATATTGCTGTGGATATTCCAGGCTATTCTTTGTGCAGAAATGATCGTCCGAATTTCAGAGGTGGTGGAGTAGGAATGTTTATTCCTAAAAAAATTAAATATAAAGTGGTTTTTCGGTCAATTGAATATGGTATATGTGAGTCCCTGTTTGTCGAAATATGCCACAACACTCAAAAAATTCTCATTGGTGTGATTTACTTACCTCGCGGTGATATTGAGTCTTTTGAAAATTTGTTTGGTGACCTGTTTCTGAATTATTATAATATTATTGTTGTTGGTGATTTTAACCATAATCTTTTTGATCTGACTAAGTCTATCAGCATGCGTTCTCTGTGCCTACGTTGTAATTTATCGTGTGTTCACAATTCCCTTCCAACTCACTTCGATGTTCATCACAAATCAACATCACTTATCGACTTCTTTTTAATAAGTGATCCTGGTATTGTAAAGCTTTCTGGGCAAATGCTATCACCAGCTACATATATCTCATCATGCTTTTTGTTTCCCTTGATTTCCCAATTCTTCGTGAGGATGAATTTGTTGAAAATCGCAACTATAGCGCTATTAACTACGATGTTCTTAACTCATTTTTTTGGGAAATTGTCTCGAACGAAATATACGATACTAATGATGTCGATATTTAGCTCAACTTACTAAATTACGCTAAGAAAACTATATAGCACCAATTTGTTTTTACCATTACACGTTAGATATAAAATTGCCCATTCTCTGCTTATGTCCAGTATTACTTATTGTATCGAGGTTTTTTCTGGTACTCTAGCTTATAATATTAAAAAAATTGAAGTCACGGTAAATAAAATTGTTCGTTTTGTTTATGGAGTTCGTAGAAGAGACCACATATCTGAACACGTTAAAAAATTTTTAAAATGCTCCTTTCGAAATTTTGTAAATACTAGGTTACTGTTATGCTTTTATAAGCTTATAAAAACTAATATACCAAGGTTCTTATTTCAAAAATTCAGGTTTGGTCGTTCCGCAAGAAATACACAATTAGTTATACCTAAAATATCACTGTCGATTTTTGAAAGGTCTTTCCTGATACGGACTACTCGTATATGGAATAAGCTTCCTGTTTCTCTGCGAAGTTTTTCAGGCACTTTAAACACTTTCAAAAGAAAAGTTCTTGTATTCAATTCTATAATGATTAGGTGTGTCACTGCCTATATGGGATATACCCATAATTTAAGTTTAGTGATCGATCGTGTGTGCAAGGGGGGTCGTTTAAACAGGTGCATGCATGTAATAGTAATAGTTTTAGTTATTACTCGAATATACAAATAGCTTGTAATACACTTTATTGGCCAATTAGGCTTTTGTATTACTTATGAATGAATAAATAAATAAATAAATAAATAAATAAAAAACAAAAAAAAAAAGAAATTATACGTTCACTATCTATGAGTCACATGTGACTATATTTGTTCATACGTCTATGAAGTAAATGTAATACAAGAACAGATTGATACTCATTCAATATATTTATGCGAACGAATAGTTTAGGATATTGGAATTGTAGAACGTAAAAATGTGGTTATAACTATTTGTGTCATTGCTAAAGCATTGTGCACATGCGACTCATGAACTTATGAATGTATGTATTAATGGATGTACGTTCATAAGTCATATGTGAACATACAATTTTTTATATGGCGGCATGTGGAGAAACATTTAGAAAAATGCTGGACAGTGAATGTGTTAAAAATCTAAAAAGCCGTTTCAATCTAAAATATCCTCTCATATAATGCCTTATGCAAAAAATAATGTAGCTACGGGATTGGTCAGAAAATAAATTCCACATTAATACTTATTTGAATGTCATTTGTTCGGTGAAGTTACCGAAGAGCTTGTTCGATTTTATTTGCTCATAACAAGATAACAAAAATCATGTATAATACAAAACTTTATCTAGTGCTTTTAGATATCTCTTAAATTATGTGTCAATAATTGTCTTTCAAATGGCACCGCCTTCATCCTATCCATCAATTCTACTCTTTTAACTGCATTCTGCATAACATATTGCAACGTATCAACGGATATCATGTTTACTTCCAGCACTATATTGTTTTTAGTTGTTATAGGGCTTGGCTTGTCCAGATCACTTTTTTTAAGCTTCCACAGAGCCTTGGTTGCCATTTCATGGTGACGATGCTAAGATTTCTAAGTAGGAAAATTCAGTAGATTTTAATACGCCGATTGAGGACCGATCCATAATTTAAACTTCAATTTTAATTTTAATGTCCAATCTGCCAATTTGAAAAAATATATAACAACCGAGTGGTGAATTTTCAAAGTTTGTATATAACAAACTTTTGCGCCACCTTGTATAAAGCATTGTATAACGGAGTCTACAATGAGGCTGTATTGTGGAAGAGCGATATGAAATAAAAGTAAAATGAATTGAAATTAATTAAAAAAAAAAAATTAATAAATAAAATATAAATACTTTGCGATTTATCAATGGTACATTATCTTTTTGTGGGATTTTCTTGGTTTCACTTTCACAATTGGAAAAACCATTCTCGAAAATAATCTAATTTTTTCCAGAAATTTTGAAACTTCGATGACAAAATCATTATTTTCAACCTTTCGAATAAAGACGAGACAAAGTTTGGTTGCTGAAACATATTTTATTTATAATATATAGTCGACAAATTAATAACAATTTTAGTAATTGCAGCTGTTAATTCGATATAGAATAAAAGTTTTTTGTAAAATTTCCAGCAATGCAGTTAATTACTGCACGTTAATACCAAAAATCAATAAATATATATAATAAAGAAATACTTCAAATATAGAATTTAAAAATTGAAATAAATTTTAAAAGTGCATTCACTGATAGGGGCCTCCTTAGTCCATAACTGGTTCTTCCATAGTTATTTTAATTTAATTTTTTTTTTTGTTTTTTTTTTTTCGTTACAACCTCTACACTTTGCACTAAAATAATGTAAGAATTTTCCTTTTTATTGTTTATTTAAAATATAAATCAAAAGTTTTTGTTTATTTATATGTAAACATATTACGTTATTATCATGAAAAATTATTGATTATATACGTTAACGAGAAGTGTTATCGTTTTTTTTTTTTTTTTTTTTTTTGTGGTATGGGGAAAATTTGTCATTAGCTCTATGCAAAGTATAGCTTGTACAATAAAAACCAACATAGATTGCGGCAACTATTTGGTTTTATATAAATCTACCAAAATGTGCATTTGATGTCTAAAAGCACATTTGCTTCGGTATGATTTTGTTTTTACTAAATATTTTAGTACATTGATAAAAGTTTTTCAGTTTTAATACAATTTGTTTTCTTTTGTTTTCTGCGATTGCAAATTCATTGAATCATAATTTTGTTATCGATATTTTTATGATTAAACTAGTTACATAAATAACTATCAATTAGAATATATAAAAATGTATCGATGTTGTAGAGAACATAAATAATATTTGTAAACGGTATTTCTTACTTGAAGTTTTGTTTAAAATATAAAGAATTAGTGGTATTCAAATAAATTTAGAGTTTCCAATCACTTAATCACTGGGACTGCAAGATAACCAAGCAGTTGGTTAAATTCAGTATTTTAATACAATTTATATTTTAAAAATAAAGCTCATTTTGAGAAGAAGTGAATTTTACTTTACTCAAAATGTAACATGGTATTTTTTGCAAATATTTTAAATAAATTTTGTGAAATTAGAAAATAATTTATTTCAAAATATGTTTTCACACAAGAACTGGCAATTTTTCAAAATTGTTGAAATTAAGTTCAAAAAATAAATGTGTTTGCTAATTTGGATCTTCATCCTTCAATAACTTTTTAGGTTTGCTATTATTATTTCTGTTGTTGCTATAAAGAAATGTTTTCCCATCTACTTTAGTTATGGTTTTAAGCATGTTTTAATTTTTTTTTTTTTTTTTTGTATTTTTAAAAGTTATACAATATAATAGTTTATTATTAAATATTATATAATGACACTTGCACACGAAATGTATATTTTATATATTAGTTATTTATGTATTTAGTCAAATTATAATATTATAAATTTTTAAAATTATTTCAGCGAATTTTCTGAAAATGCGTAAATATATTTAATCAGAAATATATTCAGAATTGTTTAAGCACAATATAAACATCGGCGTTAAGATTTTAGAATGTTAAATGTTTAATTTTGCATTTTCAGAAATATGCTTTTCCGTTTTTGACATCTCAAAAAATAAAATAAAACAAACAAAACGAAAAACTTTAGTCGTTTTTCTTCTTCAAAAATCTAGCACGTATAAAGAAGAAGAAGAAGCCAATTGTTCTGCAACTCTTAGCAGCTTGTTTTTATCAAAAGTTCAACATAATTCATGCTGTGGCTGCTGTAGTTAAGAGTTCTTCTAACTTCTTTAATTTAAGCTTACTGGGTGTTTGTGTGTGGGTATTGTATATGTGTGAGTTTGTTTGTGTGCGTGCATTATTGTTGTCATCATCATCATTTATTTTTTAGTCATGATTTTAAGATATTCCAAAGCATTTTGTGCTGCTTGTTTCTGTGCATCAGCCGAAGTGGCTCCAGAGCCATGGCAGACACCAACTGGTAGAGTTGATAACTGCACTAGACATTGGCATAGATTATTGAAGGTTTTCTCCTCGATGTCAACATAAGTTACTTCAAACTGGTTTTCATTGGCAATTTCCGAAAGTAATTTAATGTAATCAATTTTGGGACCCTTGAGACAAGTTTTCTGAAACAAAACGAAGGTTGGTTTAATAAAATGTCAGGAATTGAGATGGTTTTTAATTTAAATTAAGAGGGTAAAAAAGATTAAATCTATAATATGTACGATTAAGACCGTTAATTACAAAAAAGCTTACAACTCTCTTTCAATGACGTGACAGATGGACATTGGTTGTTTTAACGCAGCTCTGTCTTTATCCTATACGGAGCCTCGGCGGTGCAATTATAAACACGTGTATCTTTCACAAAGTGGAGGAGTAACCGGCCAATCGAAAATGTTAATTCTTTATTCCTAAATATATTCATTTATTTTTTGTTCATTCCTAAACTTAGTTCTATATTTCTAGTCAAGGGTGATAAAAAATACACAAGCACAATATATGAATTTTTAGGTATAGTTGAGGGTCATAAATAAGTTAATCGAAAGGATTTTTTTTTTAATTTCTTTCTGCAGCTTTTCACAACTCATAAATAAAACATTCTTAACATTTTTCATTTGATTTTTTCCCCCACTGGTTTGTCACAACATTTTCAAGCAGATTTTTATTCATGTAATGTCGGAAAATTACACCTTAAGTTAGTCCTGAAATGTATCATTTTTAACCACATATTTCTACAAATAACCTCAGAAAATAACAATATATCAAAATTAGAGTTTTTCCTAGAAAAATGAGTGAGAAGAGTATCAAGCACCACAGTAAGAGCACACATTTCAAAATCCTTCAGAGCTATTTTTGTTTTATTCACAATTTTTATGAAGCAACGTCAAATCAAATACTTTATATTATTTTAAACTTGAATAAAGTGCTTTAGGGGTATTCACACTGACTTGGGTAGTTGGGTATGGGTAGCTTGAGTACTTTTAATAATTGCGAGCACCCTAAATTGATTGAGTACTTTTGACAAACATTTGTTTGCAAAGTTATTTGATATCAAAACTTGCTTGTATGGGCGGAGACACATCCCCTTGTTTAATGCTCTTCCCAGTTTTCTAGCAGAAGGACATCATCAAGTAGAACTCCATACTAAGTTTCATTGTTATGCGGCTTTAAGTTCCAAAGCTATTTGATATCACTTGTAATTAGTTTACTTTGTTTTTATTTATTGTCAATTCAATTTTTGCCTATTTTTGCAAAAGGTGGTGACATTGAAAAAGTACTAAATTTTACAAGAAGTCAATCTTCCAAACAAGTCAGCTAGAGTTGGTAAATGAGTACTTGGATACAATGGTCACAACTTTACAAAAACAAAATGTACCGCATTTGCCACTCTACCCAGCTACCCAAGTCAGTGTGAATACCCCTAATATCCTCAATTTTGGACTATATAATTTAAAAAAAAAAAAAAATATAGAAGCAATCGTTTGATTGCTTATGTTTTGATTCAGAGTAGAATCATCAGTAGAAGAAAATAAGTGAAATTAATTAATACTTAAACATATGTCTCAAAAAAACGTAGATTTCTGACATTTAAATTTGCAGCTTAAATATATTAAGTAGTAAATTGAATAAAAGCGCCTCACCTGCAATTTAAGAAGCTTCCTGCCCGTAGCATTTTTAAGTGTCTTATGAAATTGTGATACTTTATTACTGTGCTGGCTTGTAAGCGTTGGCACAGTGATATCTTTCAAATCACCATAATAGTTTGAGCAATTACGATTCTGTAAGAAGAAAACAAATATTTTGAAAAACAGACGACACAATGATAGATTTGATTTTTTTTTTTTTTTTTTAAATGGTGACTTGAAATATATCATTGTAACACATAGTCACATAGTAATAAGCGTTCAGCCAGCACCAATATAAATTATTTTTTGCGCTAGAATAAACATTGGGTGGAACGAAATTTGGTTTGATATTTAAGGACAAACTACATTTTTTATTAAATTTGCTTGTTTTATATGTAAGTATGAATGAATATTTTTTAACGATCGAAGTGTACTTATAATACATTTAAGAATTCTTCGCAATTTTGCAGTTTGGTCGGCTGAGCGCATAAGACCTTATTTTATAAATTTTTTATTAGAAATATTTGTGCAAAAACTTACATCAGCATCTAAGTCAGCACGCATAGATTCATTGATTTGATTATTATCCAAGGGATTTTCCTGCAAACGTGTCCACATTTTGTGTGCAGCTAAACGCTTGGCTATTTTTTTGCTCTTCCCTTTACCAACTTCACGGAAATTCAATATAGTGCACGCAATAGTAAAGAGACGTTCATGTGGCAATCCAACCTCAGTTTCAGTTTCATAGGTTGGTGGTGGCCAACGACGTGACATGCACATCTCTTGTAGCCAACCGATTGGGTTCCCCATAATAGTATCAGCTCCACTGCAATTAATATAAACATGATTGTTAGATAAGATTAAGCAATAATGCTGTATCAACTTTTACTTACTCTCCACATCCGGCTGCATTAACTAGACCATCACTAGTGCCGGGAGTTGCGTTGCCAGATGCACTAGAGGTTCCAGTGCCGTTCTGCACTTCTGGTAATTGGACACCAGTTAGTTTGTCAATCAAAGCACGGGCAGCCGAATGCTTAGCCTCCTTTTTAGAACGTCCAGCACCCATTGCAGTGAATGGCACTTCCTTGTCATTGAATGATACGCGATAACGAAAGGTTGGCTGATGTATGGCTCCCTCAATTTGAACCAACTCATAGCTGGGTGTTATGCCGCGACGGCTTAACAGTTCTTGCAAAACGGAAACCGGTGTTTTCATAGCCAGGCCATTAGCATCGGTCTGAATCGATTTGTGAAAAAATTTATTTAATAATAAGCTCTTATTTAGAGATCAAGTCCAAATTAAGTCTTAAAAATTAACATGCATAAGCACCGATATTGTGTTTCTTGTAACTTTATTCCTACATATCTTAAACAATAGTTAAACTTGAGAGGGTAGGTTTTTAAGACAACTTTATGATACACTTTTTACTTAAAAAAAATGTAAAATACTGCCAAAATATCAAGAACACTATTATTATTATTATTATTATTATTTCTATACTAGTATTTCCAATTAATTTTATTCTAATCATTTTAAAGTTATATTTTTTTTAAGTTAAATTTTTCATTAGTTACCATCTTTAAGGTTTCCTCAATAGCCAGTTTACTAGTGGCCGCAGTTAATTCAGCCATTTTTTCCTTTTTCGGATATGGCTGTCGTTGAAGCACTTGAATTTTTGGCTCAGGAGCAGCAGCAGTATCAACAGAACTCGGTGGTAGCTGCCCATTGGTAAGACGTTCTATGATCACTGTTGTTGGTACAGATTCTATAGCTGGCGCCGACGGAGCAATATCGTATTGACGCCGTGGAGCAAAGCCAGCTTGCTGCATTTGCGGTTGATCATATATGGTTTGGTCCATATTGGATATTTTTTGTTTTTGTTTTTTTTTTTAATTTTTGCACAGCTAGAATTCAAAGAATAAAAGAAAAATCGAAATACAGGAAATCTAGGTACATGAGGTAGATACTAGATAAAAATCAATAACTTCACAGCACATAAAAAATTCTTTACAATTTTTTCTCAGAATTTTCTATAGAATTATTTGACCTACATTGATACAATTGTTGATAGTTATTAGTTCTTACCTTCGAGAATGATTTGCACTGATTTTTATTTAAAAATAAATTATAATTTTCACCAAATTTATCTTCAAATAAAGAGCAGCAAAATCGATTTTCGCACGACGCACGAAGTAAAATTCAATTTTCAAAGGAAAAAAATCGTATATCAGATGTCAAAAGAGGTTAACTCACTTCAAAAAACTCACCACGAAAAAAGATGCCAGATCAACATGCAAGTGGTATTTTTTGCTTATGCTTTAATCACATTGACGACGACAACGACTTACGACATTTGTGAAATTTTTTTTACATGTTTTTCTTATGGAGGTGAATGTGGTGAAAATGTCGCGGCGACATAGCGTTGTTGCTGACGTCGGTATAGAATTATTTTTAATATGACTAGCGACAAAAGTGGAAATATAATGGCTTGTGTATGTGTAAACGAAACAATCGTATGATATTTCCAGATTGTTGACTCTTTTATCACGGCGTGTTGTAAGGTCATGTAGTCGTCTGTGTGTTTAGTATATTATTCTACAAATCTTTCAAAGTGATTTACAGTATGCAGTTCTGTTTGTCTTCATTTCCAAGTTTTCATTGCTTTTATTTTATTTTATCAAACTTTTATTTAACATATATATCGTCGTTGCGCATACAAAAAAGGCTATGTGTAAAATTTCGATTTTATTTTTATTTTACTATTTAATGGCCATATGTATGCCCCATCTTTTCACCAAATGGTTTCTTGGTATTCTTATTGGTTCAGAAGTAAAGAAATGTTAAAGTTAGCCAGCTATGTGAAAATAGTATTGAAATTGTTAAAAAACAAAAATGTTTTTTTCGTCTCCTGAAAAATTGTTCAAAAACACATAACCTTTTTTGTATGCGCAACGACGATATGTAAATTAAAACAGTCGTATTGATAAATATATTTTCAAATAGCTTTAAATCATTCAATTTAAAACATTAAAAAATGTATAATGTCTTTTTATAAAAACATGCTTTAGCGCTCTGTATTTCAAAAAGAAACACTTTAGATTTTAGTTGGGAAGAGTGTCAAAAATGGTTTGTGAATTTGATAAATTCAATATTTGTTTTTTTATAATTTGTCACAATTTGGTCAACATTTAGATATTCAAACGCTCATAAGTTATTGACTGTTATATATGTCTTTGCGCTGAGGCAAGTATGTTTTATTTTCATTTTTTGTAAATATGTTCACATTTATAATTTATATTTTCTTTTTTGGAAATATTTTGACATATTTAACAATTTTTTAAAATATTTAGAAATATTTTTGAAAATAGTTTTGATCAGATGAAAGTAAAAAAATTATTTAATTGCTGTATAAAAGGCTTATATAACGTTTTAGCCATTTTTTTAAAATTCTCTCTTTTATGAATCTTTTATTAGGGGTTTTGTAGATCTTATTTCTCAATTTGAAACATTTTTAGCAAATTGTGAGCTTAGTTAAGTTTAGTCCGCTGTAGAAACGAAAATTTCTTGACATATAATTCTACACCCGAAATATTAGTGTAGAGCCAAAAATGTTTATGTGGAGAAAACAGCAATTACAGTGCGACCTTGCTCAATGCAACTTGTGTACGCAAATTTGTCTTCAAACATGTTATGAGAATGGGATTAAGCCTTCGAATATGAATATTTCAAATCTATAAACTTTTAGTTATATACTTTAGTTTTACATAAAGAGTTAAAATTACAAAATTTATATATTTCTAAAATTTGAAAAATCGAATAAAATAGAAAATCAAGTCACTTATTGAGTGAAAATGGATTTCATACAAATTTCAACCTTTTCATCAATTTGAATTTAACTTATAGTGAATAAATTTAATGATTTAAATTGTATTCTTAAAATTCTTAAGAAAAATTTTAATTTTATAAAATTAATTTTTTAATTATTTTTGTACTTCTGTTTAATTCAAACTTATAAATTTACATAAAATCAAAATTAGCATCTTCTAAAACACAGAAACTTAAAATGTCAAAAAAATTTTAAATTATCATACATTATTGATTTAAAACATAATTTGATGTTTTAAATTAGTTAACTCGTGATGAGAGCAAGACAAAAATTAAAAAAAAAAATAAAATAAAAGAAATTTTTTAAATCTAAGGTTTCGAGCAAAACATAAAAAAATCAAGGTAATATAAGTAAGTATGGTTTGGTATAATCACATACCTTATATTTTTAAAAAAATCTTATCTTCGAGATTAAACATTATTATAATCTGTATATATAAAAATAAGTTGCATTGTGTATAAAATTGATGTTCTCTGTAATGCGTGAACCGATTTCGTTTCTGGTTCCCATGAAAGATGACGTCAATACGAAGGTTTTTATGTATAAACGGTCTTTGTATGTGTTTTGGTTCATGAATTATAGGCACTATAGTGAACTTATACAAAAATACAGGTGTGAACAAATACAGGTGCGCACATATGGTGTATATGGGGAAATATTTGCAAGGGAAATTGGAAATAAATGGAATATTGGAATAATTTGGCAAGTCTCACTTTAGTTTGCATTTGCGCGAAAAATATAGGCATATTAAAAATTTTCCATACCCCTTTTTTCCATACCCCCTTTTACGGCAACTATACTAAAACTGGGCGTGGTCTAACTATATATATACACCCACTTTTAAGAAATCATTATTATTCCTGAGTTGTAAATTTTTTGATAGTGAAACTTGATATGTACATGCTATGGGCCCAAGAGGCAGTTACTATATATTTGAGCGAACATTAGACAAGGGGGAATTTGGCCACACAGGCCAAATTTATGATATCGAATTGCTTTGGAACTAAATGTCGTAAACCAATTAAGGTATTTCTACTGGCACGGGCATTCAAAAACTGGGCGTGGCTCCACCCATATAAACCAAATTTACGATACAGAATAGCTATAGAAGTAAAAGTCACAGAACATTGAAACTCAAAATGTAGATACCATTTGGTGATGTCCTTCTACTAGAAAATGTGACATGCAAAGGTAACACACCCCCTTGTGTCTCAACCCATACAAGCCAAATTGATGACACAGAAAAGCTATGGAAATAAAAGGCAAAGAACAACAAGTAAAAATGAAGTTGCTACTTGGTAATATCCTGCTACTGGGAAATGAAAAATGCAAAAAATTTACAATAGCGAACGCTGCTATAGACTCCAAAACTACTGAGCCGATTGAGCTCAAATTTGCGCAGTAACTATGGGGTCGTTCATAAATTACGTTACCAAAATTGAAAATTGGTCACGTAATTTATGAACGACCCCTATGTTTCGAGTACGAGATGGTTTAGAAATAATAACGCTGAAGGCATTGCAACATTTTCCGGTACTTATCTAGATAAGGTGCACCAAAGCGCACCGGGAAAAAGCTAGTACATATATATAATACTATTGTGCCTACAAGCATTTTTCTTGGATTTTGTTTGATAAAACGTAAGCAACAAATTTTTTACAAACAAATACAAATAGTCTTTTTTCGAAGACCTGAATAAGTTTAGAGCAGTGTCGACCACAGCAATAGCATTTGTCTCATTTACTCGTGTATACGTAAAAAGACTAAGTGTTGCTTCACACGTGTGTGTACTACGCGGTTGACACTGGTTTAAAACATTTAATTATTTTTTAAAGTTAAATTTCAATTAAAAATCAAGCTGGAAGATTTTTCCTGTAAAAGCGTAAAGTTTTGCGAATTTTAAAATTGCCAATCTTATTTATTTCTTTAAGTGGTGGGAACAATATCGACAACACTCGAGCAATATGACAATATGTATAAGAGTTTTTTTTTGCAAATTTGAGGATTTAAAATAATTAATATTATTTTCAAAACGATAATTTTCATAATTTGAAAACGAAATAGCCCCTAAATAAATATATGGGATAACCCCCAATGAATCAAATGCCAAAATAATTAAATTATTTTTAACAAAAAAAAAAATAATAAATCAGTACCAGTGGAAATGGTATGAAACATGGTATGAAGCAACAAAATTTTTCAATCTTCATAAAGAATCGTTTGTTTAATTTTTAGTCGATTGAAATGGGCTATGAAGGCAACATCTATTTTGCGCTATTGGCAAAACTGTCATTCTCAGGAACGACGATGTCATTTTGGAGGCGATAATTCATCAACGAGGAGCTTGAAAAATAATTTCTAAAGCAATACCGGTTTATTCGTCTTATAAAGTGTCCACGTTGACTGAACATGTTACTTTGCTTTGAAAAATTGTATGAATTGATGAATTGTTGGAATTGCTGGATGAATTGTCATGTTCCCAAAGTTCAAACTTTAGCAAAAATGACATATGGGCTTGTCCAGAAAATGGTCAACCAGAGGTAAAAAAATAAATTTACTTATTTCTTAAAGCTTTGGTTGCAAACAAAAAAGCTTAGGCCCCTATTAGGTACGACAACTCAACTTAAGTTGAGTGTGTAATTTGTAAATTTGTATTGTCTATTACACATTTGAGGTACATATGTGTCTATCGACTGACAAGTATGTATCTCAGAGATGTGTATGTATTTTTTGTGGTATTAGGTTTAACAATGCAACTATGTCTCGAGTGTAAAAACTGTCAAAAACTTACATCTGCTTTGAGCTAGTTGTATAGCGTCTTTAGAGGTGCCCAAGCCCTATGCACTTGGTGCACATTTGTTTTTGTAAAATCACTTAGGATTGGCTGTGTATTCTAATATACACACACAGCACTCCGCACTAAGCAATACAAAATACACAAACAAATTTGTCTTTTTTGTTTTTGATCTTTTTTCGTTGCTTATACCGAAGTGCAAGCAACAACACTTTCGTATGCTTTGTTGGTACATTTTGGTGACAGTGATCTTCTACGTAGATTTTGTTGTTGTCTAACATAGTATGCTTTCGTTTACGAAAGGTTGCAGGATTTTATATGTATTAGTGTTTGCACTTCCATAAGAAAGTTTTGGGCACTCCTGCTCTATACTATTATTTCCTTGCTTTATTACTTGTGAACAAAATACACATACACAAAAATTGAAATTAATGCGAACAGCTGATTCATTTCAACGAAAGTGTCAAAATTTCGGTGTAATCATGCTCCAATAGAAACAGCAATTTTACACCACAGCTCAACTGAAAATGTATGTTATGCGTAATATGGCAAAAAAGTTCAGTTGAGGTGTGTTAACTCACGTCAACTCAAGTTGAGTTGTCGTACCTAATAGGGGCCTTAATATCTCTTCAATAGAATACAAGAACTTACTTTGGTTATATTCTCTTGAGTGTAGTAAAAATGCCAGATTAATTGTTAATTGAAGTAATTTTGTTTTTTTTCAATTTTTTTTAATCATATTTGTGATGATGGGTTATGCTCTTTATTGCTCAAATAAGAGAACTCTGAGAGCAGCAACAACTGCCAATTCGAAATATTTCAAAGTCAATACATGAAAGAATTTAATTTTTAAATGTAGATATATTTATAAATTTTTAAAAACATTCATGTGAATTTTCAATTAGAGGGGAAAATGTGTAACGTCCGACACGTAACGTCCGAACAAATAAAATTGCTAACTGTGACTTAAAAAAATTATTTTTTAAATGATATATGATTTTCTTTAAAACTTATTTAATTTGCAGTTATTTGTTCTCTTAGACTTCTGAGGTGTGACTGACCATTTCGCAGAATTAATCTAAGCTTAGTTTTAGTCTCACAAGAACTTACTTTTTTGTAACGTCCGAACGCACGACAAAAATAACAAATTTCGGGTAAAATGCGGTAAGATGCTTGATGTTATAATTATTATAAATTCTATTTATAGGGAGCTATTTAACCAAATTCATTTTAATTGGAAAACTGTTTATAAAATAGGCGAAATATATAAAAAAATGTATCCGAATGTAACGTCCGAACGCTAGGACTTACCCATATGTATCTCGCTTTTTATAGCAGTGTTTTGTGATATTTTTATAACAAGTGTTTTGGTTAGCAGAAGATCGTAGAAAATAACAAGGAAACGCGGCATTAAGATTAAATAAAATTTGATAATAATTTTATCATATCTACAGAATTCATAAGTCATCAAGTAAAATTAATTTTCTATGTCAAGTGAAATAACTCATATATTAAAAAATCATACAATATATGTTGAGATTTGGAGAGATTACGATTTCCGTGGCCCCTCGATTTGAGTATGCAATTTTTAAGTACTCTTTGAGAAAATAAGATTCGCCGAAGGATTTATCGGTATATCGATTAGTTACCGAGTTATCGGTTTTTCAAAAAAATGTTTATTCAACGGAACCAATATTTAAATTCGGTTGTATTTTTGCTAATATATTTGATTTGCTTTATAAATTGTGCATTTATACTGTAAATGGTTCAAGAAATATCTTCATAAAAGTTTCGACGCATTTTGAGTTATTGAATAATTTTTTTTTTAGTGGTTCTGCCTTTTACATAATGTACTTTTCCTGTAAAAGGAGCCAGATAGACTTTTATCAATGGTTGTTTGTTGTATTCTGAAGTATATTGATATTTTTCCTTACTTTTTTTTGAGTTATTGAATAATTTTTTTTTAGTGGTTCTGACTTTTATAAAATGTACTTTTTCTGTAAAAGGAGCTGGATAGACTTTTATCAAAGGTTGTTTGTTGTGTACTGGAGTACATATTGATATTTTTCCTAATTTTTATAAAAAAGTGGCTCTGCCTTTTACAAATTGCACAATTGTTTTTTTTTTATACCCCTACGTTTAAAAAACGTAAACGGGGTATATTAATTTAGTCACTTCGTTTGTAACGCCCATAAGGCGTGGCAGGTGTATAAAAGTAAATATATGTATTCTTGATCAGCATCACCACCCGAGTCGATTTAGCCATGTACGTCTGTGATCACGACTACAGCCATAATTTTAAAGCTATCATCACGAAATTCGATATTTAAGCTTTTATTTATTTAAGCTTTTATTTAAAGTTCGAAAATGAGCCATATCGGATCATAACCACGCCTACCTCCCATACAAAGTGACTTTATCAAAACGGTAAAATCTCTTGAAATTCCACAAAAATTAATATATGAAATTGAAACTTTGCATATGCAACCATATAACTTTGCAACCAAATCGGGTGAAAATCACGCCTACCTCCCATACAAAGTGACTTTACCTAAAATGTAAAATTTCTTTAAATTCCCCAAAACTTTATATATGGACTTGAAATTTTGCATATGAACTTTGATATATAACCTGTACTCTGTATACGAAATTCAACCAAATCGAGTGAAAGCCACACCCACCTCCCATACAAAGTGACTTTATCAAAAAACAAAAGAGAATATTTTCTGTTAAAACTATGACGAAAATGTTTTTACAGATAAACATTTTTTGACTGCTTAAGACTTTGAATATACTTTGGTTCGGACGTGGGGGTATTTTAACTTCGACCCAGTCGAAGATCATTTCTTACTAGTTTTTTTTTTTTTTGTGAAATAAAATGAGAATCCGTATCTCTTATTTAAACAGAACACGATGCGAATCATAATTAATATGATTCGAATATTCTTTTCTATTTTACATAGGTGTGCGATGTGCTTGCGATTCTTCTGTGCTTCGTGATGAAGATGAAAGTTGTTAATGTTTATCAACAGTACATCAAAATTGTACGTTTAAAAATCAAAATAAAAACCATATAATTGTTCTGTTTAATCTATATAAAAATGAGAATAATGGTAGAAATAGGGGAAACAAGTATAACATATTATACACCAAACGAAAGGTTAATGTTTCAGCTATTACCATATGTTATGTTCTACTTACTTTTATTGCGTACTTTTTGAAGAAAGTAATGGTTTTATAAAAAAAAAAATATATATCATGCCGAAAAACCATCTGTAGTGTAATTAGATTAAGTACCATTTTTGTTTTATACTTTATTTTGAAGATATTTAAGTATGTTATCGAATGATACCCAAATTATCCCGATCGGTCAAATATTAGCATAGTCGAATTTACATTAAAACTTCTTTTAGTAAATTTTTTAAAATCGATTACTCGATAACTAATCCATATATCGATAAATGCTTCAGCGAATCTTATTTTCTCAATAAGTTCTTCAAACTGCACATTCAGATCTTGGGGCCACGGAAATTGTAATCGTGCCTGAGATTTTGTTAATTTTCAAATAATATGTGAGATATTATAAAAAAACTATTGTCCAAAAAAAAAAAAAAAAACTAAATTATTCCGTATATAAAAGAAATAACTGCCGATATATTATTGTAAGTGGAAATCTTGAGTGTTATGTTTTTACATAATTATAGCAAAATTTGGATAAAAGCATCATTGTTGAAATTGAAATATTTTTATCTCCCTGTTACCGCAATAATGAAAAGCAACATTGTTTAAAATTAACCCGGCGACGTAACCTCTCAATTTAAAACAACAGCAAAAGGTCTAAACGAAATAAATATTTTTTTAAAAGAACAATTAAAATTTGAATTTTAGTTTAAAATGTTTCCACTAACATATGGAGCTCTTTACAAAACACCGGATAACTACCTTCCACCAGAGGATGCTGATTTGGCTACCGACACTGAGTATCCAAATCTTAACTCTCGGGACTATGCTAAGCGCCCGCTTAATCATACAATGCGTATGTACACAGCTTGGGAATGCATAACGCTAAATGAGGAACAGCAGGCTATATTGGCCACAAATAAACTTGAAGGACGCGAGTGGACCTCATCATTGTGGGGCTTTGAAAATGTCGATGAGCTGGTGCCCGAAGAGGCGAGTTTTAAGCTTCAGTGCAGTTCACTCATATCTAGTCTGCAATATGTTGCTAAAAATATTGTAAGTATCACTAAATGAATTAAACTTTTGTATCTGAAGTTGACAGCTCTCCTATACATTGCCAATTCTAGTTTTTGATGGCTTTGCATTCCGGCAAGCTGCAGGTTTGGTCAACACGCTCTGAGATACGAAACCCAAAGAATCCTTATTGCCTCTTTCAAATTGGAGAGAAGTGCGAACATCTCAAGCCGATTTCATGTATGGACGTGATGAAGAGTAATGTGAACAAGGCGCTTAGTGCTAGCAATGATGGCACTTTAAAGGTTTGTCTGGATTCATACATAGACTTCTTTAATTTGTAACTTTCTAAACACTTTGACAGCTTTGGGATATGGGTAGTGCTGATCTATTTTCTACACATACTTACAGTTTTGCTCATATGGATGTTATCACCGGAGTCGATTCTTCTTACAAAGATGAATCTATATTTGCCACAAGCTCTTTTGACAAATCAGCATTGCTTTGGGATGAACGTCTTGCTAGACCAGCAATTGGTAAGCCAGAATGTATTTTAGTGAATGAATTACCAAATTGAATTTATATTTTTATCTTTATAGCACTTTTCGACAAACATTCGTTACGTTTTAAGACACTCGCCTGGTCAAGTCCAACTCAAGATGCTTCTGAAAATCATATATATCTAGGTGATGAAACTGGATGCTTACATACTGTAGATAAAAGAAAACCGAATGAATTTGTGAACACAGTTCAAGTCATTGATCGACCAATAAGAAAAATTCTTCCAAACGGGTAAACTAAAAGATGGTTGAACAATATGTGGTATTAATTACTAATTTTTTAACTTTCATCTTGCAGCAACAAACTTGCCATAATTGGCGATACAAATATTGTCAAAATATTAAGCTCTCCAACAGCTGCAACGGAAGCAGCTGAAATCTATATTAACACAGAGTCGAAAAATTTTGTACGTGATGCCGTTTGGAGTTCGCCAAATGAACTTTATACCGTGGGTTTTGAGGGAAAATTGCGATTACATACATTAATTTGAATATATTTTAGTTTTTACTTAACTGCTAGAATAACACATTTAATTTATATAAAGATATAACCAAACACTAGACTTAAATAATAGCTATAGTTAAAAAAACATTTTTAAAATAAATATATTATTTAACAAGCTGATGTTAAAAAGTGTGTAAATTCTTTTTGAATTAAGTTTTGATACAAAATGAACTAAATAAAATTAATTTTGAGTCAAAGCGCAGTTTTTCTATTTTAGTGGAACATAGCAGAGCGTATTCTTTCTATTTTAAATTATTTTTCTATTCTATTTTTATGAATTTGAGTATTTGTTCAAAATAAATGAACAAATTTTTAATTTTTATGTAAGCCAACAATTTTTGCCCAGAAGATATGAAATAATACCCAAATATAAAACGAAATAAAACCAAAGCTCTCATTTCTTGTGCGCCGTATTTTGCACACCTACTCCAGTTTTCGCTTATAATGTAAGACATTTGTCATTAGTGTTTGAGCGTTCTTGTTGGATCAAATGAAAAAGAGAATATTTTTGTCTAATATTGTTATAAATAACACGCACAACACAATTGATCGTAAGAAGTTCGGTCAAAGTCCTTTCAAGGGCAGAAATGGCCAGTTTTTTATTATTATTATTGTTCCAACAAACGATGGAGGTCTCGCAGCTTAATCTTATTTAAGAAATGATTTTGTCATGTTGTCATTTCCATGAAGACAATAAAAACAAAAGAGAAAACTCACCGAAACTAAACAATCGCCACCGCAAATTATTATTGCAAGTGTTAATAAATGCTGTCTGTATGTTTCCGCTTCTAACGTTCGTTCATTCAAAAATTGCTTGTAAAACCTACATTTTTATTAAATTTGCTTAAATTTATGTTAAGATATCAAATTTAAAACTTCGCAAATTTATCTAACTTGGTCAATTATTGTAAGAAAACACGATATTGCTTCACAGACGAATCCACTCAAACTAATTCGTTAACAATGAATACATTCGGAGAGCTCTAATCTTTCAAAAATTTTAGCTTTTATTATATTTTTTACTGTATATTGGAACATAACTGAATAAAATATATTATCTTTTAATATATCTTAATCTTCATTAGTATAAATCCATTTCCATTTTAATAATTTAATACACACATGTATTATATATATATTTATATACATTTTGTCTAATGAAATGTTTATGCAGTTATTTTGTTCAACCGACGGCTTAAATATTAATATTTAAATAACGAAATAAAAATTATAAATTTTAAGAAGAAATGAAGTTTTTTTTTGCGTTATATAAAAACCCACTTAAATGCTTACACTTGAAAATAAATATATATATAAAAATTCCCGGCGTACCATGACCATTCATGGTACAATTTGTTAAACAATCTTCAATATATGCCGATTATTAGGTTATAATCTCTAGCATCACTTTGTTATGAAATTAATAGAATCTATCTTATACAGTTTGATATTACAAAAGCAATAAGTCGCTGAATTACTTGGATTTTTTGTGTGTTTAAGCGGTATGGAACCGCATAGGTTTTTCTTGAAAAACTTAGTTCTTCTCATCATCCAACCAAGCTAACTCATCACAGACAAAATGCATTGCACAATGGCATCTGGTATATCCAAAGGTTTATCACACAATTCACCAGTAATTTTATCCAACATATAGATTTCATTCAGCAGCTTATCCGCATTATTTGGATCTAAAGTTGAAACGAGTACCATAGAACCCTCTGACAATTCAGTCAGTATTTGTTGTATGTCACTTTCATCCATATCATTGTTATCGTAATTTGGTGGCTCCTCTATGTTTTCCTGCTCCAACTCCTGCTCCTCCAACGGTATAACATGGTCGTTAATTGGCACATTGTATGGTGGTGCATTAATTTCTTCATCATTTATTATCGAAACCGTTCCATCATCCAAATTGACCAGGCTTTTACACTCGATGGCATTTACATTGTGAGCCATTCCAATTGGACTTTCAAGTACGTAGTGGTTATTGTTGTTGTTGGTATTGTAGCTGTTATTAGATATAATTTCTTCTGCTGGCTGATTATTATGCAGCAGGTCTTCGAGCTCCATCTCCAATTGATTGGTAACGTATTCCTCTCGTGCAACATTAGTTAGTTGTAGATGATGATTTTCCTCTTTAATATGTTCTTGCACTATATCATCACTGGACGAAATTATACAAATATTTCCAATTTTTATTTGTTTTTTCTGTAGGCGGTTATTGTTTGGTTTTTTTGGTGCGCGGTTCCGTTTCTTTTTTTCTCGTACGATGATATCAACGGTAGAAATTTGATTATCCTCGTTCATTGATGTGGCGATGGAAGCATTATCATTTGTTGATGTTTTGTTTTGCTTTTTTGAATTTTTGGTGCTCTTTTTAGAACTATTCTTTTTTAATTTCTCTTTAGTAATGTTTTCATTTTGATAAATTTCATCGCCATCCGCGAGAGCGCGGGCACCAGAGCTGACATGAGGATAGTTTTTGAGCTTAGTCTGTAAGTATAAAATAAAAATAAAACAGTACAAGAAATAGAATGAAAATAAAAATAAAATAGTACAAGAAATATAATGAAAAACAAAACATGAAAAAAAAAACATTGGAACATAAAAACAATAGGAAAAAGTACGGGGAATTTGTTTAAGAAGCCATCAATACTAAAATACTATTTTTTACTTCAAACGCACCTTTTTGAAATTCAGCGATTCCCGTGCTTTTAGTTCTTTCCATTTTTGTTCAGCTTCGGCACGCTCACGCTCCTCCGCCTCAAGTTGCACCTTGAGTTCATCGATGTTAAATATTTTCGGATATAGCAATGCTTTATTTATTAACGCCAAGTTGCAACGCTCTTCTTTTTTAAACTTTAATTTTAAATCGCGCCGCGTTCGTGTTGGAAATAATTGGCTCATAAGCGAGAAATCGGTGCCAATAGTTTGCAGACAGCGATAAAATTTTATTGTTTCTTCCGCTTGCCACTCTTTGGTGCGTTTTTGTTTCTTATAGAAACCATTCATGCCAGTATTTTCGTCAAGAAATATTAGCGTTGAGCTAGCCAGAGCTTTGCGAGCCTCTTTTTCGGCTGTTGTTTCAATTTCCAACGATTTGTCATCCAATATTAGTTCACCATTCGAGTTGAGTTTGAGTTGAGGTACAGGAATTACTGCAGGGACATCTGTCGAATTTTTGCTCGTAGTGCTTGTAGTGGGTTTTACATCTTCGGGTTTCTTAGTATCGTCGGCTTGCGAAGATTCTTGTTTCACATTCAAAATATTTGACTTTAGCTCCATAGGATTCGTTAGAGGATTATAGTATATAAGATCAAACATTTTAAGCATAGATTTGTCTGGTACAACTCCTTTGGTAAAACGTGCTTCAAAGTCCCGTCGCGAAAGTGAGCGATGATGGTGATGATCATCAGTCTTGCGTGATTTAGAGGAAGCTGCATAAGAATCAGAGAAAGCTGAACAGCCCGATTCCGTGCGTATGCGCCCTGAATGCATTGTGGGCACATATTTGTGAGGCGTATGATAATGAGTGGGATGTGTTGAGGATGAGTTCGAGGTCTGACTGAGGGAGGCGGAATAGTGTCGTTCACGACGATGCGTCATCTGAGCAGTTAAATCAGCTGAAAATATAAATTTTATAATTATTATTAAATAAATTGATGTGTTTGATCAGATTTCTCTTATAAAACGTACTTCCGCTTTCATCTCCAGTGTGCGGTGATGGTGATGTGCCCACAAAGCTGTTTCGTCGTTGTCCGAATATTGGCGTTGCGCGTATGCGTTGTCGCGAATGTGTTTTTGATGGTGACATTGGTGACAGTGGGTTGCCGACATTGGTGCTAGAATTTTGCATGTCCATTTGTATGACATTAACATCCTCGAGATCTGAATGAAATATATCATCACTGCCTATGACACTGGCATTGGTAAAACCATTAGCTGCAGTGATGCTATTGCTGCGATTGAAACCGATAACATTTGGTGGACACTTAAAGGATGTGTTTTCCACTTTAGCATCAACAGCATTTAGTTTCGCAGAATTTATTTCCTCCCTTGCATTTTCTTTAATATACTCTAGTTTCGGATTAAGCAGTAGCTGTGGTTCGGCGCTAGCGGTGAGCTCTTTATTGTTGTTGTTGTGCGTTTCATCGTAATCGTCAGGATCAGTTAAGTTTTCTTTAGAATTTTCTTCCAAAGCCTCTTCGGCTGGTCTCGTTAATAAACAGTCTTTTATGCCACCCGTTGCAGATTCATTTAATTCAACTTTTGTTTTTCTCTCAGTTTGAATATCTATTTGCATGTCAGCCTCTTGTGTTGTTTTATTTTTTAAGATTTTAACAGTATTCAAGCAATCATTATCTGCACAAGGTGGGCTATTGTCGTTCAATTGCAATTTTGGTTTCCTTTTGGAACTCATAAGATTGGCCGAAGCCTTTATTCTTTGGCGTCGCATTGCCATTGCAATAACAAGTGAATATTTGCGATAAAGTAGCTTCCTGCAGTTATAAAGATTTGTTTAATTTATATAAGTTTTCATTTAAAATTTTAAAGTTTATTATTTGATGACTTTTCACTTTTAATTCCATAAGAAATTTTTAAAACGTTGCACGGCCACGAGACGGATTGACAATTACTTTTTATATTGACAAATTTTATGTCTTTTTATATTTACCAAAGTTAATTCACCACAAATAAGAAGAAGAGAATTTAACATCAGTTCAGCATGGCTGCCACCTTTTGAGTACTATCACTTTTAGACATATTTCTTTTGGCACTTGTCATTTTCATGCCATAATATAATAATAGACAGCCGATATTGTCAAAATCAGATGTGTGGCGTATATGTACTTACTACTCATGATACAATTACAAGTTAGGAGAGCAGGGTGAGCTTGTTGTCAAAATCAACTGGTAATGGTGGTTTGTCGTTTAACGTTTGTGGCTCCAACTGCTCTGCTGTTGCAAAATTTGTCATTTTAGCAGCCATCTCAAAATGAGCTTTCCTTGTAATTGTATCATGTTAATTACTGTACTTACAACTTACTGCTTTGCGCTCCCTGCTTGCAGTTAAAAGTTTTTTTATTTAATTTTCAATTATGTTTGGATTGAAGCAATTTTAAATTACTTTAATATCAATATAAACAACCATGTTTTACAAAAAATATAAACAACCATGTTTTACAAAACAACAAGACAGCTTCAACTGTTTAACTTTGTTTGCATTTCACCAATTCTAGCTTTGAAATTTTTTCTGAGTTGTCAACTTCATTTAGACATTTTCGGTAGTACGCTCTCATTTAGTACATATACCTCTATTACCAATTATACCATGTTTCATGCTTATATCTTTGTGCCAAACGGAAATTTAACATATTTTGGCAGATTGTTGACAAATGGAGAACTTTGATTCTTAGGTTCACTTTTTGATTCCTACTAATTTTGATTTCTACATGCAGCGTGTCATACTATAAAACAATGTGCACAAACCGACAAGTACATAATAATGTTTCAATCTTTATGTGCTTCAAATGACATGAGACACTTTGCTTATTGTATATTAAACATAAACAGCCTTATTCATAAACATATTTTAGAGGCAGCGTAACTTTAAACGGGCTTTAAACAAGAAAACGTTATTCATAAACATTTTTCGTAGCTGTTTAAGAGCTGCGTAACTTAAACGCCGAAATTGGCGTTTAAAGGTTACGTAAATACAACCATGATTTTTGTTTGTCTTTTCTTTTAATATCAAAGACATGCTCCAAATGCGCCCTTTGCAGCATTTTTTTATGCGACGGCCATTGTAAATCCATAGGAATTCTTAATTTTTGTAGAGATTTTCTATAGTTCAGACACAAACCTTACAATCATAAGCAGAAAATGAAAAAATGTTTATGAATAACAATGTTAGCAAGGTTGCATAGAAGCTGCGTAAAGCCTTAAACAGTGCGTAACTAAACAAGCGTTTAAAGGTTGTTTAAGGAAATCTATTGAATAAGGCTGAAAGTATGCAAGCAATAAACGTAAATTTTTGACTTCCATATGCATTCTTGCCTGTAAACTTTTAAATGAGATTAGATTTTATGTTTGATGCAGTCACTTTAACTCCCTAATACCACAAGTAAGTCCATATTTAACACTTTTAAAGCTTTGTTCTTAAGCACTCTTACTGCAGCCACTTGGAGCATGACGTCCGATGAAAGCACTTGCAGGAAGTATATATCAAACCTGGAAAAACAATGTTATCTAAAATGTTTATAAAAAATGTTTATGAGGACTTCTGAGAATAATTTTTTGATTGGATGAAAATATTACTAAATAACCTAGACGTTCTTAAGGTATAATATACGTGTAACAACCAAAAACAGGAGCTGTTTTCAAAAATTTATTTTTTGTTTATAAAAAAAAATAGATACTTGAATTTAGGGGGATGTTTAAAGGACAAAATAACGAACAAAACGCAAAAAAAATCATTGAAATTGAACCAATAGATTTCGAGTTATCTATCGAACCGTTTTAAAAAAACTAGTTTCGAGGAAATCGCGCTTAAAGTTTTTTATTTACTGTTATTGTCAGTCCCTGAAGAAGACTTAAAACTTAAGTCGAAATATTGGACAAAATAAAAAACAAAAAAAGAAAATTCAACTATTGTTTTTCTTTGCTACGGCCAAAGCCCAAAAACAACAATAACAATAAACGTAAAAGGTCGAACAATTTTTCAACGTTTTTTATTTACGTTGTATGGAGTTTAGACATAGGCTAACGAAAACCGTTATAACTTCTGTTTTTTTTAAATATCGATTTAAAAATGTCTATGTATATTCTTAAAACTATAAGGAACACATTAAACGAAAAAAAATTTTTCCCAAAAATTTACATGTATATTATGTATTGTATATTATGTATATACAATAAAATTTTCGTGTATATTATGTATATGTATTACTTAAAAAAAAAAATCAAAAAACAAAAACTGTGCATAGTTTAATATGAAATGATTATTTCAAATTTAGTTTTATTATTTCAATAAAACTATGTTGCCTAAAACAATTTTTCACATAATCGATGAAAATTATCGATTATGGAATATTTGATAAATATAGTATGAATTTGAAAATTTAAATAAATCTGTAGACAAATCAAATAATGCAGACAAAAATTTTAAAAATTTCAAGTTTCAATTTGATTAATTTATTGTTGTTTGCATAAGTTTATTACAATTTCAATTATTTGTTTAACTATTTTTAATTATTGTTATCTGTACAGTAGAAGGAAATATTATGTATTTTTAATATATGTGAATACTGTTTCTGATGTCCTAGCATAAAATGTAGGACACACGAAATGGCCATTAAATTCTAACCTAGTGTATTTGTGGCTCCTACCCTATATATTCTTTTCACTATCAGCAAGCACTCGAACCATAAACGATTGTCAAAAATAATTGCATATGCAATAAGCGACGCTGCGTATACAAATTTCTCCTTTGTGAATTGTTATTAAAATTAAACAATTTATTAAATGCGTGAATAGCAACAATAAAAGAGAAAATATGTCATCCGCAATATATTTGGAAAATTATCTAGATGGTAAATAGCGCAAACGAAACAATTATGTCCGGTGCAATTGACTTTGAAGCAGCTATTGATAATGTGGCTTCTCTTTTTTATACTTTTAACTTTTACATAAATATCCACTTCTTTCCTTTGCTTCTATAATTTTTTACCGCACATAAAGTGTTGTCCACTGCAGGATTGGAATCGCTGCCCACAGAGCTCGAGCGCAACTTCAAGTTGATGCGCAAGTTGGACGACCGAGCACAGACAGCAATGAAAAGCATTGACAGTCATGCCAAGGATTTCATGCGCATGCTAGCGACAGACGGTGGTGCAGGTCTAACGGAGGAAGAGCGCAAGCAACGTCTTTTGGACATACAAGTGTTGTTCGGAAAGGCCAAAGAATATAGCGATGACAAGGTGCAGTTAGCTATACAAACCTATGAACTTGTAGACAAACAAATACGACGTTTGGACAATGATTTAGCGCGTTTCGAAGGTGAAATACAAGAGAAGGCATCGTCAACGCGTAGCAAATCAGAGGAAGCGGCAGTTGTTAAAAGTAAGTTGATTAATGCGGCTATTGTTGCAAATGTTTAACTTTATCTGTGCTTGATAGAAGGGCGCAAAAAAACCAAGGACACCAAGGCTGCGACGGGCAAGAAAAAACGAGCCACCTCATCGGACGAAGAGCCTGGCACACGCGCCAATACAAGTGGCACCGCGACTGGTGCAAGCGGCAGTGGTGCGCAAGGTAGCAAAAAGAAAAAGCAGAAGGTAAATCAAGAAAAAGAGAATCGCAAGGGTGGGCAAAAGGTAATCATTACATTTATCATAACATTCATTAACATTTAATATGCATACATTTATTGGATTTGTTTTGCATCCAATTGAATTATTTTCAATTAGTTACACTAAGTGTTTTTTCTTAGTTTGATCCTCAAGTTTTTTTTTCCAAACCCTTTGTTGAACTCCTAGTTGAAGGTACTCTTATATACTATTTGTTTTTATAACCTAGAACGTAATTTATTTTTACCTAGCTTTTATGTTAACTTTAAATCATCCCATTATGTTTCATACGACAACATATCTCTACAACTCAACTCCACTCATACATTTATATTTTTTTTTCAAAGAATGATCTTTTCTTTATATTTTTAAGCATTTCATATTTGAAATTATTACATTACATTGTGGCGCTTAAATTTAAGCAAACTTGCATTCTTATTATCTAGAATAAAGCCGAAGTCGATGACGACGATAAAGATTCTGCTACTGCAACACATCCGAGCGATGTGCTGGACATGCCCGTTGATCCGAATGAACCTACATACTGCTTATGTCATCAAGTGTCTTACGGTGAAATGATTGGCTGTGACAATCCTGATGTAAGATATCACTATATTTTTTACTAGCTTTCTTTAGCTTTTTGTTTTGTTCTTTGTAGTGCCCCATCGAATGGTTTCATTTTGCATGCGTTGGACTTACAACAAAACCGAAAGGCAAATGGTTTTGTCCAAAATGTACCCAAGATCGTAAGAAAAAATAAACTAGTTATAAGCAATGCGGTGAAAAGATTATTTTGTAAACTTTTGTATTATATTGTTTATTATATACGATTTAAGGTTGTAAGAGTGTTTAATATTAAGTCGACAATATTTATATAATAAATTAATTTTAATTATATAAAATTTTTAACTGTATTTCCATTTATAGAGTTGAGTTATGAAAAGCTAGATATCAAAATGGAACTATTCGTAGAAAGTACAAGAAATGAAAGGACAAGAAGTTACAACTCTTGGATATAAGAAAAGTCAAAATACATAACTATTTCATATCAGCTGTTGGCGATGCATATCTAGACGCATTAAGCAAACTATTTGAAGTACTCGTAGTATTCCATATCTTGGCTATTGTTTAGAAATTTAGTCAAATCTTTTTATGCACTAAGTGAAAGCGCTTTTAAAAATCCTTGGCACATTATTACATAACATCAAGTTATACATTTTTGTTAACCTGATTGCGGTAAAGCAAAAATATTCTTGGTATAATTATTTCCTACCAGCAATTGTGGCGTAGAACTCTTAGAACAAAATCAAATGATGTTTATACCAATAAAAATATATCAAACGGTGTTTGGAATGTTAAATTCGAATAACGGGTTAGAAGACAAAAGCCAACATAAAGTTCAACAGTTCTAACATAAGCAGCATTCCAGATAAAATTGTGACCACCGCTGAAATATCTCCATGCATACAAAGCGTTTTTCTTATTGCTCCAAAGTTCCAAAAAAAATAATTCAGTTTTTTTTGTGAATGTATTTTGCTTAGATTGTTATCGCAAAATTCTTCTAAAATAAAATAATTTTATTTGACATTGAAAACAAATTAAAGTAGAAACTATCAGCTCCAACCTGTTGTGGATTTCATGGAGGATTTGGCTCTTCATTTCATTTTGACCTGGAGGACGTAGTAGAGGACGTTGTGACAAAGATGACTCCAAAGAATGGGTTACACTGACAAAGTCGGGTTGTTTGGTGTGCGAATAACTGTCTGGACGTGCTGGTAACGCACACACATCAAGGCTTTCGTTGCCATTGGTGATAACAATTGCCATATTGCTTGAGTGAAAAGTACAGCAAATTTGCCACTGCCAAGATACCATTATTTTGGCAAAATTATTGATTGTGCCTGTGCGTTGTGTGAACTGCTGCAACAAGATCCGTAAACATCATCAACAACCTGCTGATAAGGTTACTAGCAAGGGCGGTTTTATGTCGGTGCGTCTTATTCCAGGAGTTCGTGGTACCGGCATTGTATCTGCACAAGTATCTAACAAGTTGTTGATAATGAATATTATTGAGGATTGTCATACATCATCCCGTGGCTCAACTGGTACCGTCGGCAATGTCACCAAGGCCCTTACAGGAGATGCCGTTGTGTCTTACTCCCTATCAGGAGTTTGCAGTGGTGTGTCATGTTAAGGCTTAAGTGATCCGCTTTTCTCTAAAGAATTTAAATTTAAACCCACATTCATGAGAATAAAAAACTGCGGATCGGATGGTCTTAAAGTAGTTACCTTGTTAGTTAATACTTTTTGCGTAAGATTGCTTGAATTTTTTTAAATATACGATAATTTTAGAGAATTTCAAACTTGCATTCCTTCTAACAGAAGAGAAAACAAAACTTGAAAAATATGATTTATCTGATAACGTTCATTAGTTGATGCGTTTTGGAATGAGATTTCGCCAGTTACCACAACCATGATTGAGCAGAAGGCTTCGCTTGACATAAAGATGCTCTCAGTCT
The DNA here is from genome assembly GCA_943735915.1 of Pherbina coryleti. Lineage (NCBI taxonomy): Eukaryota > Metazoa > Arthropoda > Insecta > Diptera > Sciomyzidae > Pherbina > Pherbina coryleti. The sequence continues at coordinate 190,799,314 of OX030948.1, forward strand.
AGCTAGGCTCTATTTTCTTTTGTGTGGTGCTTACCGGTAACGGTATTTTTTCATGACCTCAATTGATCGCAAAGTTTTAAGCAGTTTTGAATAAAGAACTGCCATAATTTGAGAATAATAAAACTGAATAAATGAATAAATTAATACAATGTTTTGTTATTTGTTAGATTTTTATTTATACAATTTCGAAATACTTGTTTTTTTTTTATTTTGCACGATTAAGCACCAATTAAAGTTACTTTTTCTGTTCGAATCGAAGTTATAAACGAATTCGTTTACCTTATTAATTTAAGTTGTTACATAATTTTCAAATAAAAAATTCTGCTATATTTGAGAACAACATTTACTAATTTTATGTATTTTATTTTTAATAAAAACAATTGGGGAATAACTACTTTGGCGAGAAGTTCAGAGTTGCTACTGTTGCAGGTTTATAAAAATTGAAAACATTTCAGACTATTTTTACCAAATTGCTGAACTAAACAAAGGATGTTATTCCTTGCTCGTGATTAGATATGTATATATAACAAACATATACATAATATTTAAAAATATAAAACTTTTTGGTTCACTGTTTGTCGGTTTCTAGGAAATAACGGAAAAGTTACTGAAAACGCAATTTATGTTTTTTAATTTAAAAAAAAACTTATTTGAAATGTTGCATCGCAATAGAAACTCTTTAAATAATATGTGGAAAACTAAAGAGTTATTTCTGTATTTAATTGTTTGTAGCTCATATCAATTCACCCTAAATCTTATATTAATCATAAATGGCGTACTTGGACGTTTTTCCTCGTTTCTCTGCATGACATATTTTGTTTAGAGCAAGGCTGCATCAATTTTATATAAATCGCCATTTCTTTAACTTTGCTACTTATTGCATTGATTGTTGCCTTTTAATGATTTTTTTAGGATTTGATTTTTGCATACAATTGAGAAGAGCGTTTAAGTTGGTTTTGTTTTATCCAACTTTAAAAATTTAATTTTTAATCAGTATCAAATTCTGAAATAACCCAATTATATGCTGTAAAATTATCATAACAAAATTATAATATATTAAATATATTCTAAATAAATATAGTTGAAACTAGTTTAAATGCCAATAACTTTTCCCCTCTCTCTCAACCTCACCATCATCATTTTTCTTGCTCAATTGCTCAATTTCCACTGTCACGCTTCCGCCAAATTCTATGCAGAGGATTAGGATTCGATCGTTCAGCGTTTGCTGTGTAATCAGTTTTAATGCTGTCGAAGTGGCTGAGTTGATGCATCTTTTTTCTTATAGCCACTGCATTTTGAAGTGCAAAATCCTTCGTCGCCGTGTACATCTTTTCCAGGAAGTCCGGCATTTGTTTTTGCGTTACCCAAGATTTAATAGATTGCGGTATGGCTAGGCCCGGATCGTCGTAGTACGTGAGTATGTAGTGAACACCTGGTTCGTGAAAATTATGAAATGGCTTGATGACCATTATGCTCCAGTAGTCGAGCACACGCACTTTATCCTTTGTGGGCGGACGACTTGGATGCTTAGTGCCGCGACTGCAAATCATCATCACCTTGAGCGCTTCGTCCGTCAGGAAGCGGCGGCTGTAGACGTAGTCGCGATTGGCAAAAAATTGTGGCCAGCGCATCTCCCAGTAAATAAGATGCGAGTTTGTATTTGGTTGTGGATCTTCCTCAATGACGTCCAGAGTTATGGCCGAGTCGTCCCATATTTTGCGATAGTTAAGATCGGTCTGCACCTGTAACAAGTCCGCCGCAGTGATATCATCAAAGCGAGCGTATACCTTGTATGCGTACATCGCAGAGCGTTCTTCACGCCGCCAAATCGAGAACTGATTTTTGCTGAAGTACGGCTCCCAGGGCACTTCATCAGCACACTCGATCTTTTTTTCGTTGTTTGACGCAGGTGTTAGATATGGTCGCTGGCAGTTGCGTATCGTTTCTTTGCCTTCCTTGCGACACTTCTTATTGCCTAGCCGACAGTAGCAGTACTTCATTTGTTTCTCTTGGCACAGTGCGCAAAGTTTGTTGAGCGGCAGCGTATCAATAAATTCAATATCACGAATGCACATATCAAAGTTGCTGAGGCTTAAGCGTTCGCGTGACCAATCAAAGCCAGCATTGGCCACTTCGTTTAAGCCAACAACACCAGCAGCGCTGAGCACGAGGCCTCGTAGCGGTGGTTCCAGCTGTCGATGGTAAGAATGAAGCAGTTGTTTGAGACCATTTACTCCATAGACTCGATGGTAGAATGTAAACAGCTGCTGTATGCGTCTTGAACGTTGCGCCAATATCGATTCGCACTGATAGGACCAGGCTCGCAGTGTCGCTCGCGAGCTATGTTTGATATGCCCAATAATGCGGTTGAATAACATTTTATTCTTTCGATCTTTTTTATTCTATTAAAGCAGTTATATTTCTTCTAATCAATTGGAGCATCTTTTTGTTGTCGATCAACACTTGCATAACACTACGGTAAGGGGGCAGTTGAGGTTTTCTTTCTGGCGCTGTTGTTCTATTTCAAGTTTTGTTGTTTTTGAATTTTTCTTTTCTTTTTTTTTTGACAATATTTTACTTTAATTTTCTTGAAACGTATTAAACTACAAAGTTATGATTTTTTTCTTTCTTTTTTTTCGTCACTATTAATAATTTCGGGCTGTATCAACATATACTTTTCACATTTTTCGCCTGTTGGTGCAGCAGCATGTGGTTTTACACGAAAAACTGACAGTATTGAAGTGTAATTGGGGATCCCTGGCCTACCCCAATTATCATGGTTGTAATTTTGACAGCTATTTTCTTAAATAAATGCGTTCGGAATTTTTAATTCATGACAGTTTATTTTCTTATCCCAGGGTTGTAATATTCAAATGCAATACTATTTGATAAAAAGTACCCTGAAAACAACATTTACACTAAATGCTTTTTGTGTTTATTAAATTTTGGCTGAAAATTTAATAAAAATTAAAATTTTTAACTACAATTTAAATATAAAAATTAAAAAATCAGATAATTTTTTAACGATGAATTAAAAATTAAACAAATTTTATTAATGTTATTAAGTGTGATAAAATTTTATCAACCTCTAATGGTCTAAGAGATAAAAATCGTAGAGTTTGAAAAATTTATATTTTTTCGTACAAGGAAGGAGCCACGAACATATTATGTAAAAGGTGAAATTAGCTTCCATGCACTTAAAAATTTGCACTGAATTTTCAAATTTTCATAATTTTTATCTGCTAAATCACTCGAGAACGACAAAATTTTATTGATTAAGGAGGCCCATATACATATTATAAAAATAAGAAAAAAAAAAAAATATAACTAGGCATGGGCCCTAAAGTACAGTGAATCTTTTTATTTACTTGAAATGTTTATTTTTATGCTTTTGTTTTGATTTAATTGATTAATTTACAATTTTATGTCATAATTTCAATTTTATGTCAATTTTTTTCATAATTAAATCTTAATATTTGTATACGACCTTATCATTATTTATATTGAAAACAAATTTTTTGAGCTCTAAGCCAAGCATGTTGACAACAAGACAACATGAAGAACAAAGAAGAATTATTTCTTTCATAATAATATTAACAAAATAACGTTTTGTTAATGCTTGAGCTGATGGAATAAAGCATTTTAAAGAAATATGAAAAATTCATTGCGAGAAATCACCACAATCTCGATAAGCTCTCTGAGCAATGACACCAAAATTTGCGAATTTGAATTTAAAAAATAGCGTTAAATTTAAAGTAAGTAAATTTCTTACATACCGTTACAAAATTAGCTTGTTAACAAATAATTAATAAAGGCACAAGTTACGAATTTGTCAAAATTAAACAAAAATTTTTTAAAATATAAAAAAAATCTTGTCTATCTATCTTTAATTCTTTCTTTAAATATATTGCTAATACAACCTTAGTCAGTCAACTACATTTTATAACGAGTTTTAGATAATATTAAGCTCAGAATATTGTCTGATACAAAGAGATTCTGAGGATTCATTAATACTAAGAAGAAATCTGACGGGTTTCCTTCATCTTTCAAGGCCCAAAATGGATTTACAGACGATACTGTCATAATAAGTGGCCTATTTGCCAATCTTTCTAAAGAATCATTTTGTTCAACTTCTTTTCATCCAGATATGGAGTATTTTGAATATATGAATTCTACAAACAGAGGACTATCTTTGGACTCTTTATTCTTTACCTTACAAGATATTTTAAAATATATTGGTTCAATCGATAAAGATTTTAGCGCTGCACCCGATGGAATTCCTGGAGCATTGTTTACGCAATGCGGTTCAGTTTTGTGTCAACCACTTTCTTTGTTATTTAATAAATCTATAAATGAAAGTTATTTTTCGCTGTTTTGGAAAAAAAATCATTGATTAATCCGATCTACAAAACAGGTTGCAGGAATGATGTTATTAACTACAGACCCAATGCTAAAGTGTCATCGATTCCAAAACTTTTTGAGCGAATCGTGTGAAGTCATAACAACTCGTCAGCATGGTTTTATTAATAGCAGATCTCCGGTATCTAATCTACTCGATTTTACGACCTTTGTCTTAAACACCATTGAATCTGGTTACCAGGTCGATTGTATCTACACTGATTTTAGCAAAGCATTTGATAATTTACCCTACAATTTAATTTTATTTAAACTTAAGTCTATTGGATTTCCACAATTGGATTAAATCGTATTTGACAGAGTGATCTTATCAAATACGATTCAGAGGGGTTTTGTCTGCTGATATTGTTGCGTTATCAGTTTGGTGTTCTAAAAATAATATGTTTCTTAATCCAGATAAATGCCAAACTATGACGTTTTTCACGAAAAAGGAACAATTTAGTTTTTCATGAAAAGATAAAAGATACTGCTTAAAGATCTGGAAATATGTATGGATTCTAAGCTTTCCTTTAACATTCATATTGAATACATTTGTAAAAAAGCATCTTCTATGGTTAAATTTATTAAACGCTGGGCCAAGGAATTCAATAGCATGATTAAGACTACAACGTTGTATTATGCAATAGTGCGTCCTTACTTGGAGTACGCAAGTGAAGTTTGGTCTCCCAGCTACAATGTGCATGTTGATCGAATAGAGAGAATCCAAAAACGTTTTGTTCGGTTTGCACTAAAGGGCTTAAGTGGATTTGACATTTTTGAAACTATTAAAAATGCAAACATTGAGTGAGCGAACGAAGTCTGCAGATATCGTATATTTACACCAACTCATAAGGGGTGTATTCGATTCTTCAGAACTTCTTTCTTTTATAAATTTTAACTCTACTCGTAGAAGTAGTAGAAACGCCAACAATTTAATTTATTTACCATTTAGTAGAACAAATTAAATGTCAAATGCTTCTTTAAGCCTTTAGAACTTTAGTTAACAATTGTAGCTTTTTTGATGTTAATTTGTCAAAGGTCAACTCTAAAGTAGATTAAAAACCAGGGCTGCGGAGTCGGAGTCTGTAAGGATTTTTGGGTGAAAGAGTCGGAGTCGGTGCATTTTCTAAGACTAAGACGATAAAAAGACGATACAAAAAATCATTACCAATTTTTAACGAATATCGCCATAGAACAAAATCTTATAGAAAAATTATTAATTTTTAAAATTATGTTAATATGCAGAGGGCCCGTTAGGGCCTGGTTGTTTAAAAAAGGTCGTCTGTTGGTACTATAGGTGTTATTTCTAATTTTTTAATCTTCACTATAACGTTGTGATTTTCATTATTTTTAAAAAAGTGCGGTCCAATGACGGTCAGGGTACATTGGCAGCTCTTGAATTGCCTCTGGCTGCTTTTCAGAACAAATTCGGCAATTCTGTTTGTTAACGTACACATTGAGCCAAGAATGAGCTTCGTCACTAAAGACAATTTTTAGATAAAAAAGTCGATCTTCATCCAACTTTTCTAAGGCCTATTCACCACACAAACGACCTTAGGGTAAGTCATCCGACTTCAATCCTTGCACCAGCTGTATTTTTTATGGTTTCATACCGAGGTTCTTACGTAACATGTGCCAGGTGGTCAAATAACACAAGCCTAATTGTAGAGAATGGCGACGAATTGACATATCCCGATCTTCATTGACACTGCCCGATATAGCAGTATTCATTTAAATTTAAATGAATTTGAATTACTTTCCTCATATTTTTAACTTCCTCATTTAAAAGATACATTCATACAAATTCTATGCATGAAAAAAAAAATAAATGATTTTTAATTTTATGGTCGGAGTCGGAGTCGGAGTCGGTGCTTCAATACTTGGCGGAGTCGGAGTCGGAGTCGTGATTTTTTGAACCGACTCCGCAGCCCTGTTAAAAACTATAGTATAATTGCATGACTATGTTCTGCATGGTTAGTTGTTTCGTCTTGTGTTGTCTCTGAGCCCAATCACTGTTTTGGTGGGTAAATTTTTCAAACATTAACTTATTTTTAGCCACTAATATCAATATCGTTGTTAATTTGAAAGATTTTTGGCTTGTGGCTTTAAATCAGTGATGGGCAAACTAACACATAGACATGCATACTTGTGTGTGTGCCCGAGAGAGTGCGGCAGCTCTGCTTCAATTTACACTGTGAAAGAAAAAAAATCTTTGAAAACAATATGGTAACTGAACTGCAGATTCTCATGCTACCCAACAAACACTTTTTGATATGTGATAAGATATGAGTCACTTTTATGCGTGTTTTATGATACTTCACAAAAAGGACTCATAAAACACTTAAAAAAGTATTCATTAAAGAGTATTTTTTATGCGTGTTTTATGATATCTAAGGCTAGGAACTTAAAAAAAATAATGGCAATCGTGTGTAACGGAAAGAATTTGCTATATATTTTAAAAAATATTCAGCTTGTAATTCCAAAAGCTTCAGTTTCCTTTCTTCATCTGAAAAAGAATTATAATTTGCATGAAAAATGGAGAAGTGTCTTTGCAAATTCATATGTGCAGAACGACAAATAATGGCTTCGCAAATTAAACATTGCTCTTCATCATTTATATTTTCTATGAAAAAATAATCGAATTCCCATTGTTCGTTAAACATTTTTTTTTTTGTGTACCTGAAACAGTCAAATGAAAAAGTTGCGCAGCAAGGTCTTCTCCTCATGAGTGCTGAACGTCAACTGACATGCTTTTTACTGAGAGAATTTATCTAACTGTCCGCCCGAATCACGGTTGCCACTCATCTATTTTTATTCGTACCAAATTTTCCGTAAAAATGTACCAAAAAGGAATAAAATGTACCAAATGCTCGACCTGCCGAACTTGCATCGTGATTTGATATTTTTTGTCTCTTCATTGTTGTGGCAATGCAAAGTATTCTTTACATGTCTGTGCAAGTGTTGCAAGTGATTCACGAACGATTTCTCGCAGACGATACAAAACGCATTCTCATTTTTGTTTTGCAGCCAAGAAAATTGTTGCAGCCATTCTGGACGAAATTACCTTTTGAAGTCTGTCTTTGATTGGGAAGGAACAACATCAACACTATGTAATAAAATTTATGATTTTTAATAAGTTTTTCAATAAAAATAAAACAACTACCTGCTGCAATTAGCTTCACTTGCGCAGTCAGAAGTGGACGCTTCCCTTAAATCTATGTAATTATTGGGATCAAATTTTGGTTTTTTCTTAAATGAAATCTGCAAGCAAAATAATATTAAACTAGTATGCCCGTATGGCGTTAAAACGCCAAAATGCGCTCACAATATCTTCGTTGTGAGGCTTAATAGCACATCTATTCTGTCGTAAGCTAAAATTTACCGTAGCACGTCTCCTAAATTTCTGTTGAATAAGCTACTATCTTCAAGACCTGACCTTCCGTGCGTAAAATTGGGCTCATCACCTAATACAGATGTCTCAAGAAGAGGTATAGGAAGTTTGAATTAGCTGTGCAAAGTACGCCCTCCTTCAACAGAGCTGGCGGCGATGCCAATAAAGGCTCCTGGAATAGCGATTTTGCATGAACTTGCTATTTTGTGGCTAGTGTATCAATATAAAATATATTTATATTTTTTTCGCTTCGCTCAACTGCTTTAATAATCCAATAGTATAAAATTGGAAAATTTGAGAAAAAATTCATCACATAGTTTTAGGCATTAAATAGAAAACTGACTTTTATCGTAGAATGCATTGGTTTCGGTTGGTTTTAGAATGTATTGTTTTGGTTCTTCTTGTTCAAATAAACAATTTTTAAGAAAAAATAAGACCTTATTGCACATCAACAGAGCAAGACCTTTCCATTGATACCCTCTTTATAAAAATCGCAATTACGGTATAGATTTGATGGTCATCACAAAAAAAACCGCTTGCGTAATAATAATATAGATTTAATATGATATTGAATATCGAGCGTTTATAACTAACTACCTTTCCATTAGTAGCGTTTTTCCTTCCACCCGCACACAATTGAAGAGCACACATGGACAATTGTAAATTACATTTTGTAATTTTTGGCGCAAAAATCCAGGTTGTTCATCTTCGTTTTAATTATGATCTTGTACTTTTGTCTCTTTTTTCACCTCAAAATAAAGGTAGAATTTTATGCAATGCATTTTTCCATTGAACATAGCTTTAAACAGTAAACATAACGCCAACAGTGCTACCAAATTTCGATTTTTGGGAAATGTACCAAATCAGAAAATAATGTACCTATGTACCCAGCGAAAATAAATGTACCAATTTTGGTACAATTGTACCAAAGTGGCAACCGTGGCCCGAATGCTATTGTTCGTTCATTGTTCGTACGTTTCACGAAGTTGCTTATAGCGTATGTGTGATAGCATTGCGTCGGCAGCAAAAAGCAGCCTATTCACTGTGAATAGGAAATTCGAAAATGCCCTTCACTGCTTTAAATGGACTAATGCTGAGAAGGTGCGAAAAAGCTGTAGTAGCTAAACTTTATTTTTGTTATTGCATGAACCTTAAATAGGTGGATATTAAATTCCAATAAATATCAGAGGATTTTGGGTATCAGTGGATGATTAGCGAAAAGCATGTTTGAAGGTTCTACACACGAGTTATATAGACAGTTGACAAACATTTTTGGTTTTCTACATCACACAAGCCCTTTTGTGCTTGTAATTAAAAACCGATATTTTTTCACGTGACGTTTTGAAACCCCCCTCTCTCAACCAGCGTCATAAGAGTTATGGACAAACCTTTGCTGCCAAAATTACAGGTCAAATATTTCAAAAAAAGCTAGTTTCTTCTGATCATGAAACGCGCCTTAGGACATATTGGACTGAAAGGTATTTCATTTGTTAAAACAGCATAGAAAGGCACATACAATACTTTTAACTAACATTGCCCACCTCAATTGTGTAGCATATCAAAGAAAATATTATAATTGGGGAATATCATTGAACCTACAGCTCCATATCAGCAGTTCGAAGCACATGGCATTGTTTTGAAAATGTTCCATTATTATTATTTTGGCTCTCATTTCAACAAATATAGGCTCCAACCAAAAAACGCTCTCTGCTATACGAGATAGCGGACAAGCGCTCTTCGGGAATTCGAATCAATAAAAACAGACTGAGTTAGAAGAGAGAAAAATTGTATTAATTTGAAATGCTTTCCTAAATCTGAGCAAACTCAAGTACTTTGCACTTTAGTTCTTGGCTCCTAGACATAGAACCAGGTACCAGAAAGGGGTTTGTTTTATGCTCTTCTGCTTAGTGCAGCTCATATTGCGTGCAGTCTGGCCCGAATCGAAAGCAGTTGAAAGAATACATTTGAGTCAAACGGTCGTTCCAATGTGTCTCACTTGCTTCGTAAGCAATACGCAGAAGGGTGGTAAAATTTCGTAAATATACATATATTTGTATATTTACGCGTGTAAAAACGATCGAAAGAAAAAAAAAAAAAAATAACTAGCAAACAAACAAATAGCTATTCAAAAATAGGTTGTTAGCAGTTTATTAGTGAAGATACGTGTGAAGAAAAAAAATTGTATCTGATGTATCTATGAGCTATTAAGCACCAGAGCTTAAAAAATCATTACAACATAATAATTGCATAATTGCACTAAAGTGTAAAAATAAGATAAATAAAAAATAAAAAAAAAAAAAACAAAAAACAAGTGTGTCCTTATTGCTGGGAACGAGTGCTTGTCTAGCAGACAGTGCATATTCAGAGAATAATTTTTGTATCTGAGAATGCTACGTTTAACATATCAACATATTACAAATGTCTTTCAGTTATTTTATTTACTTTTATGTGTTCATTAATTAGAAATTGAGTAAACTAGAGAACGTGCGTAACCAAATTTATTTGCGTGCTAAGCAAGAAATTCGAACAACAACCTTGATACATTTAACGACGCAGCATCCACACCGACTCTACTGATTTGCCTAACCTTGTTCAACTGGCTCTCCAAAGTTCAAGTTCTGATTTTTACGCCATGGCGTGGGAACATCTTAAACCGGGTAGTTCACCCGTCGATTGGTGCGAAGGCAACTATCTTATATCCTCCAACATAGCAGAGTTTGTAAATACGGTAAGTGTATGTAAATGTGGAGATGTATTTCGTTTGTTGAGAGAGATAAACAAAGCTGCGCAATGTTTACATATTCAAACACGCGTGTTTGTTTGCAAATGTGATGAGATTTGTTCCGCAACTACGAGAACAACCTTGAACTTAGACATATTATGTGTGGGATTATTCATCACTAAGCGCTGCATTTTCCATGCAATTGCACGAAATTTCATCCCTGAAAACACATTCTTGAAAACCCTCAAGCATGTATATATGCAATTAACTTAAAGTTTAGTTTCTTCAAACAACTTTTATGGTATAAAAATTAGAGGTTTAGAACTGAATTGAAGTAAAATATTGAGCTTAATAAATAATACGAAACTGAAAATTAGTTTTATTAGAAAGATAATAATTTTATGCAATTAATGTATAAATATGATTTAGGGGGCTCCACGAAATAACCCCCAAATGAAAAAAAAAACACAGGTGCGTCACTGGACACACGAGGGAAGCGAAGCATATTCGCAATTTCAAAGATTTGAGAATTTAATGCCTTTTTCAATTAAAATAATTTTTGAATTTAAAACTTTAAAATAACAAAGTTTTTCGTTTTTGTATGGGAGCACCCGTACGGAGAGGTCGGAGGGGATAGGTCCTCAAGGGAAAAATGTTCCCTTTGCAAAAATAATGGGGGTTGATAATACATATTAACCCTCTCCGGCCCTCCTGTTCAGTTGTAGGGAATAAATATACAAAAATCATTAAATTTGTTTGTAGCGTAACGACATCTAGTAGTAAGTAGAAGCAACATTTGTGTTTTTTAGTACTCTTGTTTGTATAGCCAATACACAATCTATAGTGGTTATTGTGTATTGGCTAATGGTTATTGCAGGAGATGAAGGCTTGTAGCCAATACAATTCCTATAAATAGATTATTTTGATCTACTGCAACATAGCTTTAGTTAATTCTTGATATTAAATCAGCAATTTTTACCAACAAAGGGTTTTGGTTCGATGGCTTCGAAGCTTTAAACTATCAGTCGACGGGCATGAGTTCAATTCCTGCAGCGGGCAAGAAATTATTTTTAATTTAACATTTTCTGGTTCAATTAATGCAAGCAAAAAACAACAATATCAATTCTAAGAAAAAAGGTGTCGGAAAAAAGTGTCGTTTTTTCTGATTTCACTCTAGCAAATCGCAGAACGAGGCGTAAAAAGCTTCGCTTCAAAAAAATGAAATAACTCAAAAAATTTCCATATGGGCATTTCCACAAAAATGTCAACCACAGCCAAAAAATTCAAAGTCTATAAAAGTACGTTGTTTTAACATATTTTTATAAAGAATCTATCAAAATTAACAAATGTGATCAAATTTTACATTTATGCATAGCACATTTTGAAATATTCAAATGCAAAGTCGAACAAGTGCAAAAGTTCTGTTTTGTTCATTTCTATGGCACGTTTTGTTTTGATTAATGTTCTTAATGAGAGCCACTATGCATTGACATTTACTCTTTTAAATCTCGGTTTATATTTAAAGAATATAAGAAAAATGTAAAAGGAACGATGCGATTGCTAATTACGGTAAATTTTTTCATTGCTTTAGCATATATTTCGATGTCACGTGCGACATTGAAAAAGAGCATTTGTTATCAGCGTGTCAAAGGTGTTTATACAATGTGCATCAAATTTTCGTAGAAAACAGATATTTTCATTGCAAATTAAATAAAAAAAAATGTTCTGGAAAATAATCACAGCTTTGCTCTTGGTATTCCTTTAAAGTTTGTCGCGTTCGACATCGTAAGTGTAAAATGTTTAAATTCGAAATAAATTTTTTTTATGTAAATACAAAATATGAAATTTTTTAATGAAGATCAGTGATGTTCACGTAGTACCACGCGTGGTGAGACTCGAAAGCTTTATTCGAGAATCGAAACACGTACACGATCGAATGCACAAAATTCTCTCAATCAGTTGGCGCGAAAACTTGAAGCTGAGAAGTTCGTATCACTTGATCGTATGTTTTGCACTGCACGAAATGTCTGAGGCATATAAAAATGCATTATTTACAGAATTATAATAATTATGGTGATAGTGACAATGTAAATAATACTGATACCGATGATGATAATGATGATGACAATGATAATTATAACACCATTCTTGCTTAATACCGGCACAACAATTTTTGTCAGTGCAGAGAGCGAGAAAGCAACAAACACAAGCATAAAAGCCGAAAATTGTAGTAGTATGCGTGTCAACACCACTGATGTAGATGAGTAAAGACGGCGGAGAGAAAAATAAATCCAACTGCAAACGGTGGAGAGAAAGGTTAAATGATGAGGAAACAAAATTACAAAACTATAATTTAAATCAAGGAAAGAATGCGGAATGGTCGACAGACGTGGAGAGCGCTGGCTGAAAGTAATTAAGATATAATTCGAGAGAAACGGAAATATAATCGCCTACGACAACGAGAGAGGTGCAAAAAACTCTTAGAAAATAAAATGTCGTATGCATATCAAAGCCAATATGCGTCTAATGAATGCAAACAAACCTTGGCGAAAGCGGTTAAAAAAGTGGAGAAAACGATGCCAAAGGACTTGCACAAAAGGCTAAAAGTTCTTCTTTAAAGAAGTTCTAAAAGTTTTTCTCTATTAAAGATATTTTGTTAAGTTTATAATTTTTGTTTTTTAAATAAATATATTGAATACATCAAAAATCATTTATAATCATCTTTTTCTTGTAGAGCATACGTCCGTACATCATATGCATGTCTAATGACATAAAAAATAAAAAAAAAACATAAAATCTATGATGGAACAAAATGTCGCATTCGACATGTCGCGTTCGACAGTGATTTAAATTTAATAAAAACTAAACTACTTTATATTTTTTAATCAAATTAAAAACATTTTTAAGATACATCAATGCATAACATTTAAAAATTAGTCGCATTAAAATATTACTTCAGGTTTCGCTGAAATCAGTGTTTGAACTGTTTGCCATGAAAGCGACTTCTGTTTTTGTCGCGTGCGAATGCCTTGAATTTTTGTAATTATCTCGAAAACCAATAACTGCCAAAAATCAACCTTAGCCGTAATTATAATGCTTATCAATAGCTATAAGTTTCGCGTTTTGTCAAAATAAAATAATGTTTTGGTATATGTTTTTTTTCACTTTGAATGCGTACGAATGTACCATTCGACATTGGAGAAATGCCCATATATTTTTGGGGACTACTTCACAAATTTTGGGTGATATTTAATTTTTTTCTGAGTGGCGGCCGTGGTGCAGTGAGTAGAGTGCGTGACCCATACGCCAGAGAGCCCTGGTTCAATTCAGACACCATCTGACACAGAAAGTTTTTTCAAATGAATTAATTTTTCTGTTCGGCCGTCACCTCTCTGTAGACAATAGCAAACCCCAGAGAGTAAATAATGCCATTAAAGCTTCTTGTGAACATGCACATTTAGCCGTTCGGAATCGTCATAAAACTAGTCTAGGTCCAGTTCTCGATCAATGTGTACAAACATTTAAAAACACGCACAACATAATTTGATCATAAGAAGTTCGGTCAAAGTCCTATCAAGGGCTGAAACGGCCAGTTTATTTTATTTATATATGTAGTTCAAGTCAAAGGAAATATTTCGGTATGCACCAGGTCCCTGCAGCGCGGCGGAGCGTGTGCATCGCGACGAATCGCAATCTTCGCGATGCAGCTGAAGAAACGTATTTTTTCCAAAATTCGATGCTGTGGAAAATCGGGTTTTTTTGCCATTTCTTTTTTCTTGCGTAAGTTCATCTGGCGTAAGTTCTGGGAGCCCTTTTCTAAGCATTTCGGGCCATATTCCGATAATGGTTCGCACAATGCTGGCTTCGTTAATAGTTGTTGTTCGCACGATCTTGGTGACCAGTTGACTGGCCCATTTTTATTTCCAAGTTGATTGTTTGTTGCGCTATATTAGGCGCCGTCCTGCTGGAAAGAAAGAACATTCCATTCAATTGGCATACGAAATAATCGGCGATCATTGACTCGTAATTTTTAAAAATGTAAAAACCAATGATTCCACCGTTCCATAAAGCGGACCAAACAATGATTTTTTGTGATTATAACCATGCCTCTAGAATCTCTTGTGAATTTTGTGCGTTCCAAATGCGACAATACTACTTATATAAATGCCAAAAATGAGCCTCATCACTGAACACAAAGTTTCGATAAATCAGCACTATTGAAAAAGTGTTGTTCTCTCGAACCAAATTGAGCACAAATAATAATAGAGTTACCAGATCTGACCACCGTACAACAGTTTAATTCTTATCGAAAAATCGAACCCTTTATCTTTAGCTCACTCTCAAGTTTTGTACTCATATTTTATCTTATACTAGCTTTTCCCGGCGCGCGTTGCTGCACCCTGCAACTATATGGGAACATAATAGGTGTATTCAAAACTTTTCTTAGACTCATAGTTTGACACCACTGTTATTTTCCACTGCCCGTTACAGTTTCCCAGTAGCAGGAGATCACCAAATAGTAACTCCATTTTGAGTTTGTATGTAAGTATTGCTACTTTTAATTTCAAAGCTATTCGATAATACAAATTTTAACTGTATGGGTGGAGCCACACCCTCTTATATAATGTTGATCCCAGTTTTCTATTACAGACTAAATTACCAAAATGTAGCCAAATCGACGAAAACCGTAGGAAACATAGCATTTTTATTGATTTGTGGGCGGTAAAAGGGGGTGTGACAGAAATTTAAGCCATCTCGTACTTGAAAAAATTGTACTGCCAAAATTTCAATTGAAAACTATGAAAAATTTTACTACAACGATATATTTAATGCAACATCGTTACACAAAATTACGAAAAAAACAATCAGATATTCAATTTTGTGACTTTCGATATATTCAAATATCTCCGCTGCTTTTGTATACATTTTGTTAAATTTTTTTTTTCTTAAAGCCTAATACGGCCAAAACCGTCAGAAATATAGCAGTTGTATTGATTTGTGGGTGGTAAAAGGGGAGAGTGTGACAGAAATTTAAACCATCTCGTACTTGAAAAAAATGAACTGCCAAAATTTCAACTCTATCGGCTCGGTAGTTTTGGAATTTCCAGCCATAGCACAGACAGCGTTTTACTTTTTATATCTATGGAAGATAGATAAGCAAGCAGACCGCAAATGATATGGATATAGATTATTGGCTATAACTTTTGATAGACAAGAGAAGGCTTAACCAAAATAGACAGAACGAGACATAACGAGTAAGTTCGAACAAATGGAAGCCAATGATGAAACCCAAAATGCACATACGTAACTGATCGAAACTGAACGAAACATTGCGACGAGACGTTCTGTTCTATAACAACCGAACTTTTAGCGTCTCCACTCGTCAACAACAGCTGTGCAAAGCAGTCTTCTTCTTGTTTCAGACGATTGGAGGTACTCGTTTCATTTTGGGTTAATGTACTGAACACATTGACGACGACAAGACATTGCGACATTAGACCAAATTCTCTCCATAAGAAATACATGTAAAAAAATTTGACAGATGTCGTAATGTCGTTGCCGTCGTCAATGTGTTCAGTGCATAAATGTCAAAACGGACATAACGACTGCAAACGTTCGGCAAGTTGCAATCGTCTCGTTTCGTCTATTTTGGTCAGGCCTAGATACTAAGATATTTTTTTCTAATTAATTAATTTTTAGCTGGTATATTTGTTCATATTTTTTTATGTTAATAAAACGTAAAATCTTTCATCAAATCTGGGTGCACCGGTTTTGGTAATAAACTGTAAATTAAATATTTTGGTGTATTTTCCACACTTTTTTTTAGACATTTTTTTAGGCCCCGAAAAATAAATTAAAATATACTTTATAAAATTAGTTGACTGTATTGTGAGCACACCCGTAGATTTTGATGTAACAGCGTATTTTTATCCTTGTCCTTATTCTTGTTCCTATCCTCTTGTTTACCAGTTAAATTTGTTCTCAATTTTGTCTTCATTCTTATTCTTATTCTTATATTTGTTCTAATTATTGTGCTACTTCTTGTCTAATATCTTGTTTTAATCCATTTCCAACTTTCTGACCTTATCCTTGTTCGAATGGATCCCTTTTCTAATCTTTGTCCAACTTCTTTTCCCAATCTTTGTTCTTAGTTTGTCCATGATACAACTATACAAGGTAGGAGTGACAGCTGGCTATTTTCTCACGAGTACCTTGCACCGACTATCATTTGCCTGTATATTTTACTTACTATTTTCTTTTCTACTTTTTTAGTTCTTTAATTTATAATATTTTTGACATTTATGCATTAAGTTGGTGCAAGCCGAAAAAACTGTCACACCTACCTTGTATAATTGTATCATGAGTTTGTCCAAATCCTTGTCCTTATCCCCTTGCGAAGCTTGTCCTAAAATGGTTTTAGGTGTCTCTAAATCTATGTCCTTATCCTTGTTATAGTCATTTTTTTCGATTCTTGACTGAATTATTGCCCTTTTTATTGCCCTAAGTCTCAAATGCTCTAATTTTTGTCTAAATATATGTCCTAACCCGTATCTCATTCTCTGGCCTTATTTTTTTCCACATCCTTGCCCTCATCAAAGCCTTTTCCTTATTTTAATTGAATTTTTTATTTTTTTATTTCGGTTTTGCTTTTCTAATTTTTTGTCGCTAGAACAAGTCCTTATTAAAATCTCCTTCTTAAATCCTTTATTTCTGTTTTATAATATATACCGTGCCCCATTTTCTCACCAAATAATGATTCCATGCAACGCTCTTCCATGCAGTAGCTCTCTCAGTGGCCTCATGACGTGAAGAATCTGAACCAGTCTTTACTGTTGCATAATATTTTTTACTGTGACGACGATAGATAGCGCGTTAAAATTACAAATAACAAATGTACAGTTTTGTTGCCTAGGTAGCTCCCTCCGCGTCTCGATGAAGTCTTTATTTTTTTATATTTTAATCATAAAGTTCTAAAATCAACCTTTAAGGTTATGTCATTATTTTTATGATACACCTATTCTCATTGAGTAACAATTCAATGCAACGGCAGTGCATTTTGTGGAAATTCTTATTTTAACTTTTTTTGGACCAGCGCTTCTCCGAAATTTTACACTACTTTTGTTTAAAATGGCCATTTAGTAGTTTTTTCTTAAAAACTATGCAAACATTTTGAAACAGACGCGAAATTTTCTTGAAGCGGATAATTTCACAAATACTCATAATAATTGTTAAGCCCTCCGCTAATGATAAGGCAGCTTTTGAGCTTATGATAAGGTGCTAATACCAAAAAAAACCAAAACAGATTAATAAAATAAACAATAACTTGCCTCTACATAAAGCTGTTTTTAAGTTCAGAACATATTTAATAATTCTTTTAGAAATTGGAAGAAAAAATTTTTTGCTATAAAACATCAGTTTTATCATTCTTTGACATACGTAACACTCAAAACACGTGTCACTCAAAAAATAAAGTAAAGGGTGTTTTTTTTTAGAGGCGTAGAACTTTAAATTGAGATGAAATATAGGGAAATATTTTAAAAATATACAAAATAAACTTTAAAGAAAAGATAATTCTTTGACATTAATGTTTGAACATGATTTGGGGTGTGGCTGGCGCGTACAATGCCTAATCTGGAGCTTCAATTTTCACACACTCTTCACAGTTAGTCAGGCTGTATTACGGCGTCAATAACCCTTCGAATATTGGCTTCCAAGTGTTCCAATTGTTTCTGATTTATCTGCGTAGACAAGCAACTTTACATATCCCCCAAGAAAGTAATCTAATGGCGTCTAATCGCACGAAAGAGGTGGCCATTTCGTGAAATTAATCGTTTGTCAAATGTTTCATTCAATAAATTAATTGTATTGCAAGCTGTGTGGCATGTGTCGCCGTCCTGCTGAAACCACATGTCTGCAACATTAATAACTTTCAATTGAGGCATGAAAAAGTTAGCAATCATGTCCACACACCGTTGATTGTAATGTTCTGACCATCACCATTTTTGAAGACATATGCACCAATGATTCCAACGGCCCATAAAGCGCATTAAACGGTAAGTATTTCTGGGTGTAATGGTGTTTCGAGAAAGGCTTGTGGATTGTTTCAAAAACTCATTTTAGAGTTAAAAATTTTGTTTAAAAATGTCCATAATAAGCAATTTTGGCGAAGCAAGCTCCAAACATAAAAGTATTCCGATTATATTAAAATTCACAACAACGATGGGTGTACTCATGATTCAATAATTACAAGGTAGGAGTGGCAAGAATTCATTTGCCTGTATATTTTACTTTGTATTTTCTCTTTTACTTTTTTCGTTCTCTAATTTATATTATTTTTGACAGTTGGTGCAAGATGAAAGATCTGTCACTCCTAACTGGTATAACACATGGTCCAATAAGTCCCGAGACTAAGTAATAAAAAAACTTTTTTTTGCAAATATTCATCTTTATTCATCAACAAGGTTCCTTCCAAAGCAATACATTCATTCCACCGCTTTTCTAACTTTTCAATACCGGTTTTGTAGAACAATTTGTGCTTCGCCTCAAAATTCGCTTCAGTTTCAGCCATCACCTCTTCATTGGAGCCAAATCTTTTGCCGGCAAGCATTTTTTGGGGTCAGCAAAGAACTAGTAGTCGCTGGGGGCCAAATCTGGCGAATGCAGTGGATGAGGAAGCAATTCGAAGCCCAATTCGTGGATTTTCGCCATCGTTTTCATTAATTTGTGACGCGGTGCATTTTCTTGGGGAAAAATAATTTTTTCTTCTTCAAATGGGGCCGATTTTTCGCGATTTAATTCTTCAAACGCTCCAACAACGCTATATAATAATCGCTGTTGATTGTTTTTCTCTTTTCGAGATAGTCGATGAACATAATTCCATCCGTATCCAAAAATACAGATACCATAACCTTTCCAGCCGACTGTTGTGTTTTTGGTTGCTTTAGCCTGCTTTCATCGGTTGCTCTCCACTCAGCTGATGATCGTTTTGATTCCGGGTGTAATGGTGGATCCATGTTTCATCCATTGTCACATACCGACGGAAAAATTCATGTTTATTCTTTGTAAACCGTGCCAAACAGCTCTCCGAATCATCGGCACGTTGTTGGTTTTGGTCCGGTGTGAGTAAACGCAGCACCCATTTGGAAAGCAGCTTTCTCATCAACAAATGTTTCTGTAATATTGTGATTTGAGCGTTCTGGACGTTCAGCATCATTTGTATCTGTACGACCAAGTTTTAACTCAGCATACCATCGGCAAATGGTTGCTTTTGACGGAGCAGAGTTCGAATAACACTTTCGAAGTCATTGCTCAGCTTGGACGATATTTTTTCCAATAAAAAAACAGTAATAAATCAACGGAATTGCTTTTAATCCATTACTTTGAAAATATCAACAGTACCATCACTTAAATCACTGCAACTTCTGAACTAAACGTTAGATTGTCATGAAATTTTTACACGTATTGTTTGAAGGTTGGAACTATCTAAATATTATATCGATATTTCGTTAGAGGTGCCACCTAGTAGTTAGTCTCGGGACTTATTGAACCTTGTTAATTGTATCATGGGTGTACTGGATTTTAAGCCCATTATTTCCCCGTATATTTGAGTTGATACTTATCAAAGTCGCCTAAGTCGCACATAAATAAATTTTGGAAAATTGTAGTTTTAACTTTTCTGCAAACTCCTTTTGTATAAAACGACAGTAAGTAACGACATTAGTGGCGTTAGGAGAAAAAGCAAAAGTACATAAAAATAACAAATATGCCACACACCACGCACTGTAGAAAACTTTAACCCAAAAAAGTTGATTTTTAAGTGGTTAATTGATTTACTCTTTAGTCTTACTAAAAAGTCCCATTTCATATAATGGCAAGAGTAAATTAAATCTATTTTAATCAGGGATCGTAAATATTATAAGCGATATCCAAAAACTCAAAGCTTAATAATTATTTTTAGATTTTTATTTTATTGCTCAACAATAAAAATTATCTTACGATTTTTATTGTTTTGATCAGAAATAAAAGTTATTTTTTGATTTTTATTTTTCTGTTCAAGAATAAGAATTATTTTGACTGACCCCCATTACTTTTGCAAAAGGAAAATTTTTCTCTTGGGGACCTATTCCCTCCGATTACTCCTTAGAGGGGCTACCATAAAAATTTTATGATTTTTGTATATTTATTCCCTACTCCTGAACAGGGGGGCTTTAAGGGAGGGCCGCAGAGCGTTAATATGTATGACCGACCCCCAAAGCTTTTGCAAAAGGAACATTTTTCCCTAGAGGACCTTTTCCCTCCGACCACTCCTTAGGGGGCTCCCATACAAATTGTATGATTTTTGGGTATTTATTCCCTACACCTGAACAGGGGGGGATGCTTGAAAGGAGGGCCAGAGAGGGTTAATATGTATGACAGACCCCCATTACTTTTGTAAAAGGATACTTTTTCCCCTGGGGACCTATTCTCCCCGACTACTCCTTATGGGGGCTCCCATACAAACTTTATGATTTTAAGGGAGGGCTGGAAAGGGGTAATATGTATCATAAAACTATGTGATATATAGAATTTTGTATCAAAAACATAAATATATAAGAAAAATAAATGCAATACAGAAATATACTCTGTGTACTCTTTTGTAACTCTCAAAAGTTTGAAATGTACTTTAAAATGTACATTACAACGCTGTTACTTAGCAGCAGTTAGTATTTGTCTTTTTGTTTGAAGTTGATTATTTCAATATGAATATCAAAGACATGATCCATATGCTTCGAATTTTAATGGCAATATCTATATATTAATAGGCAAACAAAAAGTTTGTGTTCCCTTTTTTTCTGTGTTACATTCAACATATTCACATAATACTTATATCGATGGATAGGTATTTTCGAGTAGATTTGCACAATATAATTTTTATTCGAATATGTTGTCATTAAGATAAGTAAAACTGAGCAAATGTAAAACGCTTTTTTTACCAATGGGACAATGAGAAACTACAAAGCGACAAAGCTCTGTTGAACATCGCTGCTGTAGCTTACAAAAGCAAGAGTAGAATGCGGGAGTGACGCAAACACTTTAAAAGAGCTGAGTAGCATTTTTTGTTGTTGTTGTTGTTGCTTTCTCTTAATATCTCTCAGCCTTAACCCTTCGGAGGGCGCGCTCTGAAAAGTTTATCGACGGATATATGCTTCCTTTTTTGTCCTTTACCACTATTTTCCTCATAGCGTCAAGGTAAGCATTAAGAATTTCCATACAAATTAACAACAATTCATTATGTGAAAAACAACTTGAGTTCCGTTACCTTACTGAAACAGATGGCCGGCCACAGGCGATACTAGTTATAATTATTCGATGTATGAACCATGCAGTTGAAAAGCTACTGTGTCCATACTATATTATAATTATTTAAATTTGTGTAACACTTAGGCAATTCACAAGATGTTCTAAAGTTGTATGTTGTAAGCAAAAGTTGTATAAAAATACAACCCTTGTGAACACAATCTTGGAGTTGTATGTCATATTATTTATAATTATTCAATATCTACCATTTTTTTGCCACCTTCCTGCATTTTTAAATTTAATGCTCGATTTTAGCCGCACGAATATATAAAAAGGAGGAATAAAAATATAAACAAAATTAGCTGATAGAATAGCACACTCTTTAAACATACATCGCAATGTTGTATGTGTCTTATTGCAATTTTGCATGGGAAACGACAACAGTGTTGATACGACAGTTGTAAAAACATACAACAATAGAACGATACGCCACGATACAACACCTTGTGAATTGCCTAACTGTGTTAATAACACTCCGAAGCGTTTCACGGCGAAGTGTTTCATCGGCGAATTGATTAATCGGTTTTACTCCCCATCGCGGCTAAAGAAGTTCACTTCAAAAATTAAAATAAAAACAAAATTAAACAAAATTTAAAATAATAACACGACAAGGATTTGGTTAAGGATTTCGAGAAGAATAAGGATAAGGATTAGGAAAACGATGAGGGCAAGGTTTGGAAAAAGATTAGGACCAGAAGTCAGATATGGAGTAGGACAGAGATTTAGACAAAGATTAGAGGACAAGGTAAAAAATTGGATAAACACTGGACTAAATGCATCGATCTAAAAGGAGACTAGGAGACTCGAAAAAAATATCTTTTATTTAAAAACTCAAGGACTTAGGTATTAAAATGCCCTCGTATCTGACTGCAATAGTGAAATGCATCGTGAAGAGTGTCAAATTGAAGAGAAATATTTTTTAAGGAAGGTTCCCATGTTTTTCTTTTTTATTTCAGATGAATCCTTTTAGAGCATCCCTGCAAAAAGCAATTGGACTGTTAAGCCTTACTGTCAAAACTAACTCATAATCTCAATAACATTTCTATAGAAAAAATATACTCGAAATGTTGCTTCCATGACCTTAACCGCTTAAAGTGCACGTAAAGAGTTTATTTTAGCCAAAGTAAATTTAAGTACATTTGTTGCTAACGAGTTGCACTTCTTACTTACTTGACTTTTACATTTCTACCAATATAATGTGAGTATATATTTTTTTCGAGCCTCAATGCCAAAAATATATTGAGGTCATAAACGTGATAGGGTCGTTATTATCGATATAATTTAGACAAAACAAACAGTGCTGGGGCCATAAAAAACAAGCGTAATAAGCTGCAAGTGTAGCAACGGAAGCTTTTACACCATCAACTGATATATTTACATATATAATTTTTTCACATATTTTTTTTTGTAATGTATTAACATACTTAGAACTGCTCTAAATAATATCCAACTACATATCTATTTATTTACTATAATATTATGCATTTTATCTACACAGAACTTCAGTGATATATGACGCTCCTAAGTATGCGAAGACAATGTCAATATTTAGTTTATTCCATATGTTGTCTGTATAGATACTCGTAGATATGAAAAAAATACGTTGCTTGTCTAAAAAATGTTATTGAACCATGTAAATGCAATGCAACTGCTAATGACTAATCTTGCTTAGAAATTTAAATGAACTAATGTCAATATTAACAACGTTTGATAACGTATGATTTATAAACAGGTGAAAAGTTGTTTGGTTTGGTTTTTTAAGAAAGTCATTAGATTGGTTAGTATCACAATTTTAATTAATGCATTTGATAATCGTTATCTATCAGTCAGTTAACCTACCGAGGGGGTTGACCAAGCCAAGGCCAATTGGGTATGATAAGTGGCTGTGGGAGTGTGAAGAAAAATACTCCTTTTAGTCTGGGCTATATTCTGTTTTATGTATGACTAATCAAGCGTTATAACTTAGATAGCGTTTCTGTATGAAAATGATGTTTGAACTGCAGAAATCTAGAAAAAAGGTTTGACACGTTTTTTGATAATGTTTATGACCGCGTATTTGAAAATGTAGTGCTCAACTCTTGCAAACATATTTCTGTGGTGTCATACCTTGTGGTATTGTATCAAAGTTAAAACCTTTTTATTGTAGTCAAATTTTGCGAGCTCTTATCACACAATTTCGGAAGAAATATGAGTAGAATTCACAAATTCTTTTTAGCTGTTCCTCTGGTAGCATGTAAAGTGGCTGATAAAATTTGTGGAATATCTATTTTTTTCTAAGGGTAATTTGTAAGTATTGTTATCTTCATTTTTGAATTCTTGGTGGTGTTGGTTATTGCTATGCAAAAGGTACTTTGTGAGTAGTGAAAAACCTTAAATTTCGGTTTATTCAAAGTAACGTGTTGTACTGATTTCAAAAAATCAGAACGGTTTTTTTATTCATAGTTAGGGCTCATTTAAGCACTCTTAAAGTACGACTTCCAAAGAAAAGCAGGAAAAACTGCATTAATTTTATTTGTTTTTTTAAAATATAAACAGCTGAGCACCAAAAAAGACACATACGTCAACATAAGACAGATCTTTGATGTTAATAGTGATGCAATTTGATGCAAGAGTGATACAATTATTTTGAAATCTGAAAAGAAATAAGTGGTATTTACGATGTGGTGTAGTTGTGGTATATTTTTTAAAAAATAAAAGATAAAATAAAAAATATATAAATCCAAAGTATAATTAAAGTCTTAAGCTGCCAATGAAATGTTTATCTGTAAAAACATTTTCGTCATAGTTTTAATGTGAAATATTCGCTTTTGTTTTTTGATAAAGTCCCTTTGTATGAGAAACTAGCTTTTCCCGGCGCGCGTTGCTGCACTCAGCAATTATATCGCAACATAATAATTATATTCGAAACTTTTCTTAGACCCATAGTTTAACACCACTGTCATTTTCCACTGCCCGTTACAGTTTCCCAGTTACAGTTACAGTTTAAATAGTAACTCCATTTTGAGTTTGTATGTAAATACTGCTACTTTTACTTTCAAAGCTATTCGATAATACAAATTTTAATTGTATGGGCGAAGCCACACCCCCTTATATAATGCCCGTCCCAGTTTTCTAGTAGATGGACATTATCCAGTTTTAGTACAGTTGCCGACAGTGAGCATACAAACTAAATTACCAAAATGTAGTCAAATCGACGGAAACCATAGGAAATATAGCATTTTTATTGATTTGTGGGTGGTAAAAGGGGGTGTGACAGAAATTTAAGCCATCTTGTACTTGAAAAAAATGTGCTGCCAAAATTTTAGCTCTATCGAATCAGTAATTGTGAAGTTTCCAGCCATCACACAGACAGCGTTTTGCTTTTTGTATATATATTTTTGGATAAAGATTATTGGTTATAACTTTTTATTGGTAAGAGATACTAAGATAATTTTTTCTAATAAATTAATTTCTTAGCTTTAATATTTTTACAAAAATGTAAAAACACAATATTGGAAAAAAAATTTTCTTCGAAAAAATCAAGGGATAGGCCTTGCTTTTTGAATCACAAAAATGGTTTTTAATTTTTGCGTAAAATTGAAATAACTTTTGTTTACAAATGTTATAACTTTTAAATAGAGTTGACAATTTGTGAATTTGAATTTAAATTAGTTTCACAACAAAAACAAATTTTGAGCCTTTTTTTGAGAAAAAATCCAAAATTTTAGACCTTTTTTGAAAAAAAAAATTTAATATACATATACTCAACTAACGGTATTTTTGCAATAAGGTTTTCATAGTACTTTGATGAAGCTTTAAGACAAAAAAAAATTTAACAAAATGTATACAAATGCAGCGGAGATATTTGAATCGAAAGTCACAAAATTAAATTTCTGATTGTTTTTTTCTCATTATTAAGCAACGATGTTGCATTAAATATATCGTTGTAGTAAAATTTTTCATAGTTTTCAAGATATGTTCATGTTTTTGATGTCAAAATAACGGAAATTTTTTAATTTTACTAAATTTAAGAAATATTTTATATTTTGTAAATATTTTCACATGTAACCTAAGAAAACAACTAAAAATAGGCGATTTTGTAAAAAATTTGTACTACAGCACCATCTGGTGTCCAAGGTGGGTCAAAAGAGATAGTGCTGAAAAGCTCATCGTACCTTAAAACTACTATATACCAATTTTTATTCTAATCGCATGAGCAGTTTGGGAGTTTTAGGTGGTTTCGTAAAAAATTTGTACTAAAGCGCCCTCTGGTGTTCAATATAGGTCAAAAACGATAGCAGCAGAACACTCAACGTACATGAAACTCACTGTATACCACTTTTCATTCTAATCGCATTAGCAGTTTATGAGTTTTAGGCAGTTTTGTAAAAAATTTGTACTACAGCGCCCTCTGGTGTTCAAGGTGGATCAAAATTGATAGCCCACGAACACGCACCGTACCAAAAAACTTCTATACACAAATTTTCATGCTAATCGGATGAGTAGTTTAGGAGTCTATTGCGGCCTTACAAACATAAGCTCCTTTTTTTATATATATAGATAGGCGTGGTGTTCACCCGATTTCGTTGAATTTCAAACTCAGAATGCTTATTAACCTTAATCGGTCCCTTGTGTAAATTTTACACACACTTTTTAACTTCAAACTGATATTTCTTTAATATAAGTTCATCAAATCGATCTAGGAGTTTGGTTGGTATTTTAAAAATTTTTTTTTTCAAAAGAATAAATGAAATAATGAATAATAAATAATTTTTAACGACAAGATCGCAATCATTTCATTCATCCATAAAAATATGGCTCTTGAAAAAAGTGTGTAAAATTTACACACAAGGAACTTATTCGTTTCTCAAAATAAGGGACCGATGAAGGTTAAATATCAAAGCTCTTTTGCAATTTCAAGTTCATTTATTAATTTTTGTGGAATTCTAAGAGATTTGACCGTTTAGATAGAACACCTATTCTTGTTAACCCACGCTGAAAATCCTAAAAATATCATCACCCAAAAATTATTACCAGTTAATTCAACTTTTTGCTGAAATAAAATATTTAAACAAAAACAATAAGTACACATTTACCAAAATGTAGTGAGTACGCTTATGTTAGAAAATATAAAATTTTCGAATGGAACTGTCAAAGTTCATCCGGCAATGCTTAGTGTTGCAGAGGCGCAAGACTTAAAAGGTCTTCTACGAATACTTCTAAAGGGTGTTTTTTAACACACAAAAAAGTTAACAGTAAAATTCACAGTGAAACGGTTAAATTCCATCTAACAGTCGAGTTTTTCAAATTAACAGTCTGAACTGTTGATAAAATAACTGTTTTATTTAATCAGACCACTTTTTGCCACGAGGGCACTAATCTTAGATCTATTTATGCTATCTGGCAGCATTTTTATTTTTGATTTTTATTATATCTTTGCACCCAGTAGCAGCTTAAAATTTATTCAATTTTTCATTCGCCTTATTTGCTTAAGGATAGAAATACATGTAAAAGCTCGAAAATCAGTAATTTGTCGGGAATTATTTTGAGGGTGATAAAATAATTAAATCATTTTAATTACTCCGCTTAAATTGAAGAAAAAGAAAAACGGAATGTAAGTTACAAAAAACAAAAATTCATTGTCATTGGTAACTATTTTTATTTCAGAGAAATAAACGCTACAATAATAAAGTTGTGTTTCGTCTGTATCAATATGTTAACACCACTGTTAATTTAATATTTCAGACTGTTAAATTGAAGAAACTCGTCTGTTGGATGGAATTTAACAGTTTTCATTATTAATCGAGCTATTTTTTTCTGAGTGATTTCGTTGTAGTTTTTCTAATAGGAATATAATATTACGGTAATAAAATACCGCCCAAGCTGAGCATTGGCTTCGAAAGTGTTATTCTGGTCCGTCAAAAGCATCCATTTGCCGATGGTATGCTGAGTTTAAACTTGGTCGTACAGACACAAATGATGCTGAACATTCAGGACGCCCAAATGAGTTGTTCCACAAAAAATAAACAAAAAGTACACAAAATAGTATTGGCAAAATAGTATTACTAGGTATATAATAGTAAAGTGAAGGTGCGCGAGATAGCTGAGGCTCTGAAGATATCGAAAGGCAGTGTGGGAACAATATTACAGGAGCATTTGTCGATGAGAAAGCTGCTTTCCAAATGGGTGCCGCGTTTTCTCACACCGGACCAAAAACAACAACGTGTCGATGATTCGGAGAGCTTTTTGACACTGTTTACAAAGAATAAAAAATCCACCATTACACACCGGAATCAAAACGATCATTAGCTGAGTGGAGGGCAACTGATGAAAGCAGGCTAAAGCGACCAAAAACAGAACAGTCGGCTGGAAAGGTTATGGCATCTGTATTTTGGGATGCGCATGGAATTATGTTCATCGACTATCTCGAAAAGAGAAAAACAATCAACAGCGATTATTATATAGCGTTGTTGGAGCGTTTGAATTATGAAATCGGCCCATTTGAAGAAGAAAACATTATTTTTCACCAAGACAATGCACTGTGTCACAAATCGGTGAAAGCGAAAATCCACGAATTGGGCTTTGAATTGCTTCCTCATCCATTCCATTCCATTCCATTTCATTCTATTCCTTTTATTCGCCAGATTTGGCCCCCAGCGACTACTGGCTCTTTGTTGACCTCAAAAAAATGCTTGCCGGCAAGAGATTTGGCTCCAATGAAGAGGTGATGACTGAAACTGAAGTGTATTTTGAGGCGAAGCACAAATCGTTCTACAAAACCGGTATTGAAAAAATTAGAAAAGCGGTGGAATGAATGTATTGCTCTTGAAGGAACCTATGTTGATGAATAAAGAAGAATATCGACATTCAATGGACCAATTTATCGCGAAATGATTTAGAGAAGATTGCTGCCACTTGTCGCGGAATAAGTCATTGGTCAAGTCATTGGTCTATGCAATCAAGCCGGCAACAATTGAGCAGGTTGACGGCACAATAATTTTCAAACAAGAATTTCGTGTCGCAAGCTTTAAAACAAAGCAGAAGAAATGTTCAATAGTTGTGTTTTAAGTCTTTTTAAAATTTGAAAAACCTTCTTGGAAGGTTCCCAAGACCCATTGAAGAAAACCAGCGATTCGTTAAATTATATTACGGATCATCTAAAGCATAAAAATTCACATAAAGTAACAAATTGAAATTATGGCTTTTAATTATAGATAATAGCGAATTAAGAATCTTTAATGAAAATTGGGGAACTGTCTTCTAAAAATAACCGTCTAAGTATTTTCAATCTTTAGGCAAACAATTAAAATGTTCGTGCCATTAGCAGAAAAAGCACAAAATCGGTCAACGAGAGGGTACGTTATGCAATTTTCGATGTACAGTATATATTTTCAACTTTTCCTTTCTTCCATCGCTTTTTTGCTTTTTGTTTTGAGAGCACGTGGAATGTTTTTGAAATATTTCTTCGTAGCTAAGCCTTGCATTTTTGTTGTAATGCATGTTTTTCTTGTTTTTTTGTTCGTTGAGCTGCTTCTTTTTTGAG
Source organism: Pherbina coryleti (assembly GCA_943735915.1). NCBI lineage: Eukaryota > Metazoa > Arthropoda > Insecta > Diptera > Sciomyzidae > Pherbina > Pherbina coryleti. Next base: position 190,828,681 of record OX030948.1, read on the forward strand.
TGTTCCCATAATAAAAAATAGGCCGCTCGGTCACATCATTTCTAGTTCACATGCACGCGATAATCTTTTGCCTTAAGTCGGTCGACATTGTATTTGTAAGAATTTTTGTTTTTGGACTTTGTATAATATGTTGAAATTAATATTTTATACAAGCTCATTCATTCAATTTTATGTACTCGTATAACAGAGTGTCGCCAACGTATTATTTTAATTACACGTTCCAAGATTCTGCATTTATTACAATGAAATGCAAAGGCTTGCATTTCATTTGAACACTCTACACACCAACCGTTTCAGATGAATTTGGTGTTTATTGTGAAATTTACGAAGAACTTGCATGAATGTTCTGCTATAGAACTCAATGCTTTGTTTTTAATGTTTGGCCACAAATGACTAATGGCTCATTGTAGATTCGATCAAACATAGTAATTAATTATTATTAATTGAATTGATAATTGCTATGATTTCTTAATGTCCGTTTATACCGACTTTAATAAACTTAGTTAAATGCTTGAATTACATTTATGAACTGCCTTTGTTTAAATTAAACTTTCAGCAGCAAAGAAAGAGTTAATTTTACGAACAAGTTGTAGGTTATTGCTTTTTGTTGCTTTTTAATTATTTATGAGTGTTTTGAGTTTTTTCACCACAAATTAAAAAAAACAAACACTTTCAAGACCAGCTAAGTGCTTTTCAATGTCCGCAGAAATATTCTAAGATTTGTTGAACTCACTTTTAATAATTTTTTGACTGGAAGAGTTTATATTAGATTTAAATTTTTTATACGTTAAATAATTTAATATATTACGTATTTTTGTACTTTAATACAAAACAAGGTTAATTTACTGCTCTTTACCACTGATAAGAATGGATTGATCTGTTACTTTGATCTTTTTTTCTATTATCTCCCCTTTTTTTATTATCAAGATATTGTTAAAGATTTTGTGTAAATCGCTATAGAAGCTCTCATCCCATTGTCGAAAAGAAGCTATTATGATAACATTCAAGTCATACAGTTTTTTGTATATATACGAGTATATTTAGTATTATCATACAAGTTTGATAATGCAACACCCATACGATATTGTTCATATGGCAGCCCAACTGCTCAAAAATGCTAGACCATAATTATGATTTGTTTTAGACCAATGCAGAGAGTCGCTTGCTGGCGAAAGTACTAAAGCAGAAGTACTTTTGTGTCATGGTCACACTTGTAAGTTTTAACTGGATAACGTATCTATCCTCGTCTTTATTGTTATCGTATCCTTTCCCTTTTCCTAAAACCCGATTCTTATATGCATTGCTATGTTTCACTTTATACTTGTCTTCTGATCCTTGTCCAAATTCTTGTTTTAATCCATGTCCAAATTCTTGTTCTAGTTCTTGTCCGAATCCATTCCATAGTCCTTGTTCCAATCCATAGACTTTGTCCAAATTCTTTTTCCCAATCCTTTTCTAAATCCTTATTTGAACCTTGTCTGAATCCAAACCCTGTCCAAACCCTTCTCTTAATCCTTTTCTAATCCTTGTTCTAACCCTAGTTTGGATTTGGATCCTTGTTATAATATCTGTTATGTTTTAATTTTGATTTTTGTTTTGCTTTTGCCTTTCTGTGGGTAAGTTAACATTTTGCTTAGCGTCATGTAATATATTCATTTAATAATGGAGCATTAGTGTTACATCGAGCGGTTCCCTGCGGGTCCTTATGACGCTATAGATGTTTTTGTATTTTTATCAGGTGACCAGAAACAACACCTTTATTGTCATTCCATAAAATTTACCGTAGCGCCAGTGGTTACGGAGTTATAATTCTATGTAACGTTTTTCATTGTTGTTGCATTAAGCGGTTAACTTTATGTTGTCATGGTCCCGGACCCGATCTTTTCTGCCGTAGAATAAAATTTAACGTAGAATCTCGAATAAACAAGTAATAATTCCATGCAACGATATTGTATTTTTGTTGCATAAGCTGCTACCTCCGCTACCTGATGAATCATATTTTTATTTTTGTCATAAGGTCAAGTACAAATTCGTCATTTTTGTTTAAGGTATAATATTTACCGTAGTGCAATATACTCACTGAGTAATAATTCAATGCAACGCCGTTGCATGCTATCTGCATTTCTATTTTGAAGCAGTTCTCCCTACGTCCTTATGACGTCATGCATTTTTTATCAATTTTTTCCAAGGACCAAGGACCAGTCTTTATTGGCGTATTTTTACCTTATCGCCTACATATTTATAACGTATTATAATTCCATGTAACAAATGTTCAGTTGCGTTGCTAAAGAAAATCCCTCCGCGTCCCAAAGACGCGGGTTTTAGTTTTGTTTTTATTTTCGTAATAAAGCCAAGGAATTGAACTTTAATGTCGTACTATTATTTTTGTCATAGAACCTATACTTAGCGGGTAACAATTCCATGTAACGCCGATGTATTTTGAAAAAATGCTTTTCCAACTTTTTTGGAAACCTTCTCAACTTTGGTAAAACGTAACGTTGTCACGTCAAAAAAAAAGGTATTTTTCAGACGAATGGATTTTTCATTTAGGATTACTTTCGAGCCATAACGTTTTCTTTAACATTTTTTTTCACATTAGGTCTGTTTCCGTACTCATTTTAAGTAAAGTTCCAGTAATAGAGAGTAATTTGATTATCTGTCGAAAAGAGAAAATATGTGCTCTACATTGAAGCTTTCACATTAAATTTCTAAATTTTCTTGTACACATGGTTGAATAAATAAGGTTGTCGCATGGGTGAGAGCGAGTTCCCATAAATGTCAAATCGAAGTTGACAGCTCATACAAAATCTGAAAACGAAAATTAATAACATGAAAAGCCGTTGAAGTTGTTGTTGTTGCTTTTCATTGATTTTGACAATTATGGGTACTGAGAAGAGAGTACGATCAGCCACGAGACAACCTTATTTATTCAACTATGCTTGTACATTTTTTATTTATTTATTAAAAGTTTCTTTTCTTAACCAAGTTTAGAATGTCAACATACTTAAATTCTTTGAATTCAATGTAAATTAATTTCACTACTCATAATTATAAATGAAAGATTGCATAGCAATTGCGTCACAATGTTGTTCTTGTTGTCTACAAAATAAATAACGTAATACTAAAAATGAACTTTAAAATTATCGCCGCCCTTTTGTATTCTGATACGAAATTATTTTGAATTAATATGTACATTTGCTTTACTTCCGCGTATTGTTTATTTTTTATTTATTTTTTTTTTTATTTTCAAAGCAATGAAAAAACATTCAGGGATTCCACTTTGTTTGAATACTGCTGTATTGGCAGTATTAAGATTAAGAGTTAATGATTTCTTAACACAATTTGAGGCAATTTCAAAATTCTAAATTAACGGAAACGAGGATAGGATATTAACCTGAAATCCGAGGGCTGACAGCCCTCTTATCCTCGTTCATAATATTTTATTCTTCTTTGTGAAAATCCTCTCAGACATTTAGTGTCATTTATTTGGAAAGTGACTATTAAGTGTCAACTGTTTTCATCCTTGACCCGAGTTTTTATTTCTGTTAGAACGGTAAATCAACAGAACAGAAAAAAAATTATGAGGATCCGTTTGAATTTCAGCTGAAGACAGTGAAGATAGGGTTTTTTTTTAGATTAAGCCAGCCTTAAGGGGAGAAATACATGTAAATGCTCGAAAAGCATTAATTTTTCGTGAATTATTTTGAGGGTGATAAAATAATTAAATCATTTTTCACTTTTGACACAATTTAATGACATGTGTCTGGCAATAAAAACATTTCTTTTTTATACATAATGGCGGTGACTGTACCCTCCACGAAGGCCGTTTTTGCCGAAGTCGTAAAACGGCTGCGATCGCCCAGCTTTTTCTATTGGTCTGAAATCAAAAAACAAATAATATTTCGATTACTGATGAGTTTAGGCATAGAGTAAACCTATAAAATTGAGAAAAAGTACGAAATAAAAAATTTGGTACACTTTTCAATAAAACATTCGTATTTTCACCTATCTTTTCGACAGTTATTGCCCCCTGAAATTGTTTATACAGCAGACTCTCACAAAGACCACTTTGTTCCACGGGTGGTTCTAATTTCTGGACGTTTTCTTTTTTCGCAGAAATTTAAAAGAAAAGAATGAAACTGATTCAAAAAAATGTATGTTAAGACAATATAATTTTTATTTATTAATATTAAATGTTTTTTCTAAACATAAAACTCATATAATTCACCTTTTTATATTTATATCAATGAGCAAAGATCACTTATGAATTTAATAAATAAAGAAACGTTCAGAAATTAGAACCAGGCTCTAATTTAAGAGACTGCCTTTTAAGACTTGTTAGTGTTAAGTAACACTAAGCATTACCAGAAGACTTTTGACAGTTCCATAAAAAAATTCGACATTTTTTATCAAAAATGTACTCACAACGTTTTGGTGTTTGTGAGCTTATAGTGTTGTTTACAGTGATTTGAAAGTTTTAGTGCAGCAAAAAAATGCAATTAACACGTGAACACTTTCGGGTGATGCTTTTTTTCCGATTTTCGATGGGATTGATAAGAAAAGAATGCATCGATTAACTTAGTACGACTTTTGGTGAGGAAGCAACAGGAAATCTACGCTTTCTCGTTCGCTTTTGTGCTTCATTGTTCAATAATTAAACGCTATCAGCTTCGCAATCTAGGAATGGTGTGACCAAATATTTGGTTGGCTCATAGCCTGCCACCGACCAAAATTAAGTGTGTAAAATCAACATGTCTAAGTCGCTGCTTCAAACTCGAGCTATTGAAAATAGTTTTATTATGTGACACCCCCTGGCCAACACGAAACAACATCTATTTTCAAATTGATTTGAAAAGAACCATCCCTTTCGATTTCAGTAATTTTCGGCAACCTCACCAACATGCGATTGAATATTCACGTGTGTGCAGCCAATTGCATAGACCGTTCGTAAACATTTGTTGTAATATACTGAAGTCCGCCATTGCGGCATGAGCACAAAAGTGAAGAAAAATCAAAAATTTAGTGTATGGCTATAATTCACGTCAGCTATTTGAAATGAAGATTAAAGAAAAAATCAAACTCAATACGTGCCAAAGTATAAGCAATAATTTTTACAACAATTTACCGTCTTTCGCCGCAATGTAATTGTCTTTAATCAGCTTCAAAATCATCAAATTATACCTTTTGCCAATCGAAAACGATAAACAAAATACACACCCCACTAGTCTAGATAGACATTTGGCATCATTTTATACTAACGACAGTTTACAACCTCAACCTCCTCTTCAAAATCCGTACTTGATGATTTGATTTTTTCCAAGGCGTCTTAAACTGCCCAGGCCACCCAATTGATACATCTTACAATTAATCAGTGTTTACACTGTGAGAAAGAGGCTTAACATGAATGATACACTGACTTGGAAAAAATCTTCGAGTGGGGACTTGCAAATGGAGTTGAGCTTAATGCTAGCAAGACTCAATGTTGCATGTTAACCCACAAATGAGTGAATTGCCCCTCAATATGAACGGTGTGGATCTCGTGGAGCCAGATCTTTGTTGGAACGATCACATTTTCGATGTGTCAAAACAAGTGGCCAAGTGCCTAGGGTTTTTAAAACGGTGTAAGAAATACTTCACTCCAAATGACCTAAGCGTGATCTATACCTCATATATTAGGCTGAAAATGGAGTACAATTCGCACATTTGGGCAGGAGATTCAAGATCTTATTTGGAGCTTCTGGACCGAATTCAAAGACGTGTGATATATATGATAGGGGATGAAAACATTTCATTTTCTCTCAACTCTCTTGGGCATCGACGCAATGTTGGTTCCCTAAGTCTTTTGTGCAGGTACTACCATGGAAAGTGTTCAAGGGAGATACATGACCTGACGCTATTAGCTCGTGTGTTTCCCAGGTCCACTCGGCCAGCGCATCAAGCCCATCCTTATACCATTGCCCTGATGCCCTGAGAACCTCGCATTATCGAGATAATTCGTTCTTCGGTCGCACAATAAAATTGTGGAACAATCCTGCGAGCGTGTCCCCCGTTAGTTTTGAGCTATGTAAATTTAAAACTTTAAATTTAAAACTTAAAACAATTGATCATAAGAAGCTAGGTCAAAGTCCTTTCAAGGGCTGAAATGGCCAGTTATTTATTTGTTTTTAAATCTAAAACTAATCTTCATCGACACTTCTCCATCGTTCCACCCTCCAACTAACTATCACCCTTCTTCCGAATCAACACAATGCTTTCGCATTTATAGGGGGCATCCCCTGAGCGTTGGTTTTGTCTAAAAACAAAAGCAAACAAATACATTTTTGCATGCGTTTGGACCATTTTTCATAACATTTATCCCACTCCGCTTGAGACACCTCCAAAATATAGTTTTTGCATGCATCAACGGCTTCTTTTGGCGTCGAGAATCGTTGTCCACGCAGTTTGTCCTTGATATGCGGGAACATTAAGAAGTCATTGGCTGCAAATCAGGAATTTACGTCGGTGAAAATCTAATCAGTAATTAACATATTATTTATATATTTTTATTTTTTCATATTATTATTTTAAAAAACTCTCACACACTTTAGTTCATCCTCTTTTAGCTCTTTTCTAGCTCTCTATCTCTCAATCAATTTTTTCTAAGTTTTGGAAGGATTCGTACATTATACCTCTGCACAGAAAAGGGCCAAAAAATGATATCACAAACTATAGACCCATCGCAAAACTATCACTTACACCCAAAATATTTGAAAGTATACTCTACGAAATTATGTTTTTCCATTGTATGTCTATCTTCCCCCCTAACCAACATGGCTTTCTCAAGGGAAGATCCACTACCACCAACATCACAGAATTCGTTTCGAATACCTTATGTTCTCTGGAAAGTGGTTATGAAGTTGACGTTGTCTCTACTGACTTTAGCAAAGTATTCGACAAAATCTCGCACACTGTCATCCTTCTGAAGCTAAAAGCTTTCGGCTTCAACCCACATTTATTGCTTGGATTAAATCTTACCTCGAAGAACGCCGATTTAATGTCATCTGGGATTTTCAAAATTCCAGTTTTTTACAGCAACTTCTGGTATCCCTCAAGGCAGCCACGTTGGTCCTCTGCTATTCGTCTTAACAATAACCGATGTCGATGATGCCATCAAATACTCTAATCTTTCTGTTTATGCTGACGACATGAAAATCTATCGACGCATACATACTAATACTGACTCTTGCCGTCTTCAAAGTCATCTTGTCAATCAATCAGTTTTCTTCTTGATGCCAAAAAAACTTCCTGGAACTCAATATCAGTAAATGTCACATACTCGCGGAAGAGACTCCAATCTCTATCACGAATTTATTAAATATTCGGTGAGCCGGTTCCCTTAGTAAGTTCTTTGCAAGACTTGGGTATAATTTGCGATAAAGAGCTTAATTTTCGATCCCATATTGATAATATTATTAGTAAAGCCAACTCTACTCTTGGTCTTGTGAAACATTGGTCCATTGAGTTCTTCAACCCATACGTTACAAAATCCCTCTACCTAACGTTTGTGAGGCACATACTCGAATAGGCCAGCCAAGTTTGGTCACCGCTCTATGTTTCTCATTCGTTGCGTATAGAAGCTTCAGCGTACATCTCATTCGTACAGCGAAGATTCATTTGATTTGCGTTACGAGGCCTCCCTGGTTCCGATAGCTTCAATTTACCTCCTTATGCTGGTCGTTTTATGCTGATTAACATGCAAACTCTTGAAAAATGCAGGGTAGTTGCTGATGTCCTTTTCATTCATCAACTACTAGGTGGCACCATTAATTGTCCTACCCTGCTCCAATTGATATCCCTTAATACCAACCCACGCAACCTAAGGTCTGTACCTCGCTTCTATGGCTGTGATGAACCTATAACTAGGATGCTTCGTCTGACCAATAACATGGTCAATGAATTCGACTTCCATCTCAGTAGATCCAAACTCCGTAATATCCTTCTTAGCTCCAACTCCACTTCCTCCCTCTGAAACAAATTTTTTCATATGTCTTGTGGGCAGTCTATAGCCCACATAGTATTATATGTAATATCCCTACCCTACAAAGACAAAAAAAAAAAAAAAAATAAAAAATAAAAGTCCTATCATTAAGAAATAAATATCTGATTATAAATTCTAATTCTTAAGTATAAATTGCTTGTATTAAGCTTACCTTAATAAATAAATAAACATAATAATTCGATGTTTAGAGTGCTCAAAACCGCATTAAGTTCGCATTGTTTTGATGAAGAATAAGTCTTCGGTGCTTGTTAGTTTTCCTTATTTCACGGAATATTTCTTATTTTTCTATGTGTCTCAAGTGGCAATCGTGGCAAAAATTTAAAAAATTGTTCGTCTTTTTTTCAAAATGAAAAAAAATTCGGTCGGATATTTATTCGCGAAATATATGTTAAGGTCTGCATTACAAAAAACGTATGATTTCATTCGATTGGATTTCGAATATCGAGATTAATTGTAATTTGCATTCTGATGTTTTCTGGCGATAAAATGAGAAACCAGGGAATTTTTTAAAATACTTCTGAGGCGTTGTTATTCGAACACTGTTATTCAGTGGTGCACCCCCTTTCTTGCAAAAGTTTGTTACATTGTAAAGGATATCACTTACTTGCCCGGGCCGAACCTATCTACCAAACGCATAACATTTTTTGTTATTTATTCATTTTTACTGCCAATTGTAGTGCCATATTTTTTCTCATTCTTCTACTATCCTTTGCATAGTAATTAATGCCACAGAGTGTAGATTAAAAAAAAACTATTTGCCACCGTAAACTATTTGCCACCTTCTGAGTAACAATCTAATGGCTCGAAATCGATGGAATTTTAATAGAAAACACTTTTAATGATATACATTAAAATGGGTTTTTAAGGCAACTGTAATGGTTCTCAGGATATAATTTACGCAAATTGAGCTAGCTAATGAGGTTTTATTTAAGGTAAAAAAAATTGTCATATACCGGAATGAGGTATTTAAAGGAATTTACACACAACATGTTTAAAGTAGTTTTTTCACATAATTATAGAAAATAAATTTTTCAACTCATTTATTTAAATTTTATTGAAATTCTTTTTTTTCTGTAATCCAATTTTAATTTATTCTTACAGATTAGTAATTTTCTATTTCTACTCCTGCCGCCGCTGTTAATATATTTATTCAAGGATTATGGCCGCTCTGTAACAGCTGGCATTCACGTGCTTTGGGTATCCTTAATTGTAGTTGGCTTAAGTTCGATGTATTTTCATGCAACGCTCAGTCTTATTGGGCAATTACTGGATGAATTGGCTATACTGTGGGTATTTATGACAGCTTATTCGCTGTTCTTTCCAAAAAAATACTATCCGCGATTTTGTCGAAACGATCGGTAAGTTCTATTTTAGTAAAATTTCTTCAACATATCTTAATTTTGTTTTTATAAATATTTTTGAATATTTTAGCAAACTCTTTAGCATATTGATGCTTATATCGGCAATAACAGCAACTACTTTATCCATTTGGAAACCCTTTATTAATGCCTTTGTACTCATGGGCATGGGTGTACCGACCATCATGATGATGTATCACGATATACAACAGTAAGTTTTCTGACTTCTAATGATATTTAATAAAGGATATTATATCAAAGAAATGAATGATACACTTTGGGTGTCATAATTTCTTGATATAACATAGCACATGATTTCATCATAAGTAGAAAATTGCAAAGCGAATAAAACTAAGATTTTAAGAAAATGAAAAGTATGTTACACATTAATTTAAATCTATTAATTATTGCTGCATTAAGATAATTAATACTTGGCAACACTTGTCCGCAATATACTAGAAGCAAATACCGCCGCTTTGCCGGTGTTCGTTATTAATAAGATGTCTTGGCAATTTTACTTTTTTAACCCTTTAGGTTTATGCTAAACTAGTGATACCCGGCGCGCATTGTTTAACTCGCCAACTAATTTGGAAAATAATAAATATATTTAAAACTTTTAATAGACCCTTACTTTGATACCATGCTCATTGTCCAATGCCCGCTCCAGTTTCACAGAAGAAGGGCATCATTAAATCGTAACTCCATTCTGAGTTTTAATATTCCGTGATTCAATAGCTATCTGTATCGACAATTTTAATTGTATGGGCGGAGCCACGCTCTGTTTTCCAATGTCCGTGCCAGTTTTCCAGTAGAACTTGGCCAATTAGTCACTCCATACTGAGTTGCATCGTTATTCGACATTTAGTTTGAAAGCTATCGAAATCACAAATTTGAATTGTATGTGCGTTACCACGCCTTCTTGTCCGTGGCATGCTTAATTTTGTCAGTCGAAGGATACAATTAAAAAGAAAGTTCGAACCGAGTTTTAATGATGCGTGACATATAGTTCGAAAGTTATACCGAATATTTGGGCGGTTGAAAAAGTGCCACGTCCCTTGTCCAACGCCCATAAAATGCTACCAGTGGAACAGCACGTGTAAATTGGGATCGAATACCGAATTCCGAGGCTGTGCCACCAATGATTCCAAATCTATTGGATATCGAAAATTTGGGTTGTATAAGAGGTGCCACGACCCCTTGTCCAAAGCCCACCACATTGGTTCGATCGGCACCAAACATCACAAAAACACTCTCAAGACTTTGCTACAATTTCCCCTGAATATTTCATAAAAATTGGTTTAGCGGTTTCGGAGTCTATTCCTGACATACACACCCACATTCATACACACATACTTCCATTTATGTACATACATACATACATCTCGGATATAAGCAGGAAACATTCCATAGAATGTAGGAAGCATCTCCTTTCGTTAGATACTACATTTCTTTTCATACACACTATGTTATTTGGGGGAAACATCCCTAGATACATTCCTCTACATTTTCTTAAAATAAAAATGTGGAAACAACAACAAATAAATAACTAAATATGGTTGTCCTGGCCAGGATACGAACCCGTCATCTCTGGGCTGGCAGTCAAGCACGCTACCTACTGGACTATTGAGACTGCTTTATTATTCGAGATTTTATTATTGGAAATAAATTGAAATTGCCCCAAAACAAGCAAAAGTTTCCTCATGCATTCCTTAAGAAGCGGTTTGGAAACAATATCAATTTAAAACTTCCCATAAGTTTCAAAAATATGCGATAAGGAATGTTTCCCCATAACTTCTAATGCTAATGTTTCCACATACATACTTAAGAAAGCGATTTGGAAACAATATCAATTAAAAACTTCCCCTAAGATTCCAAAAGATACGATGAGGAATGTTTCTAAATTCCAATAAATTTCTTTCCAATTTTCCACAGAGGGATTGCACTTTAATTTTTTAAAGAAATAAAAAAAAACAACCAAATTTTGTATCTACGAGAAATGTTCATAATAATAAGTATATTTAAGATTAACATAACAATATACATATGATACATATCTTATTTAGTTCATCTCCATCTATTTGTGATGTGCAACAGTGTAATATCGGTGTGACGATACATAAAACTAGTTTATCTTCTCTAAAAAACAGCGTAATATATTTTCTTCAGAGCTATTTTACTATTTTGACGACGTCACTTGTAAGTAGGCATGGTTTGCATACAATTTGGCTCCTTTACAATCTCCCTTTTTTGAAAATAAACTTATTAATCAAATTTCAAAACGATAGCTTTAAAATTACGAATGCAATTGTGACGAAGGGCAGATAGACGGATATGGCTAAATCGACTGTGGTGGTGATGCTGATCAAGAATATATTATGGTGCACTCTTCTATATCAACCAGTGGCGTTCCTAGGCTTGGTGACACCCGGGGCGGATACTCATGGTGTCACCCCTATAAAAAATTTCTAAATGCAAAAAGAAACCAATTCGATGAGATTAAGTGTTTTTATTACTATCTTTATCTTCTCCGAAAAAAAAAACAAACAACATATGACAAACAATAAGAATTTGTAAAAACCAGACCAAAAATATAACATTTTCAGGTGTCTACATTAGGGCGGGTCAAATTTTTTATCGATCAAGCGTATAGCAGAAACGTAATCTATGATGAATTCTAAGAAAACTTCCCCAAGAAACCATAGATCTAAAATCAATCCCAATATCGCGCATATTGAGGTCAAAATTTGTGTATGGATTTCATAGTTTTATATAAAAATACTCTAGAATAGTCCAAAAATGGCAGCGTATATCATTGATTTTCGGCTTGTTGAAAAGGAAATTTTGCCAGCTCTCCGAATCTGAATTTATTTGAAAAATTTGATACACATAGATGATGACAGCATTTTATCCGAACCTCCATTCACCGCAAACACATGCGAGCACATGCATCCATACGAGCACATGTTAAGTAATCTAGAGTTTAAAAATCCGCCGCTGAGCGATTTGTTCAGTTACTTTCAAGTGTTTCGCGACGCGTAATTGAAAAAAAATCAAGACGTTGTTATGGCAGTAGCTGCAAAAAGTCGACCTAAAATACCAGGCATTGAGAGCAAACAAGACTTATAAGTCTAAAATAAAAATAAAAGATTTTTTGTAAATTTAAGTCGTTTTATTTTTGACAATATTAAAATATTAGATTGGCAATATTTGGTTTAAAAGAAAAAATATTTTTAAAATGAATTCAGATTCGGAGAGCTGGCAAAATTTAATTTTCAACAAGTCCAAAATCAATGATATACGCTGCCATTTTTGGACTATTCGTCAGAATTTCTATTTAAACTATACAGTTGTTTTTTAATTCATATACAAGTTTTGACCTCGATATGCGGGATATTGGGATTGATTTTAGACCTATGGTTTGTTGGGGAAATTTTCTAAGAATTCATCATAGATTACATTTCTGCTATACGCATTATTGGTTTTTTCTCATCCGAACAAATTGACCCGCCCTAGTCTTCATATTTAGATATGTAGGCCTAAGGTAAAAAAGAAAACTTACACAAAAAAATTACACAAATTAAACAAAAAAATAACATTTTCAGGGACATATTTGTATATGTACGTATAAGGTTAAACAAAGAAATCTTATTAATGGCGTTGTCTTAAACTAAACTAAACTAAACTAAACATATTTTTTAACGTAATGTATTTGTACCTTTTTCCTTCTGTTTGAGAAATTAAAAAAAATATCGAAATGGTGTCACCCCTAAAATGGTGGTACCCGGGGCGGACCGCCCCCCCTAGGAACGCCACTGATATCAACCACGCCTTCTTCTGGGCGTTACAAATGGAAAGACAAAGTTAATATTCCCTTACGCAGTTAGCGAGGGGGTATAAATATCCTCAAATAATCACCTTGTACCGGTTATATATCACAGAGTAATATCGGGATGACGTTTCGCAGATAAAAATGCAAACCAACTAAATTTTATACTTACCATGAGATCAAGCAACACTTGTTTAACTCAATAATTAATCAGCTTTAATGTGGGGGTTCATAATTTGGGATTTTTTCAAGTACATTCTTTTAACAGATCTTCTAATTAATCCCATCGAAAGATTTCGGACTTAAAAATTTGCCACATCATGAACATAAGCATTTTCGCTAGTTTAGTTTACACCAATAATGGCTATATAAAAATATTGAAAATTCCCTAACAGACACCTTTCTATTATTTTCCTGGACAGAAGATAAACTCTCATCATCTGTTGGATTTTTAGGTGACCGTGTGAGAAACAGGCTATTTATAGACTTGACATATCACGGGAAGTTAAAGGTGTTTCAAGTTGAAGGCAAAGTTATTGGGTATTTGGGGAAAACGCGAAAAATTGTTGGTAATATTTCCTGCAACGATTTCAGCGAAAGCTGAGCCCAAATTAGCTTGAACTTAGGTTATGCAACAACATTATGGGAGCAAACATACTCATCTGGATTTAAAATACTGGAAGATTTGGTGAAGTAGGTCAAAACAAGCCAATACTGCTATGTTATTATTCAGTATTTACTCTCTTGTACGAGTAGCATCGAAAAACCTAGATAAAGACATTGCTGGCAAAGGCTTTTCAAGTGTTCCAAATTTCACTAAAATCCGATTAATGGCTAAAACGTTTTGTGCGTTCATTGAAAAGGGCATCATACGCTTTATGAAAAGTATAGAATATACGCCAATTGGCAGCCATTATGGCAGCTTGTTCAAAAAACTTATGAAAGGTGTTCTTTTGGCGACACATTTGCTATTATTAGATTTATTAAAAAACACGAAACATGTTGTTATATAGAGAAGATTAGTTGGAAAACATTTATTACATGATGATAGCAGAAATAGCAACGATCAAATTTGGTTTTATTTGGCCTTGGCAAATTTTAAAATCTTAGTTCTTTCACCTTGTCTGGCATTGTAGCATCAGATTAGTTCTACACATAATATTATTAAAATGACTAGAGCCCATCCTATCAAACCGATTTTTCAGATCATTTTCATGGGGTTCATAGGTGACCTTCAATTGACATTTTTTTTTGATTTAATTTAATGAATGATTAAAATATTTAATTTAAAGATTGAAATAAACGGCTTTGATATATTGAAAAATTGATAAATTCACAATAAGAACAAATTTCATCCTGCAAATAACAATTATGACGATCCGAAATTCATTTCATTCATTAAGAGACACAGATGCAGACGCAGACACAGATAGAAATTTTGATACAGATATGAGGATGCAGATAAAGATACAGGTTTTGATACAGATACAGATTCTGATATAGATACAGACACGGAAAAAGATATATACAGATACGGAAAAAGATAAAAATAGAGATAGAGATGGAGATGGACATGGAGATAGAGATGGAGATGGAAATTGAGATGGAGATGGAGATGCAGATATAGATGGAGATGGAATAGAAATAGAGATAAAGATAAAGATACAGATAAAGATAAAGATAAAGATAAAGATAGAGATAGAGATAGAGATAGAGATAGAGATAGAGATAGAGATAGAGATAGAGATAGAGATAGAGATAGAGATAGAGATAGAGATAGAGAAAGAGATAGAGATAGAGATAGAGATAGAGATAGAGATAGAGATAGAGATAGAGATAGAGACAGAGATAGAGACAGAGATAGAGATAGAGATAGAGATAGAGATAGAGATATAGATATAGATATAGATATAGATATAGATATAGATATAGATATAGATATAGATATAGATATAGATATAGATATAGATATAGATATAGATATAGATATAGATATAGATATAGATATAGATATAGATATAGATATAGATATAGATATAGATATAGATATAGATATAGATATAGATATAGATATAGATATAGATATAGATATAGATATAGATATAGATATAGATATAGATATAGATATAGATATAGATATAGATATAGATATAGATATAGATATAGATATAGATATAGATATAGATATAGATATAGATATAGATATAGATATAGATATAGATATAGATATAGATATAGATATAGATATAGATATAGATATAGATATAGATATAGATATAGATATAGATATAGATATAGATATAGATATAGATATAGATATAGATATAGATATAGATATAGATATAGATATAGATATAGATATAGATATAGATATAGATATAGATATAGATATAGATATAGATATAGATATAGATATAGATATAGATATAGATATAGATATAGATATAGATATAGATATAGATATAGATATAGATATATATATAGATATAGATATAGATATAGATATAGATATAGATATAGATATAGATATAGATATAGATATAGATATAGATATAGATATAGATATAGATATAGATATAGATATAGATATAGATATAGATATAGATAAAGATATAGATATAGATATAGATATACAGATATAGATATAGATATAGATATAGCTATAGATATAGATATAGATATAGATATAGATATAGATATAGATATAGATATAGATATAGATATAGATATAGATATAGATATAGATATAGATATAGATATAGATATAGATATAGATAAAGATATAGATATACAGATATAGATATAGATATAGATATAGCTATAGATATAGATATAGATATAGATATAGATATAGATATAGGTATAGATATAGATATAGATATAGATATAGATATAGATATAGATATAGATATAGATATAGATATAGATATAGATATAGATATAGATATAGAAATTAACTGAAAACAAATTTGAGCTTTAGACCTAGTATGTTGACAACATGAAGACAAAGAAGGCAACAACCAACAACAACAACAACAACGGCTCTGTATAGAGCAAATCACACAGCAGACTAGACAGACTGTTTCGTTGACCGCTACACCAACTCATTAGTAGTCTTGCATGTCTTTTCACTGTGATCCACTCAATCTACTAAGGTCCTACTGATACTACCAATATGCGGACAAAGTTACCTGGAAGTTTAGTTTGACAGAGAGAACGTTTGAAACCTGTGTGACGTCGTTGGTAGCGGAAAACAGGCTCTTCTTCAAGTGGTAGAAGACCATTGTAAGCTTTTTCCATGCGGTACAGCAAAATCCAATATTTCTGAACGCATGCAGCAAAAGAAAAGCCATATTCACAATGATTAAAATTAAATCTTTTAAAAATCACTATACTAAAAATATCGTATCTCATTCAAAAATGGGTCGATCCTGTTCTTTTTTTTAATTATTAATACCATAAAATGGCCTGCAATAATGCATTAATTAATTTTGAAAAAATGTCCTAGATCAATGCAAAGGACAAACATGAATAAAAAATCATATGAACAAATTTTAAAATGTTGACTTAAAATGCGTTTATTGGGACCAGGCTTCATTGTACGTCAAATCTAAGTTCAGAATCAGATTCTTCAGCTAGTTAAACATAGAAGTAGGTACTTTTGTTTTTTTTTTAAATTTGAAATGCATTAGAAAAATGTAAATCCCAGATACTTTAACAAAATCCATACAAATGTGACTTGCTCTAATATACATAACGGGTGTTTTTTTTAGAGGTATAGAACTTCGAATTGAAATAAAACATAAGAAAATCGTTTTAATGTCCATCAATTTAGCTTTATTGGAAAGATAATTTTATGCCATTAATGTTTAAATATGATTTCGGGCATGTGGCCGCCGCGGCTGGCTCGAATAAAGCCAATTCTACAGGTCCAATTTTCAACCACTTTTTCGAGCATATGGGGCCGTATGTCGGCAATAACGCCACGAATGTTGGCCTCCAAGTCCCCTAACGTTTCTGGTTTGTTGGCGTAGACGAGCGACTTCACATATCCCCAAAGAAAATAATCCAATGGTGTCAAATCACACGATCTTGGTGGCCAATTGACAGGTCCATTCCGCGAAATTATGAGCTCATCGAATGTTTCCTTCAATAAATCGATTGTGACGTGCGCTGTGTGTCATGTAGCGTCGTCTTGTTGGAACCACAACTCATCCACATTCATGCCATCCAATTCGGGAACAAAATAGTCGGTTATCATGGCTCTATACCGGTCTCTATTAACGGTAACTGACTCTCTAGCATTATTTCGGAAGAAGTATGGCCCAATGACTCCACCAGCCCATAGAGCACACCAAACAGTCACTTTTTGTGGATGTAATGACGTCTCAAGGATCTCATGTGGATTCTCTTCACTCCAAATGCGGCAATTTTGCTTGTTGACGTAGCCATTCAACCAAAAATGAGCCTCATCACTGAACAAAATTTTGCGATGAAAATCAGCATCGAGATCAATCTCATTTTCGGCCCATACACCAAAATCACGACGCATTGCATGGTCTCGCGGCTTTAATTCTTGCACAAGCTGGATCTTGTAAGTCCGCAAGCCAAGATTTTTGCGCAAAATCTTCCATAAAGTTGATGGACAAAGCTCCAATTGCTGTGCACGGTGGCGAATCGATTCATTCGGGTCCTCTTCAACATTTTGCTCTACAGCGGCAATTGTTTCTTCGGTGCACACTGTTTGACGTCTCTGCGGATGCGTATTATCACATAGAGTAAACGTAGTGCGAAAACGACCCATGGTTAACCGAATTAATTGCTCTGATGGACGATTATGTCGACCATAAAATGGACGGAGCTTGCGGTAAACTTCGCGAGCTGAACCATTATTTTCGAAATAAATTTGCACGATTTGCAAGCGTTGTTCTTTTGTCAACCTGTTCATGATGAAATGGCAAACCAAACTGAACATAAATGACATTAGAGTTGCCAGATTTGACCACAAAATGCCAGTTTTATCTCTATTCGAAAAACAAACCCCTAAAAAAACCACCCTATACAAGTATAATAACGAATTCGATGTTAAAGATAAATCAAACTCTGGTGGTCAAAAAGTTTCAAGACGTCGAGTAATGTCTCAAAGAGAAGTTTCGTTGCAAATAAAAACTACTTGGAAATTTTTATACAAAGTAAATTGATATCTTTTGATTAATTTTTAAATTTTTTTTAAGTACTTTTAACGTTTTCCGAAGTACGTTAAACAATTCTCAAGCTTTCTGAAGTAATTAAGGATTCTCAAATTTTAATTAAAAAACTTTTTTACTTTTACTTTTTACTTTACTTTTTTATTGATATAAATTTTGCAATGAAGATTTTACATTATTGTCCGAGGAAGACAAGGGTTAATAGAATAGAACAATCAGTGTTTCTCACTTGACAATGAAAATGAGTTAATTTAATTTAAATCAATAACTGACAGAAATTCTTACACTCACATCTGGAAGGTATAAATCAATTAAGCTTCATTGAAAGCACATTTTGGCAATTGACTGTGTTGTAATAATCAGCTCGAGAGATTTGAATAAAAACTATAAAAATAAAAAAAAAAAAATTATAAAAATTAGCTTTAGATCAAAATTTAAAATTTTGAAAACGAAGTATGCCTTATAAATTTGTTAAAATAGGAAGAGAATTTTATGCAAAAAATTTAATTTTTTTATTGCTGTGACATTTTATTTAATTGAATTGAAGCATCAAGATGTATCAGAAACTGTTTCAAAAGATTTAATATTCTATTTTCACAAAAAACCAAGTTTTAATATTAATTTTTTTATTTATTTTTGTATTTTAGTGTAAACGATCAACGTGTGTATCGATTGGGTCTGCGCAGCACTGCAGTTTGGTGTGTAGCAGTCTTTTGCTGGATTAACGATCGCATGTTCTGTGAAGCATGGTCGGCGATTAATTTTCCATACCTACATGGTTTCTGGCACGTGTTCATCTTTATAGCGGTCTATACGCTGCTCGTGCTCTACGCCTATTTTTATGTCGAGTCTGAGTTGCCACAGCGACGACCACTGCTGAAGTATTGGCCAATCAATGAATTTGAATTCGGCATACCATTCATAAGCATTCGCAATCCAGGTTCAACCTTAAAGAGTGATATATAAAAGTAAAATACAAGCGATACTAAGTATTCTGTTAAAAGACACTTTTTAAAAATATTTTTAAAAATGCGCAATGCTAAAATTGCCAAATATTATAAAATATTTATTTATTTTATTTTATCAAACGAAGTCACTTAGATTTGATAAGTTGTGGTAGGTTTTCTTATGGCTGTTTATTTTCTCAAAAATATACATATACGTAATACTTCTTTATTGACAGGAAGTTACCTCACTTCTCAGTGAATTTCTACTTCGCAACCAAATAGTGTGAGAGAGAGAGAGACAGAGCCCATATAAAATTGGCTTTTTATAACTATGGGAACACAAAAGACAAAGACTTCCAAGAGCGGCTGGAAAAAAACTTATGTCCCCAAACTAGCCGAGCGTTTTTATGGAGGGCTTTTGGTAAAATCCTGATATACCAGAATTTAGTATAGTCGACTAATGCCCACTAACTAACTAGGAAGATGCTTATAACATGTATTGAAAGACTTTCTTTAACTTTAAGAGCCAATTTTAAAGCTATCAATGTACACACCCCTGTTGGACGTTACGTCGAAAATTGAAAAAAAAATCTATATTCTTCATTCTTTAAACAAGCAATAGAAGGCTGGGTTGACTAAATGGTTCTAACTTTATTTTAACTTTCATAAAAATAAGAAAATTTCTGATTATATCAAACTAGAAAGAAAATTCGAAGAAAATCTTCAAAAATAACCCTACTTTCTGGAACATTCTTTTACAATGAGTGTCATTTTGTTCTTTGCTAAAATTAGCTAAGTTTTCCATATAAAATCCCATTTCGAAGTTTTTTGTTTTTAAATTGGTCCAGCAAACGAATATTTTTCGCTAGAAATAGTGTATTTTGGGAATCTTCATTTTGGAAAACTAAAGTTCATTTATAGACACTGACGAGAATACCCTAAAATTCAGACTCTTTGAGTTTTATTATTGAATGCAGATATGAAAAATATTCCCACCATCTCAAAAATCATCATAGACGACAATTTCAAGAAAACTCTATTATCTCTAATATATATAGGATTGCAATGTTTGGTGGAAAAAGTGTGACATATTCATGATTTTTACAATAAATGACATTTTATTTGCCAAAATTAGTTTTCCTAAAAAAAACATTTCCGAAATCTATCTAAGTGGACCAGCTAAAAAGTACACTTGGGAAATCTTCATTTCAAAAGTTTTTTTATAGACGCTCACAAGGCATATCCACGTTTAGATTAGTTTTTGAGGTATATTTATGAATGAGTTAATTCCAGCTATAACTATATACTTTGTGAGAACTATTTTTCAATTTCCGGGGTGGAAATATTATTTTAATAATGCAAAAAAAAAAACAAAAATATAAGTAATAATTTTAGTGAAACAGTTGTGGAAATCGATTTTGTTCTTTTATTTTCGTACAGTTCTATTGGGTTCTCCATTTGATGGTTTCAAAACTAAGCTTATATAAATTTTAAAAATAAGTTAAATAAGAATAAAGAATTTTTTTTAAAGCGTGGACCTTGTGATGATGTGTGAACTATTGTATAATAAAAATAGCCGCCTCAAAATTTATTGCAAAACTAGCTCCTCTTAAGGGGGGGGGGGAGTCATAGGTTTGTTTCTTCTAAAAAAGACCTTTTTCATGAACTTTTTTAGAAAAAGTTATTACAGTAGGTTTATTTCACATATTATATAAAAGTACAACATTTGAAGAATATTTAAAAAAATGTTTGTCAAAAAATAGAGAGAAATAACGGATTTATTGTAGATCTCCGCAGGCGCCTCGGAAAAAGTTTTTGTGCGGTGACCAGCCCACAGTACCACGGGATCATCTGAAACCAAAAAATCAAAATGCTTTCTTTAGTTTATTACTTTATCTCTCCAGTGACGTCGAGTTTTTTTTAATTTTTCAATTTTTCGCACCATTTCGAAGCCAAAATTACGATTTTTGACGAAAAAATCTTCCTATTTGTTATTGTAAAATTGTAAGTAATTAAAAAATTTTAAAAAACTCGACGTCACTAGAGAGCTACTTATATTTAGAATATGTGTACAAAATTTCAAAACGATCGGTTAGGTAGTTTTTTCTGTAGGCTGGTCACCGACTTTAAAAATTACCTGTTTGGGAAAATCGATTTAAAGTTTTGTACACTGACTAACTAATTTAGAGGTACGGTCATTCAACATCCTGTAACTTCGTTAGTTTTGCTCCGAATAGCTAAAAATTTAATACAATATTCTTCAGATGTTGTAATTTCAGAAACAAAAATAAAAAAAATGAAAAAAAAAAACAAATGTCAAACTTACCCCCCCCCCCCCCCCCCCCTTAAGTAATTATCGACCACTTCTTTAAACATGTCGGTTGGTAACTCAAAAAATAACTTCACATAACTTGACAAATATTGGCTTTCAAGTACTCGCATGGCTTAACAAAAAGTCTTTTCGCGCGTCAAAGAGATGCCAAGAGAACTCTGTACTTTCAGAAGAAATTTTTTTATTTTACTTCTAATCAACTCTTTCTTTTCAAAAGAGCGGACATGGGTTTTTTTATCCATTTTGTTTAATGTTGTTACATAATTCTACATTACATTATCTCTTATTTTTTTTAAGGTATTGTCTCACGATGCTCATTGCAAACTCTTGTGATTCTACTTTTTTGTTGTAAAAGTTGAATTTTGAATAAGTCTCATCAAAATTATCCATGTCAATTTCTTTGAGCATGTGTACGCAGAAATATTGACTTTAAAATTGAAAACGTTTTTATCGAACAGAAAAAAATGTGTAAAAAAACACCATTTACGTTTATCGATTTGGAAGAAATCACGTTTATCTATGTGAACAATCCTTATTTTCGCCATTTTGAAAAGGATGAAACGTTTTAAGGTTAGAAAAAAACAAATCTTCAGAAAGTCAAAGAACATTTATCTATGGTTTAGAATGAATATTTTTGTGTTCTTTCACACTAAGATACGTTTACCAACATAAATCTTTATATTAGTTTTTTTTATTTTAAAGTAAAGTTTTAAGGTTAGAAAAAAACATTTCTTCTGTAATTACAACTATTTTATAGACGTTTCGAATGTACTTCAAAATAATTCCGTCTCGTAATTTTTTGTTTCACAACTTTTTCGTTTCACATTTTTTGTTTTTTAGCCGAGTGATGAAAATAACATGTGCATTCCAAAAACCGCAAGAGCACATCTAATACTTATAAAATACATAGTTTTGTTAGCAGTTTTTTTCATGTATCCATTCAAGAATACTCGTATCCAATAATCCAACCGACTAAGAAAAAATGCCTGGATTATTATCTCTTTGGACTTAAATGGGATAAGAACCATCGAAATAAGATGGTTCAAGACCATTTTTTTGGACTTGATAAAGCCAATATACATAAATATGAAAAAAACTGAAAGCTTTCCCACTGTTCCAAAATTTTTTTTTAATTTAAAATGTACTCTTAATGCATCTGAAGTGTCCTGCTAATACAGAAGTATTATGTGTATGAAAATATTTTATAGTTATATAATAATTTATATTAAAAAGTAGTGATTTTTTTTCAACATTTTATTTTAAACTAAAAAAAAATTGTTATTTAGATTTATAGAAATTGTTGCATATATAAATATAATAAAAGACAAAATAAACTTGGAGAAAGACTAACTGCTTAAGTATAAAAAATAGTGGTAAAACCGCGATACAAGCTTCTCTCTAAAATGTTTGAAAATAAAAAGATCACGATGTGATTCTCTTCTAATATATATATATATATAAATATATATATATATATATAAAAAAAATATGGAAGACTAACGCAGTGTGTAGAAAAATATAAAAGACAAGATTAATGTAGTAGGTATAACCAAATTTATAGTAAAAGAATATAAAATATAAAATGCATTCAGCTTAAGACGTTGTTAGTAAAATTACTTAATTGTTTTTTTAATAAACTTTACATGTTGAATATTAATTTTTAAAACGTAATTCATATCAAATTTCGCAAGATTTTCAAAAACAGTCTATAAACCAGAATAAGGAAAGGTCCGCTCATGTTAGAATAAACAAGGTAGACTCGCGGCTGAGAGCCATGAGTCAAAATTCTCAAAACAAAAAAAAAAAACATCGAACTTCTAAAAACAGCAAAAAGAAGCATAAAATTATTGGTTGACATTTTGACAGTTTCGTCCCAAAGCGAGATAGGTTTTCAGCTGCGAGATTTCCTTCTTTGTTCTACCATGGGACGGCTTATATACGCTTAGCTCATATACGCGGAAACGCTCGTCTACGTACGAGATTCAAATTACAAAAGCAATCGTTCTAGCTCATGCATAAGAACAAGAACGTACAAGCAAGAACTATGTAACATGAGACTATTGAAGCTCGTGAGACCGTTCGTGAGTCGCACATGGCAATGAATAGCAAAAATAAAAAAGGACGTAGTATAACTCCTAGAAAAGTAAAATTAACTTTTAATTCCTGTTCTATAAAATCCTTGCATAGCACCCTCTAGATTCTATCTATCTAAAATCCTTCTTTGAAAAAAGGATCCACTCGAACTGAATATGATACTTGATAGTTCTTTGGAATTATTTTGGCTATTCTGGACTCCTTCGACAAACATCAATGATTCTTTAACCTATCGATTCCTTTGAAATTATATATGGACCCAGATAATTATATACAAGGGAGACAATAAAACCTTTAAAAGTTCCACTAACCCAACTTTATTTATACAAAATCTTAGTGGAATCTTTTGGACATAGGATTATCGATGTATTTATGAAGGCTCCACAGAGCAGATACAACTTAGGGGCCGTTCATAAATTACGTGACCGATTTTCAACTTTTTCTAACCCCCTCTCCGTCCGTTACTCTTCGTAGTGCATTTCAAAACCCCTTCCCGCCCCCATAATGTTGTATATGAAATAAAAAAAAATTAATTGATTAAAAAATATTTGAAAATATATTTAAAAAATATTATTATCTTGACTATCTCTTAGAATGTGTGCTATCATGACTAGATAAATTTAAGAAAAAAAATTTTAAAAATCAATTATTTTCATCGATAAAAACTATTGCATCTTCGATCCAAGAGTCGATGCTCTAAATCACTGGAATGGGACTCTTCGAAATAGAATTCTTCAACGAATTCCATGTCAACCCATTCAGGAGTATCCTCATTTCTTAGGCAAAGAAATTCGCCTGGTCTTTGAGAGAGTACTCGTAAAGGCAGCACCAAGTTCAGTGTTTTTGTAAATATGCTTCCTTAAAATTAATTTATTTAAATAGTCTTTTTTATTCCGAATTATTTTAAATTAAATAAAACTCACTTATGAGAATTTATAGATGTTTTTGAAGCGAAATACAAGCCACAGATAGGATTTGATCGACAATATTCAGGCCTTATCGTCAAAGCCTGACGCAGTAACTAATGATTATCTAATTTTAATTCAGACCATATTTCGTTGAGTACTTGACCAGCATACTCAAAATTTGTTAGCTCCAACTCTTCGTTAGTAGTTTTCCCGTTGCCATTCAGGTGATCACCATAATGGTCATGAGGCAAAATAACACCTGACGGAGCTTTGCTTAGAGGAGCCATTCTTCTCTCTACCCTGTTGAAAGTCAGGTGCATTTGTGAATATAAAAGTGGAATCCAAATTATTAAAACAAAAAAATCAATGGCATAAAAAATAACTTTTTTATACCGAGGATTCTCATCAGGCCCTCCATCAACTGAAAGCATCAGCACTGGTTTTATTTTACCATAATTTCATTTTGTGGTTTTCATTCTTGCCCATGGTATAATTAATCAGGTAGGTGTGATAGTTTTCAATCGAACATAAATTGTCAAAAATCATACAAAACAAAGCAAACAAAAAAAAAAAAAACAAAACAGCCGAGTTTGACAATCTATGAACGATCTGGTGAGAAAATAGCCTGTTGTCAAACCTACCTGTATAATCCCAGCAGAAAAGTGGACCAAATTTGAAATAGTTCTGAACTAGTTCCAAAAAGGACCAGTACTAGTTCCACTACAATACCCTTTAACATTGAACGAACTGACGCTTTTTGCGGGTTGATGTCATAGGAAAAGACAATTGTCCCCAGAAACACTCCTTTTTCCCTTTATTTGAACTAGTTGCATTAGGAACATTTTTAAACTGGTTGCTTTCGCAGAAGCCTGAAAGTGGTTCTTTTTTAACTAGTTTTAAAGTGAACATATCAAAAGTGTAAGAATTTTGTGCAATGAAAAGGTCCTAAAGATCTCATTTGTACCATCTTTTCCATTCATAATCCAGAAAACATTTTTTTTTTATTATTTTTTCTTGTGCGCAGTAAATTTTAAAAAGTAGCGAGAACGCGTTTATTTTTGTCAGCAATACTTTTGATAACAAAAGCAAAGATAACTGTTCTACACTGAACGCCTTTTGTACTTTTTCAGATCTACTGCAAACTGCGCTAGAAATGAACTAGTTCACTTTTTCAATAGACTCCAAAATAACTGCTGGGATTGTATCATGATTCTTGCCCTTCGTTTCCATGTGAGGCTTCCGAACTCTCTAATGACTACAAAAAGTCTCATCTGCGTTCTGTGACGAATGAGGTCTTATTTCAAAGGCTCACCAAAACGTTGGCGCTCGTGGATGAAAGCCTCCTTACTCTACTAGCAACTCGTTAAAAAGCTCTTATTGCATAGGTATGAAGTTACATATCCAAATTAAACACTGAGGAAATCAAAGTAAAACTAATCTATAAGTCTTTTGTTCTCCTTTACACATGCTTATCTTCTAAAATTGTTAAATGCATTTGTAACTCAAACTTTAATTAAGAAAACAGAATTTTCAATTTAAAAAAAAGCACATAAAACTATTATATATCTTGGAGTATATAATTTTTTTTACATATCGTCACATAAAATGCAAAAAAACGTATGATCAAAAAATTCGAAATTGTGTTTTTTATTGATTACGATTCACTACATTATATTACATGTGTGTTATGAATTTTAAACTTATGCCACCAAAAATAACCAAGTTATTTGATTTGAAAATTTCGTTTCAATATCTCAAGTTGTTTGAATTTTATATCGTTTTTTGCTTCTCCTGTAAACTTATCAAAAGTGATTTTACGTTATTTTGCATTTTAGGTGACGATATGTACAATTTGAGTATTAAACACAAGGAAAGGCATGTGCATTAAAAAATTGTAATTGTTGTTTAAAACGGAATGCATTTAATCAACAAGTGCGAATTGAGAACAAAACCAAAAAAATGTCTTTAGATATAGCTCTAGTTACGTCCATAAAAATGTAATGCTTCCATTTAAAATTAAATAAGGAAATAAAAAAAAAAAAAAAATTATAAAAATAACAAAATTGCTTAAAAGTTGATTTGACATATTTGTAATTGTCAAGCTATTAACATTGAATTCAAATAAGAAACTCATGAAAATAACAATGCTCTCTAGTCCGACAAAAAGCTGCTACAAAGAATACAAGCATCAATGTTTAAAAAATAAAAAAAAAATATGCTTTAAAAAAACTAGGAAAATAAAAAATTGGTTAAGAGTGCTCGTGATATATATTGAATAGATACATATTAGATATGACAACAATTTGGACCACATTTAAATTAAGAATTAGTATGGATTCAAGCGCAAAACCAAAGATTGTTAATCCAGCCGTCCGTGCTCGCAACGGACATGGTATGACTTATCAAAATCAAATTATAAATAAAAATTAATAAAATTATTTTTAAATAAACTGCCTCATAATCACTAAAAATTAAGCATAGAGCTTTAAATACAAAATGTTTAAAAATTAAATGTTTATTTCATTTATAGAGCAAGGCTTTAAAATGTTATCTAATGAATTAAGACAGCGACCTTTAATCATATGAAATAAAATATTAAGAAAGGAAAAACATTTGTTTTTTTAATTAACATTGGAGTGTCTAAGATAAAAAACATTCAAATAAAACAATTTAAAATAGTTTTAAGTTTTGATTTATTTATGTGAATTTTTTAGAGATTTTTTTCATTTTGTATGGGAGGTACGCGTGGTTTTTATTCGTTTTGGCTTATGATCAAGATGCTGACCTAGAAAATACTCGTATATTAAGGTGGTCCTTATTCATGAAAATGCCAATATGATTCGGGATACACCCTTAAAAGTTTCCGTTATTCGAAAAAGTAATGAATCGCAGATCATTAAAAATTTTTTTGTAACAATTTTGAAAAGTTGCACTCCTAATAAAAAATTTTATAACGGTCAGGTCATTTTTTGTGTCAAAGTTAGTCACAATTTCGAAAAATATATCCACTGCATTTAATTGAAATACAGTAGACTCTCTCAAATTATAACCACTTTGTTCCATGGGTGGTTCTAATTTCGGAAATGTTCTAATTTCTGGACTTTTTTTCCACAGAAATTTAAAAGAAAAGAATCAAACTGGTTAAAAGAAATTTATGTTAAAACAAAAGAATTTTTATTTATTAATATTTAATGTTTTTTTCTTGACACAAAAATCATTTAATTCCCCTTTTTATATTTTTTATGAATTTAATAAATAAAAAAGCGTTTAGAAATTAGAACCACAGATTCTTATTTTAGAGCCTTCAATATTGAAATTGTAGGTTCTAATTTCTGGACAGTTCGAATTTGTGAGAGTTATAATTTTTTTTATTTTAATTTGGTTTTTTTTTTCACTATAACTTTTAATTTGCTTTGTATTCTTATTTCGGCTGCGCCATGTTTTGTTTTATAAAATAAAACAATGATTTAAATGTTGAAGTTTAATTTTTTATCTATAATTTTATTCACTTTGAACAATCACGTTGTTTTTCTGGCTGTTGTCTTTTGTTGAGTGACGCTATCATCCTCCGATTCTTCAATTTCAATTTCCAATTTTCGTTTGTTCAATTTTCGCCTTCAAGAGTTATTGGGTTTTTTGAAAAAAAAAATAGAATTTTTCCACATAAATCCCTCTGATCAACAAAAGCTTGTGGCCGCACCTCTACATCCTCTTCGATCGAACCCACATCTTAGACTCCTTACTTTTCTAAGTTACGGAAACTTTTTAGAGGGTGTCCCGCACATAAAGACTATTTTTGTTTTGCTCTTTATAACTCAGGACAACTTATAGTACCACTGCTCCTTTTTAGCGTTACAAATGGAGTGACAAAGCTTATACATATATTCCTAAAGCACTACACGTAGGGGTGTAAAAAGGAGAGATTGAATACAGAACAGGCCCGTAGACAAGGGGGGGTTTTTAGGGTTAAAACCCCCCCCTTATGGTGCAAAAAGTATAAAAAAATAATATAGCGAAATACAGCGAAAACATCAACAAGCTTAAGTATCGAAAAAAGTTCGATACATTCAATTGAACTTTGTCTACGACCAGCAATTTAAGAATTTATTGCGTTAACAGGTGTAACGTGAAAGTGGTTTAATTTTGATTGCGTTTCGTTAGATAAGTTTAAGAGTTTCTATTGTTAATTTTACTGTGCCAAAACTACAAAAATTAGTCTACTTAATTGGCTGCAGAAACCAGAAGTAAAAAAGACTAGAACGGTGGAAAGTAAGTGCTTGATTCAAATGGTTTTTTTTTCCTTTATCAATGCGTAAATGTGTTAAAAAGTTGCCGAATATTTCTGAATGTTTGAAAGCTGTGTTTTTTTTTTTGGTAGCGTGTTTGCATTGATTGAATATTAATGGATTAACTTTTTGCTTGATGCGGAACCGACAAAATCCAAATAATATTATATTTCATCTGTATTGTACAGGGTTTTCCAATAAGAGGTGTTATTGTGAATCGCCCTATTGTGAAGTGCTCACTTTTAAAGCTTTTATTCCTTGACATTTGACAAGTAGAAACTATGCCATTACTAAAAATGGAACGATACAACAACGTCGTGTCTTTGCTGATTGGGTCCTTGAAATGCATGAAAATGATCCGGAATTCCATCGAAAAATCATCTTGACTGATGAGGCCCATTTCCACCTCGGTGGCTACGTCAACAAGCAAAATTGTCGCATCTGGAGCTCGGAAAATCCAAGAGTTATTGTTGAGAAGCCTCTTCATCCTCAACGTGTGACTGTTTGGTGCGGTTTATGGTCCGGCGGGGTCATTGGACCTTACTTTTTCGAAAATGAGGACATAGGGCAGCCACTTTGCGATTTGGTTATGGAAAATTTCATGAAAAGGATATTGTGCTGTAAGCGTGGTCGTGGTGGCCATTTGGCTGATGTTGCTTTTCATTATTAACATCATACCTTCCTCTTTATTATGAAATAAACATCCGATAATTTATCTCAAAAAATGGCATTTTTTTTTGGATACCAAAATAACAACTCTTATTGGAAAACCCGATAGAAAACGGTCAAGAAACTTTGGAATCTGAAAAGTCTTCAGAACTTCCTTTGTAACCTGCAGTTGTAGAAAGCTTTAATGTTGACAGCTATGTGGAAAGCGGTACAAGTACAAGTACAAGTTGCGGTATTAATATTTTAGTTTTAATGCTTATAACTCTAAGTTTGTGTGTATGATTGTAGAAATTTTTCCAGAAATATCATTTGATTCATCGCAACTGCATTCGACTTCGAGAGTATATCAATGTCCAAATAACGATATTTTCAAGTTGATGAGCAATATTTTCGATTCGAACCGCCTTGAAAGTTTTCAAAGCATTTATGTGCCTCCACCCAATTTTAATTTTCCTGCCAGCGGTTCTTGCAAACTCCGATTTAACACGTTAACTGCCATGAGGCACATACGGTGAGTCTCAGTAAAATGTCCACGTAGGCTCTGAGGCACAGCGTATGTGCCTCAGTATTTGATTACACATTATAGTTCATGGTTTAAAATTAGTACCTCGAAATGCAAATCTGTAAACGTAGTTCAATTCCGCATGGCCTGGCATACCTAAAACTATCTTTAGCGCATCATTTTTATACCCCCACGATTAAGAAAAACCCCCTTTACTGGGATTTTAATTTTAAAAACTTTAATTTTGTCATTCCGTTTGTAACGCCCACAAGGAAGCGTGGTAGGTATAGAAAAGTGTATATATTCTTGATCAGCATCATCACCCAAGTCGATTTAGCCATGTCCATCTGTCCGTCATCCACACTAAATATACAGTAAACGTATACATCAGGCCGTGAGGTACATATGTTGTGCCTCAATATTATATTTCAAAATTTCACCGAAATATAAAAAAAAACTTTTTCTGATTTGTTCGAAAAAATGGCCTGGAGGACCCGATATTTTTTTTGTATGGTGGCGTTAAAGTGTTAAGCATTCTTGGTCGAACCATTGGCATTGGTTGGTTTACTCCAAATTGGAAAATGCAGCTTATTGCAAGTTTTGCGTATTTTTTAACACTGGTTTTGGAGGCGCAGGATCACAACCTCTTGTTAATTTTACCGAATGAAAATAAAACCTTTTAAATAAAATTTTCTAACCTTTCATTGTGGCCTTTACAAAAGTCAGGAAATACAATAATAGCATAACACAGAGAACAGATTTCTGCTTTAATTTTCCTTGTGTTCCACAAAAGTGTATTAATTTGTAGAAAATAATTATTATTGTTAACATTATTATGTTAATATTAACCTTGATATTGCCTGCTACGAGCAACCACAACTCTCTTGATAAATTTATCAATAGCAAATGAGATATTGACAAATTTATCAATTAAAGAGCTTTTTTTCTATCACAGAATACCAACTCTTGATAAATAGTCAATACTTGATAAATATTCAATAAGGTGAATTTATCAAGTACGCAGAATCGGGCTGTTAATATAAATATATAAAATAAACAAAAATAAAAAATTAATTTTTGTTTTATGTATTTGGTGTACAAAAAGTTTTAAAGTGTTTTTTTTTCAAGTTTGTCGCTTTATTGTGAAAAATTTGTTACAAATTCATTTCTCAAAGTATTGTCTATTTCTAGCCACTGATTTTTCCCATCCTTCTGGTAATTATATAAAAAATACCTTTTCATTTATCGATATCAAAAACTATCGATATTTTTTTTAATCCAAACCCCCCCCTTAGGTAAATCCTGGCTACGGGCCTGATACAGAATAATAAAATTTTTTTCAGAAATTGCTGAATAGTTTTCAGAATAGTAAAATTACACTTTAAATGCGGAAACTCTTTTTCATTGAAGTCTTCGGAATTGATTTCAGAAACGTTTAAGAGGTCATTGCAGAAAAGTTATTGCAATGTTATAATTCAAAAAGATAAGACGCTTACACTATTGAGCCAAAAAACACTTTGTTTTTAAAAATAGAAGTTGTTCTACGAGGGGAGATTGTCCAATTTCTAACAGAGTTGAGAAACTACTCTTCTATATTGAATTGGCTACTTTTTTCTCTGTAATTATATACATAATTTAATTCTTTTAGCATGACGTAGACACCGATCTCATATTTCATTCTCTGAACATGTGAACATGGCATATCCTGCGAAGACCATCGATTTTTATAACCTTGTTAAGACGCAGACTGTAACATAGATCTTCTTATGTAGACTTTTAAAGTGTGCTCATTCCAAGTTGTCAATGTCCAGGTTTCTGCTGTAGATAATAAATGAGTCGAGCATAATGAGCAACTTATAGAGCATAAGTTTTGTTCTTTGAGAGAAGCCTATGTTTCTCAACAATCTATCTGAGACCAAAGTATCAACCGTTAAAGAGTTGGTGGTATTAAAGCTGAGTTCTTGGAAACCGAAATTTTCAACCTCGAAGGATATTTTGGCAACACGGTCATGGGTTACAA
The DNA here is from genome assembly GCA_943735915.1 of Pherbina coryleti. NCBI lineage: Eukaryota > Metazoa > Arthropoda > Insecta > Diptera > Sciomyzidae > Pherbina > Pherbina coryleti. The sequence goes on from OX030948.1 coordinate 190,860,868, forward strand.
CTCACTGGAAGTTTTTTTTTTTATTGATACCAAATATTTCCTTTCATCTGTGTACTTTTAGTACCCTTCTAACACTGCTTTTTAACTAATCTGGACAATGCTGAGCTGACTTCGAGCGAATTATGACCAATTGTCGATATCATAAGCATAGCGGCAAGGGGATATATCTTTTTCACATTTGTTTCGTCGTTGATGCCACCCTGCAGAGGAGAACAATCTGTAAAGATTTACTGCAGAAAGCTATTAAATCATAAGTTAATGAGCGTACATTTATTTTTCTAGGGCTTTCTCCAAGATATGATCGATAGCGGTACAGGTTTTAAAACATGATGATAAAGAACAATCAACTGATTTATAATGCACTTCAGTCTTTACTGCAAAATGTTTGGAAATACGTTGAAAGCACTGTTATTTTTCGACGGTAGTTCGTACAAATTTTGGGATGGCTTCTTGCGAATGGGGCGAAGATTTTTGTATATTTTGCATAATCAAATGCAACAATGACGAACCTTTGATAGTCAATAATGCAATGTAAAGCTTCCTGAGAACCTGTACATTTGTCAACATAAAACATGTAGGTCCAGTTCTCGATCATTTGTGTACAAACATATTATAACACGCACAACACAATTCGATTATACGAGGGGACTAACAAAAGATCGCATAATAGAGTAGAAAAAACTAAACAAAAAATGATTTAATTTTATATCTTTATTCTTTATCTCTTTGTATTTTTTCTACGTCATCGCCATTTATTTCGATACATTTTTGAAGTCGATAAATCCACCTTGAAAAACAGTCTTCAAAATCGGCTTTTTTGGAGTTCTGAAGTTTCATCATTGACCGCATTTATTGTTGTTTAAAACTCTTCCTCGCATTTTTTTTTTTATTTTTGGAAATAACCAGAAGTCGCAAGGTGCTAGATCTGGGGAATAAGGTGCTGGTCAAATTTCTTCCATGCCTGACAGCGCAATAAAGTCGCTTGTTTTTCTAGCAGTGTGCGCTGGCGCATTGTCGTGATGCAAAAAGTATCGGCGAAGTTCCTTTCTTTGGCGTTTTCCCCAATAAACTTTGGAATACTTCTGGTAAGCAAGTTTCAGTATACCACTTGGCAGTTACCGTCTGACCTTTTTCCAAAGGAATAGCAACTACAACTTTCTGTCTAGTGAAGTAAACTGACATCATTACTTTTGTTGCTTTGCTTTAACGGGAGGATTTGCACCTTCTGGGCTCCATACCATGCTTTGTTGTTTGGTTTCAGGATCGTACTTGTAAAACCATGCTTCATCACCTGTTACAATTTTCTGAAAAGTGGAAGACTTTCCGTTTTTGAATTTGTCAAAAAAATATTGAGCAAAACGCACACGTGTCTCTTTTTGAGCTTCAGTTAAAATTCTAGGAACCCATCGTGCAGATTTTTTCGTGTATCCAAGATAATTTTTTAATATTCGCGATACAGCCATGGTACTCAAGCCCAGTTCTTCAGCAATCATTTTCTGGGTCAATCTTGGATCTTCGTCAATTTTAGACTTCACCAGCGCTGCACTTACATCTTCAGTCGCATTTTGGACGGCCTTCCCGAGGTTCGTCCTCCACAGAAAAATGACCGGTGTGGAATCTCCGGAACCACTTTGAAATAGTCACAAGAGATGGCGCATACACTCCAAACGCTGTTTGGCATTCACTAAATATTTCCACAGGCTTGAACTTACGCCGAAATCCAAAAAGAATAGCAAACCGAATTTCTTGCTGCGTTGGCGCAGGGATATCCACTGACACTGCTTCACTAATTTTACGTTTTCTGGTCTCCATTTTGACCGATCTTTCTGAAAATTAGAGTGTTATATCGTAAGATTATGTAATTTTTGATTTATTAAAAACTTATTAAATGACAGCAACTAAGCGAGCTTTTGTTAGTACCCTCGTAAGAAGCTCGGTCAAAGTTCTTTCAAGGGCTGCAATTGCTAATTTTGTTTTTGTTTTTAGCGGCGATTTCCAACTCGAACTTTCATCAGATTCTGCACTGAGGTCATGTTCCTCATTATCTAATGAGAGATTCTACCTAAAAGAAAAGAATTATTAATGCTATATGTAAAAAATCCCAAATGTTACTCATTTCTGCAAATTGGATGGCATACTAGTACCACGTTGATTTATGATCACAAAACTTTAAACTAATCAGTTTAATGGGAAATAGAAAATGTATTCAGGATAAGTTGTGTCTGAATAAAACAAAATTGTAAATTATGTTGCAAAACAAAGTTATTGTCTGAAAATGGTGTGACTTTAAAAAACTCTGCCCGATATTATGACCTGTATTCATAAGAACATAAAATATTTTTCTGAAGAACTCGAGATTTTCTGAAAAATCTTAAGCAATAATTTTGAGTTTTAGTTAAATTTGCAAGATATATTTATTAGAATCATGAGTAATTTTCTCATAATTATACATTTTTTTAATGCCAAACCAACTTAAATACTAACGTTAAGCTTATTTTACTGCAATATAAATGTATAAAAAGAAGCATTAAACAATTACGAATAAAAGTAAATATGAATGTCAAGTAATTGATAGGAATAAATTGAAAATATAAGCTGAATGTGCGTGAAATAAACTTAGCAGCCTATGCATATATAAAGTCATTTCAATTAATAGTATTTTTCTAAATGTAATTCCTGTTTAGTGCTGCAACATGTCATGGATGTCACCACTTTAGTCCGAATCGGAGGATATGTTAGTGCACGATGTTGTTACACAGCGTTTGCCATTGTGGTAGTAACCGTTCTGTATGTATGGACCACGATAGATAACTGAATTCTTTTCGGTCTCATAGATTTTAACCTCATAGAGTAGTTCCGGTTTTTTAAGTGCCTGACGTATGTGTTCCCAAATATAAACGGTTAGGTTTTCTGTTGTACTAGGCTGTAATTAAAAGAGAAACACGTATTTAAGAATTTCAATTTTATGATTTTCGGATTTTCCAACTACCTTTTTTTCAAAGTAGTCTAAGTCCTTGTCCAGGTTTTTGTGATCCAAGTTTTTGAATATGACTGCATCCATTGCTTGCTTCAATTCTGTTATATTCATAACCATACCAGTGCTTATATCGATGGGACCTCGAACGGTAACTTCAACTGCGGTAACAAAAAATAAGTATATATAATATTAATATTCAAGAAATACTACGATATTATCCATTAAACTGATATAAATGTATAAAAAGATAAAAAATATTTTAAACCGGCAATGACTTGAATCGTATCACAAGTATATATAGGAGTTAATTTTTACAAGACCATCCAAGAAAAAAAAAAAATTCATTAGGTTATTATAAGTTCTATAAGCTTATATTTTCCAATATATACAAAGGAATGATCATTTTGTCCTGACCCAATTTGATGCATCTTTTTATAGTCAAATTAATTTCAAGGTCGCGGTTGTGATTGATTCAATTAAGAGAGTAAACAAATTATGCGTTTGTCCCATAGCCAAAGCATTATCTGAACAGACAAGTTTTTATCACCCAACATTGAACTTTTTCGTTGTTACCTTTAAGGTTAACTTCTACTGATAACTTGCGATTATTTATATGCGAGCAAGAACAAAACCAGATTCTACTAGTTTTTGGAAAATATCAAATTTATTTATATTAATTTATGTAAATCAAATTTCTTTTTTAACGCTTTTGAGTACACTTTAACGAGTCGATTGAGCTAAAAAAAGAATTAAATATAAGGTTTGTTTTGGAGCATTCCAAGATAATCGCTACCAAGGCAAATATTTATATTTTAAGATATCAGATTAAAACCTATTATTTATGGGAGAGATTTAGTCTTAGTTAAGTGTCATATTTTAAAAAATTAAAAATAAATGGTAATCTAAGATATTTTTCACTTTAAAGTTAAGCTTTATAACGAAAAATATTTTTCACTTTTTAAATAGAGCAGCACTGTAAGCACCATTCGATGCGTCAATTAGTTGTCAGTAAAAATATTAAAGTGGAATATGAAAAAAAAATTGACGAAGGTAACAGCTAATTGTTGTAATTCAAATTAAGTAAATTAGCGGAAGCAATATTTTAGATTATTTAAACTTGCTAGGTTATTTGTAACACCCGTCACAAAAAACAACAAATAGTTATGTCAATACAAAAGTTGTAATCCAATTTTGGAGTAACTTTACAAAAGTAAGGCTATGCATGCATCTTATTAATTTCTAATATCATTTTTTTTTCATTGTTTTTGCAGAGCGCCAATTTAACACGATAAAATTGTGTAACACCCGTCACAAATTTATTTTTCTTAACTATTACACCTCGCTAGTTAGGTAAGATTTGTATATATTTGAATAGGTCTGTTGTTCTTTCATACACTACACATATTAATGTTACGTAGGTTGACTTTTAAGTCTTGAGGTATGCCAACACTAATGCGAATATATCAAATTTGACATTGTCATAGTAAAGTTCAATATTTTTAATGTTGAACGTACTCAGAAAGTTTTGTCAGACGAGTGCTTTTTGTGTTGTTTACAGATACTTTACAGAGCCTTTATATTGGTAAAAAAATGGAATTAAATGGTTAACATTTTCGTACGATGGTTTTCTACGACTTTCGATGTGGATTAAACCAATAGCAGTGTTCCGATAGAATTCGATTTTGTTGAAGCCCCATCTCGAGACACAATGTTTTGCTGGTTTTTTTAATGTGATCATGGTCGCACTTCGCTACAGGACGAATTTCTAAAGGTCGTCTAAAATAGGCTGTTGTGATACAAAAAGTTCAAGTTTCACTGTTTCTTTAATTCTCAACAAGCAAAGATTTGCAACACAAAAAAGAAACAACCACAGACACTACAGCTATATTCCAAGTTGTACCAAGTATACCGAGAACTACTCTATAACTTCATTGATTAGGCATTCTTCGCAACGGGCACTGGAAAAGGTCCCATCGATGGTATCGGCGCAACAGCGAAACGCAGATTATGGTGTGTCACGAAAACTCAAAAAGTAAATTTAAATAATATATTCGATTGCTTCGATTACCTCTCCAAGGACCTAAAGCACAGACGTCAATATAATAAAGGAAGTTCTTCTAAAGAGGCTAATTACAAAAAGTCATTAGTTTATGCACTTGTGGGAAATAAAATTGCATACGGAACAGCAGCATATTCCAAACAACATAATATTGCAGTATTTGAAGATACCATATCCTGTGATTGTCACCTTTAATTTGATTAGTTTTAAATTTGTCTTTATTTTTCTACTGTAACACCCGCCACACATTAAAATTGTAATAAAAACCTCCAAAACGTATTTTTAATTTTTTGTTTTAATACAGGGTTAATCGTCATAGATTATTTAATTGACAGAAATTAAAATGATTTTTTAATAATGCTAGTTTGGCTGAATTTCACAAACATTCAAAGTAAACTCTGATTTTTCAATGAGTACTCGTAACACCCGTCACAGGTACTTTTATAAAAATTACACAAACATTGACCATGATTTTGAAAGATTTTTTTCCACGTATGGATAGACAAGCATAAAAGCAATTTTTTATGACTGCAAAAATTTTAAATACTTTTATGTATGCTAAAATATTGATATTTTAAGGCGTGCAAATGTAACACCCGTCACCGTGGAATCTTCCTTTTTTGTTTTTTTAAATTAAAATAAAAAATAAAACGTAGAGAAATGACATAACCAAAGCTGAAGAATTCAAAAGTTATTTAAAATCTTCATTTAGAATGCCACAATTCGTGTTGGTTCTTATTTTGTTTGCAGTTCTCACACGGGAACAGCTTAATTGGTTTTAATTTTTAGAGAAAATTCTAAATTTTTTATTTTTTAATGTGACCTTTTTCATTAATTATATTAAAACAAATTTTGAGCTTTAGGCCAAGTATGTTGACAACAAGACAACATGAAGACAACGAAGGCAACAACCAACAACAACAGTTCACTCAGTTACTAAAGTAAAAGCTTTCTCTCTGCCAAATAAACTTCCTTGTAACTTTCTCGGCATAATTGCCAGTATAAGTAGCTTGAGTGGATCACAGTGAAAAGTCATGCAAGTCTACTGATGAGTTGGTGTAGCGGCCAACGAGAGACTGTCTAGTCTGATGTATGATTTGCTCTATACAGACCCGTTGTTGTTGGTTTTTGACTTCATATTGTCTTGTTGTCAACATACATGGCCTAAAGCTCCAAATTTGTTTCAAAAATTCTAAATGATTTTTGAATTGCTTAATAATACGATAAGGTTTGATAAGTTTCCGGCCTCTCCCAGAGATGGCGTCAGGAGGTCTTAATTTTTTACTCATATTCTGTGGTACTGTTCCAGACCAGTTTGCATACCCATTTTTAGGTCGAATGCTTTGTCAATATCCTCCTTGGACCCGAGCAATAAATTTTTGAATTCAAGCAGTTTTTTCGAATGATTGAGTGATTTCATGTTAAAATAATGAACATTTATAGATTTAATATGAAATAAGTTTCTGCTTCAGGATTTTCAGTGGCATCATATATACTTTGGGTCACAGAAGGGAAAATAACAGGCTATTCCAATGTTATCAATTTATTTACATATTAGTCCAAATTAATTAAATTAAATGACTAAAGCTGTAATTATTTATCACTAGAGGTCTATTCTATTCCTTCAACAAAAAAGGTCCACTATTACTCAATAGATGGCGTTGTCACGAAGCTTTTATTGCAAGTATCAAATATGATACCCAGGGTACCAGGAGGATATATAGGTTTGACAGTCTATTGAAGCAGACGCCTTAATGACTTTCCTTGTCTGAAAATGGAAAAACGGTTATCAAGTTCTTCTCTTTGAAAACTTTAAAGCTAGGTCTACACGATACAACGGCTGTACAATCGCTCATCGTACAGAAGTTGGCTAATTCTTCCATTCGACCGTGCAATATTGCAACTAACTCGTCGCACGCTTGCATCCAAACAATACAATAATCGCACACAACCATCAAATAGCAACCGATATTGGTACAACCGTTGTATCGTGTAGACCCAGCTTAAGACCACTACAAACTAAAGAAGAAATGCATTAAACAATGAAAAAAATCTTTTCCATAGTATTCAACGGTCTAACGGTGGGTTTCTCATTTTAAGAAAGATCATACGAGCACTGATGGCGAACAAGTGCAGGACAGCTTTTTCAGGTCGAATGTGTCGTAACGATCAAGAAAAAAACATTATACTCTGGTAGAGACCGAAAATTCAAAGTGAGTGGGAGAGCTGAGAATACGTTAAGGGGGAAATGTCAACTAAATATGATCACAGTATTTGTATCAATGTTTTTGCAACATTTTATATTAAGTTGAGCGGGAATATTGTTTGCATTTGCGGCAAAATGAGTCGTTTGCATGGTACGTAAGCTGCTAATTATATTTCGGGAACTGGCAAGGCTGACGTCATTCCAGTCAAACTGACATTTCTATTGGAAGTTTGACATTTTTTAGCTTATGCGTACTCACGTTTTGGTGTACGTGCGCATATTGTGTTGTTTACATTGCTTTTATAATTGTTTGTCCTCAAAATAAAGGAGTTAATGCGTGAACATTTTTGTGTCATTATTTTTTACAACTTTCGACGTGAATTAGCTCAACAAGAGTGCATCGATGAACTCAATTCGGCTTTTGGCGATGTAGCACCAACAAAAATTTCTGTTTATGGGAGGTTCATAGAATTAAAGCGAGGCCGTACTTCGCTCACGGACAAATTGTGCCACAAAACATTGGTGCTGTGCGGGAACTGATATTGCTTGATCGTCAAGGGACATACCGTGAGATTGTGCCATCCTTGTGCATTTCTTTCATTAGCATACATACAATTTTACATGAATACGGCTCATGTCGATTGGTGGAAAGGAACGGTCAAGAAATTCAACCGCAGTGCATCAAAGGACGTATAAAAATCGTGTCTTGTGACGAATCATGCATCTATGCGTATGAGCCTGAAAGTAAACGGCAGTTGACTGTATCGGTCTTTCAAGACGATCAAAATTCAACAAAATTTTTTCCCGCTCGAAGCACTTCGAAGAAAATGGTCCTCTGTTTCTTCCAAAGAAACTGGTCGTGTGGCCGTCAGTGTCAAAAGAACATGTGAATTCAAAAGAAACCAGCCGATGGCCCACCCTATACGTAGAACTGTGACATAGTGACTAACCTTAAAACTGAGTTATCTCTTACAGCCCTATTCTGGCATAATCGTCACAATCAATTCATACTGAAAAATTGTGATCATTTTGATTCGATCTCTATTGATTCGTATTCAGGTTGAACTGTCACAAGCAAAAAGCATTAAAAATTCACCACATCATGTTGTAAAGCTTTTTGAACTGGTCACCGTCTTTTTATATCAACTTGCTCATCAGTTGTCACTGGAAAATAAATGTCGATACATTTTTGTGTAACAATGAGCTGTGAGATATGCTGAATTGACCGCGATACCGATGATTGGCTCATGGAAGTCAAAAAATTATTGCCGACATAGTTAAGATAAGAGCCATTAGCATAAAAATAAATAGTTGCCAAAAACCTCAAGGCAAACGGTATGGACGACCTTAGCTCATCATGTGGTTGGAGTTCCTCAATTAAATTCCAAACACACTGTATTCGGCAGTCGAAATGAATTTGCAAAAATGATTTCGGTGCCCTAGAAGTCGTCTTCTTAAGATATTTCCTTCTTTTTGTTATTATTGTTTTTTATAAAATTTTATTTGTATGAATTTTTCGATTGTGACCTTCTTAGCTGCTTGTCACTATTTTGATCACTATTGATACAAAAAGAGCTTTTTAAAAGTGCTCAGAATAGGAATTTGTATCAATTGTGACTTCTGTATCAATTGATACTGAGGTGGCTTTTGTGACTTTGTTAGAATAGAGCTGTTTGTCCTTTATGCAACAGAACGCAACAGATACTCGTTCAAGGGCGGTTGTTTCCTTCTGCGGGAGTAAGATTTTCTTTTCTTACTTTGATGTTTTTACTTTTTGATACTTCCAGTCTCGCAAATGGAAGCTTTTAGATGTACTCGCAAAATGTAAATCCAGTCCCGCAAATGAAAGCTTCTATATTTACTCGCTTCAAAGACCAAAATCTATTTTTGTTTTTTTTTTTGTTTTTTTAATTTCCACGGATAATGGAAGAAAATTAAAAAATTTCTAAAAAGTATTTTAATGAGTAAATTTGAAACAAACGCTCCAATAATGTTTTTCAAAGGGAAGATAATCATAAATCTAAAGCTTATATTCAAAAATTCCTAAAGCTAAGATGGCGGATCCTATGTGGCGATTGTGGATGTGGGAATTCCTAATATGTATTCAGCGATTCTAAAATATAAAGGCTCGTTTTCTTTTTAGAGTCTCCTTATGTGAAATATATTTGCATTTCAAACGAAAATGTTCAGTGTTTTAAATGACGACAGCTTCCGAAGAATAGAATAGAATGATAAATTTTATTGGATTAATTGGAATTTTTGGCTAAAAATGGTTATAACATTTCTGAAGACTTGGGAGATTTATGAGAATTAAAAGCTATAATAAAAACAAAAACTATAAAGATCATATCATAAGTAATTCCAAAGCAACGTCATAAAAACCAGAGATAGAAAGATAGAATAACAATTTGGCTAAATAAGAAAGAGTTTCCAGATATCTAATCTTATCAGAAATCCTTAACTTAAGCAGATTCTAAACCAACTTTTGGATATGTGCTGATTTAACTTATAAGAAACTATTTAATTGTCTACTTAAAAAAAGAGCAGCGATAACCGGAATTATTCACTGCATTGCTCCAAGTCTACTAGTTTTTTTATGCTTTATATTTTTTCTATTTTAAGTCTGCCGTTTAAATGTCTGCAGATAAGAAATTATAGTAAGAAAAAGAGGTCAACAAATGGATTAACGGGTAAAGTACATTAGCTCGTAATAAACTTAGATAAGAATGTACGTACATAAGTAAATTTAAATAAGAGCTGCCTGTCAAGTAATAAAATCTCGAGTGCAGACATAAAATTAACGATCAGCGCAACTATGTCTACGCATCACGCATTTCCTGTCTGATAGATGTGCACTGCTACTCACCCGTATAATTGTGTCCATGGCCATTTGGATTGTTGCATTTGCCATAGATTTCCAAATTTTCCGCATCGCTTAATTGAGTGCTGCAATAGAAATAGAATTTATAACAAATATAAATTGATTAAATTCTCTAAAGCTGTTTGTTTAGTTTTCGAGATGATAACGATCAAAACGAGCCAAAAAAAGTGAAAGGGTTGAGCAGGAAGTGGCGTTGACCGCAGGCATGTTTCTATGTATGAGAGCGTTAATTAATGCTAAATTGGCATGTTTCGCTGTTTACTTAAGTATTTGTTGTTTTGCTTTTTTTTTTCTTTTAGGAATTTAAGCAATTTCTTTAGCATTTGTTTGTTTATAAATATAAAAAAAAGAAAAATACCTGTGTAAACGATGACAAGCGCTGAAGGTTTCTCTGCGGGTAAGAAATGCAGCCGGCTGAGACATGGTGCGTTGACTGCAACTGTTTACGATGTTGGCAGAGGATGAATGCAAAACACTGCAGCTTGCAGTTGACGGAAATCACGGGTTTGCGGTTTATTTATTAAGCCAATATTGCGGGCAGGTTGTGGAAATAAGCAAGTTCAAGGTCAAATGATGAGCAATCTATTGTTGACAAACAGCAAAGCGAATGAAAATAAATAAATGTAATTAACCAGAACACGTTTTTTTCACCCATAAATCACTTACATGGTTTGTGCTGTGGTTCAATTTTTTAAATGTCACTGGTTTTGTGCTTCAACTTTTAGAGCTTGTTAATTAGTCAACTTAGTTAACTTCACAAATTTTTCTATGTTAATTAAATTTAGTTTATATCACTTTGTTCATCAGATGAAATCAATCCAAAGCAGCTGAAGTTAGAGCAGCAAATGAAACACCAGAAGACACAAATAAATACACACAACAGCTGAAAAATGGACAACGCAGCAAAGGCTTTGTTTTTGTTTTTGTTTTCATTGTGCTTACAGTGCTGCCAGCACTGGAAAACAAACACTTATGGCATATGTATGTATGCATTTATTTAGTTTTTCTTTTCCATATCATGCTGGAAGGTGGTTATAAAAAAGGTTATAAAAAATAGAAGTTAATTACTTTCTTTTTCATTTGAATAAATGATTGAAAATATTAGCTAATGTATTAAATTCTTGAATGGAAATTCTTAAAACAAAGCGACACTATAAATAAACACAGCTGGCAGTGCTGCGCATATTCTCTGTTGCTTTTAGCGTCATCTGGTTTAAGTTTTTAGCAAAAACCAAAGTTTAAACAATTTTAGTTAAGACACAAACACAAGATGTTAACAGTACGTGATAAAAGAATGTGCATAATACAGTACGGCATTAAAATAACAAACGAATTTTATAATCGAACCATTGAGCCAGAGTTGCAATTTTTGTACTAACAGTTCGGTTGGTGTAAATAAATGGCTTACAATTTTTACAAAGTGCAAACCTTCTTCGAAAAGTGCTTCTGTCTTATATAAATATAACTACATCTTGTTTGTTTTTGCGTTGTTTGTGAAAATAATAAAATTCTATATAATAGGAAATAGTTAAGAATATTTTTAGTGTCTTCTGACTTTTCTTGTAGCAATTTTTGTGTGTATAACAAACAGTGGATATTTTCAAAATCCTTATTGATTGTTATACATAGCTTCCTCAGAAAGCTGATCAGCCACCAAATTTTTGTTTCAATAAAGACCATGATATAATCGTAAATTATACAAGGTAGGAGTGACAGTTTTTTCGTCTTGCACCAACTGTCAAAAATTAGAAAATAAAATAGAGAACAATTTTTTTTTTATCTGCTTGATAGAAGCGTTTGCAATAAATAACACGCAAATTTGATGGTTTTACATTTTTTTGTTATGTTAAAAACGTTTTTTTATTTTCACTGTTGGTTGTTTTGAATGAGCATCTATTTTTGACAGTCGGTCCAAGATGCTTGTGAGAAAATAGCCAGCTGTCAAGGCTACATTGTAATTATTGTATCATGATCAAGACCACTTCAAACATGTATGCATTCCGATTCCAGCAACACACAATTTTCAATTGTATTTTCGTCCGGGAATATTTGTTACTGTTCACGTGCTTGACGCACGACAAAGCTTTCCTGATATTCAACATACGTCCCGAGTCTACATTATTTTTAATTATTCTACATACATTCAATATACAAGTGATAATTTAGAAAAAAATGGGTGCAAGGTTTACGGTGACATAGGAATAGTTTGATGGATTTACTGTATATTAAAGAGTCACGCAGTATTCCATCAGTGAAATTTTGAGAAAGAAGTTCTTGCTCAATGTTTCGGGTCGGGATCCGAATTCGAGCTGAGGACCTCATACGTAGTAGAGAAACGTGGTCTGGTCGAGCGAGGCCATCTTTCTTAAGTGGTGTTGGAAGATAATTAAGCATGACCTGGGACCGTTCTTAAAAAATGTCTTCAATCTGCATGTCACTGTTCAAATTCCTGATCTCAAACAGTTAAGGACGCCTCTCCGAATGTAATAAAGGTGTCCCAAAAATACCTGACATTGTTGTTAAGATGTTAAGGTATAGCATGGAGTGTTATACCTTCGACAGCTGTCATAAGTAATCATGGAGAATTTCTCAAATGGCCATGGGCGAACGCGTGAATGTAAGTGGAACATTCGAACTATCGTAAAAGTGCATGAGCTTGCTGAGGCTATGAGTATCCCAATTGAATCTGTACGGAATATTTAGTATACATTTTTTGATATGAGAAAGCTAGCTGTCAGATGAGTACTGGGTGTATTTGTGCTCTGTTTACAAAAAGCGTGACAACTTCAAAGGAGTATTTGGCGATGTTCAAGCGCAATAAGAGTAACTTTTTGCGGCGTTCCGTAACAGTGAACGAAACATTGATGCCTTACAACACACCATAAACCAGAAACTGTCCAGAAATAGTGGACTTGCCCTGGTGAATCGAAGCCGGAAAAGTCTAAAGTGGGCTAATCCATCAGCAAAGTCATGGCGATAGTTTTTACGATGAAATAAATCCTAATTGAAGTCATGGTATGATGTTGGACTATCGGCAATTGTGAATGTACTACTTTGCTGAGGTCATGGGAATCTAAGCCGAAAGAGTATGGATTATTTTGCATAGATTTTTGAAGCTGAAAAAGCTATCCGTTGACAATAAGCGCTACCGTGTGACAATGTCAGAATAATGTTGGCGATGTTCAAGCATAATAAGAAGGACTTTTTGCGTCGTTTCGTAACCGTAGATCTATCACAACACACCAGAGATCAAATAACAGTAAAAAATGGCGAATCGAAGGATATTGGCCAAAGAAGTCGTGGCAAAAGTTTAGCTGAGGCCATTGCAATCTAAACCGAAAAGATATGGAATATTTTGCATAGATTTTTGAAGATGAAAAAGCTATCTATTGACTTTAAGCGTTACCGTGTGACAATATAAGAAGAATGTTGGCGAGGTTCAAGTAGATCTATCACAACATACAAGACACCAAAGAACAGTAAAAAATGGCGAATATAAGAATATGGCCCGATTCTGACTGTCCATATCGATTCAGGCCCGCCTTGAGCCTTGCGTGTTTGGCTAAATCAATGGCAATAGGCTGGACCGTCTGACACGATCAGCGGTGGCGTTAATGCCTATGAAGGAGTAGCAATGATCCGAAAAATAATTTGTTAGCACGGGGATAGTCCTTGTCCTGACAGAAGCATGAACACAAATACATTGATAAAAAGCATGTCTTTAGAGAGCGTTAAACAGTTGTGTTAAAAAATGGATGGCAGTAAAATTACTGCAAAACTGTGGGATTGCTTGTGCAGTACACGGTGAGCCACCAGAAGTGTCTGACAGCCTAGAAAAAGTAGGCGATGATGTGTGTATATGGTAGAGCTGTATAACACGGAGCAAAATGCGAAGTTTTAAAAGTGCGTAAGCGTAGTTTAAATCAGAGCGAAAAATCGGAAGAAACTGAAGGCGGTGGCTTGATGTATAATCTGAAGATTAACAACATGAAGAGACTCACCTAGGACTACTCACCCTAGTGTGGTCTTGGATTGTTAGGAGAATTTACGGGCGTGATGAGGCCACTTCTGCCAAAAGTGGTCTCAGAGCGTTCAAGGTGAATTTGGGCACAAAGATAACCTTGACCCCATGCAGGGTTGTCGGGATGCTCAAGGTATTTTGTATCACTGTGGTTGCCAACGCAGTGATGCAGAATTGGTGATGCTGGACAGGTTGTCGGACGTCTTTTGGTGACTCAAGGATGATTTGGTGTAAATAAGTGTTGAATATTATTATTCTTCACAGTCATGTGTGATACGCTTTATATCAGTGTGTGTGATTGCTATGTCGGGGCAAATCCTTTAGCCCAGGAGACTATCGTGGGCTGGCCCTTCGGGGAGTTTCGTGCTGGCTGTGGTAGCACAATGTCGCGTGCAGGTCTGTGATGATCGGTGTGGAGTTGCACTTGTTTACAACCGGGTGACAATGCCCTCATATTGTCAGAGATTTTAGATCGGTCTCGATTTCTACCAATAAATGTGGAAGGTGATAACACTAGCCTTCCATGATTGGTACTATGTCTCTCTATCGGTATGCAATCCATACAGGATATTTATTAAATTAAATATGCTTAAGTGTGGTGGTGAAACCGTTATTGAGACTATAAAATAGGGCGTTGGTCGCGTCCGGGTTCAAGGAGTTGGGTTCGGTGGATTGTCGGAAGGACGCTAATGAAACGTAGCTGGGTTAGCGTCCGGAAGATCATCTGATTGGATGGACGTTAATTACCGTACGTTGCTATATTAGCGTTCCTGAAGATTAATCCACTAGATCTCTTCTTCTTGAACCCAAAGACTCCTTGTGCCAAGGGGCACCGTAGAATTGAGCCGTCAAGGCAGGTGTCTACGTTAAACACAACCGGATGTTTTCTGTCCATATCGATAACCTTGAAAAGGGCAAATTGACCATCGGCGATATTATGTAGAGCTGTTGGATGAATTCGCCGCAGATTTGAAGCGAAAACGGCCACTATTGGCAAAGAAAAAGGGCTTTTTCATCAAAACAACGAACAAGTCCATAGTTCCAATGGCGAAATTGCATGAATAGCGCTACGAATTGGATCATCATTAACCTCCATCTACAGATTTGGACCTATGCGACTTTTATCTCTGTCCAAACTTTAAGAAATAAGATTTGACTCGATGAAAAGAAATTTGGTTCCAACGATCAGGTGGTCATCGCTAAATCAAATACCAGTTTTGAAGTATTGGCGAAATTTCGGAAGAAATCGAAAAATTTGGAAAACTTTGGACGAAATGTATCGATCTACAAGGAGATTAATAATAATAATAAAAGTAAGATGGCCATTTCAGCCCTTGAAAGGACTTTGACCGAGCTTCTTAAGATCAAATTGTGTTGTGCGTGTTATTAAATGTTTGTATACAATTGATCTCGAACTGAAGCTACTAGTTGTATGTCGACCCCGAACGGCTAAGGCGCATGTTCTCAAGAAGCTTTACATGGCATTATTTACTCTGAGGTTTGCCATTGTCTGCAGTGATGTAACGGTCGAACAGAAAACTTAATTCAATTGAAAAAACTTTCTGTGTCAGATGGAAATTGAACCAGGGTTCTCTGGCGTATGGGCCACGGCCACCACTCCTATAAGGAGATTATGTTGAGAAATATCAAATCATTTCAGGGATGTTTTCACCTTGTTCTCGTACTGATCGGACATTAAGATTGATTAATTCGGTCTTTCGGTTGTGCTCCACAAAAGAGGAGTTTGAAGTGGTTATCGCAGTAAAAAATGCTTTTTTTGAAAGAATGCCGAAATTTTGGAAATAATCGGAACATTATAAAAACGTTGGACGAAATGTGGAAGGAGATTATGTTGAAAAATGAAATGAGTTTTGACCAAATACATCAAATCAGGGTTTACTTTTCAGGGATTTTTAACCTCGCCCTCGTACTGAGCGGATATTTATATTCATCGGTCTTTAGGTTTTGTTCCAAAAAAGTGAAGTTTGCTTAGACAGCCTTCTAAGCTTTGAAGAAAGCCTGTTGTTATCCTGGTATCTGGTACTTGTAGTTTTGGAATTACGTATATTCCAAAATATTAGGAAGACAAATTAAGAAAAAGGAAGATAACAACATCAGTATCATTAATTTGTAGCTCTAATATTTATTTGTAATCTTTAGGATTTATGTATTCGCATCTACGGTGTTTCTTGATTTCTTATATCTTTTAAATAATTTTTTTTTATTATATTTTATTTTTTAAACTAGGCACTTCATAAGTTGTAATAAAATTATATCTATGTACGTTTGTGTCTTAGACCTAAGACCTTAACAAAATCAACTGATGTTAATTTCTTCCAGATACTCCGCATTGATGTTGGTAAAGCCCTCGATATGATCCTCTTCGTCGGCATCGAACAAACCATCGCCCGTCTCATTGAGTACCTTATTCTTAAGCTGTTCGATCTGATGCAGCAGTTCTAGGGTCTCTAGACCCAAGTTATCATCCTCAACATGCATTTGCCGTTGTTGTTCCTCATCGATGTCCCATTCGAGGGACTCTGGAGTGGAGATGTGTGAACAGCTGTTGCGGGAGGAAGTGCGGGTGTACGAAGCGGCTGAATTGATGGGACGTAGCACACCCTGTTGTTGTTGGGGCTGTTGTTGCTGCGGAATTTGTTTAGCTCCCGACTTGATCTGTCTAGAACTTAAGTTGGTTGGTTTTGTTTGGTTCTGTTCCGCAGTGCATGATGTTGTTTCAGGTTCAGTGAGTGGTGCTAAGGAACTAGAGTGCGAATGCATTAAGTCCTCATCGAAATAGTGTCTTTGAGAAAGGAACTGCCAAGAATCGGTAAGATCGGGTGGATTTCTATGCAATGCAGATGCGGCGGTGGTGGAGGTTGATGACGGTGGAGGTGGTAAAAGTGTGGGTGGATAAGGACGCATGGTGCTGCCATACTCATGTTCCCATTCTAGATCTAGTGATGAACTAGTGCGCGAGCTGAATTGAGCAGCTGCCGTCGCTGCATTCATAACAGACTCTTTGGCCAGCGTATTGGAGTTGAGTAGCGTTTGTACGTCAAGGTTTTGTAGTTGGATATCCGATATGCTAAGGAAGAGATGTAATGATGAAATAACGTAAATTTTTAAGAATTCGGTATGAGTTGAAAGTTATATTTGAGCTCACCTTTCATTTCCGTTTCTTGTACTAAGTTGCGAGTAGTTCGACTCCTGATGTTCCCAAAACTTTTCCATGAACTGTTTATGTTTTTGCTTGAATTGATTAAAAATAACAAAGTAAAACAAAATCCTCCAGAAACATAGATTCAATTTCAAAAGCTAACCCACTCACCTTGCGTTTGAATTTAATGATACGATATATGAACTTTTGTTTTCTCGGATTGGTTTCCTCATCCGACATTAGTTCAGCTTCTTGTTCATCTGTTGCTTGTCTCCTGAAAGTAGGCAACAGTTTTTATTAAATAACATAAATTCAGAGTGCAAATAGAACGAACTCAAGGAGCATCGAAAAGGAAAAGCAGAACAGAAAAAACACACACAGTATCATCTAATAAACAACACAAAGAAACAGAAATAAACACTTGTAACAATGACAACAATTTCATCTTGTTGCTTGTTGTACCTAATAGTGATGTGCATCTTACACCTACCAGTACCCAATAGCTCTACAAGCTGTGGTACACTTGATTATGAGCCAACATAGAATCGCACATCGCCTATAAGGACGACAACTATGTAGACGACTGTAGAGGCGGTAGCAGCAGGCTTTTGAACCTTAATGTATGCTTCACATGCGATACTATGTTGTGTGTAAACAGTTCAAGGATTTGATTTATGTGTGAAGTATGTAGATGAGAATGCGGATGTGGTGGATGAGCATGGAATTGGGAACAGCGCCAAGCCTCAAAGTAATGTTCTTATTTCCAGCACTAGTTATGGAAGTTATTGTGGTTATGTTGCCTACATAGATAACAGGCATTCCTTGTTCTTGTTATGAGTTCATTTTGAAGGATATAATTTAAAATTATGCTTTGCATGCTAGTTTATGAACGAAATGATGCTCGTTATATTCAAAGTGACATTTATTATTAATTCCCCACAATATTTGGTTGCCATATTAAAATTTCTGGAATAAAGAAGACTTTTTATTAAACTATTTTAAATCTCAAGCTTTTATTTGTCAGATAGTTCTTCTTTGACAAGAAATGTTTTTATTTTACAGGAGTAGGTAATTTTCAACTTAGTGGAATTGACCTTTTGTGGGTCAAAAATACTGAAATTTTGGATGTATAGGGTGTAAAACTTCGAATTGAAATAATATAACAAGATGACATGTGTTTAAATATGATTTCGAGCCGTCGTGGTTGGCTCGGATGTGTGTACTCTCAAATTAAAATTTGACTGGTTCTCGAATAAATTAATTGACTGGTTCATTTCGAGAAATAGATTTTACATCCCCTTAGGGAACTTCGCCTGTTCTTTAACTTCGCCTGTTCTCACGAGCAGCCTGTCCAAAGCCAGCATAAAGGAGGACGGTCGCAGGCAACGGGTTCGCCCTATCCTGTGTAAATGTAGAGGGACTACCCAGATCCTGGAGTTGGCCGTCCAATCTAGGGAGTAGGTGGGCCGTTGACTTGATCCTTAAAATTTGCTTGCACGGGGGTAGTCGTTACGCTCGACAGACGTACTGTCACAGTATCCACTGATACATATCGCATTGATTCTACGGGATAGTCTTATAAGTCTTGTAAGTCTGAGTAGCCTCGAAGTACTAGATTGATAAGGCGTATAATCAAGAAGTGTCATATTGGGTGCTCCAAGTGACTAAGTGTTTATATTAGTAGCCTTGGAGTACCAGTATTGAAATGGAGCAAATAGTGGTGACCTTGTGTCACACATAGTCAAGTGCGATGTGGTCTACGCTGTAGCACGTCCAAGTAGTGGTGGTTTTTTTTTCCTCCACAGTCAAGAGTGATGGATGCGGATGTGTTGGTGTTGTGATAAGTGCGTGTCGAGGTAAATCCCTTTTGCCCGGGGAGACTATCGTTGAGCTGGTTCTTAGGGGAGTATCGTGCTGGCGGTAGTAGGTCTGTGAGATCGGCGTAGAGTTGCGCTTAACCAACTGGGTGGCAATGTCCATAAATTGTCAGAGATGTTAGATGGGTCCCAATTCCACCAATAAATGTAGATGGTGACCCAACTAATCATCCCTAATTGGTACTGTTGCATTCCAGCATTGGTTGCTATCCATACAGTATATTTATTAATTAAAACTAGGATTGCCTGTGGTCGAAATTCGACCAACCAATATCGATTTTTCTCTTGTTTTTTTTTTTTTGTTTTTTTTAAAAAAAGCTTGGCAAAGTTGAAAAAAAGATGGCTTTATCATAGATGCATCAGTAAATTTTGACGTGACAGTGTATCATTATTTTTGTCATTATCCTTGAATTCGTTCCGAAACTTATCTTTATTCATATTCTTATTCTTATATGTGTTCTAATAATTGACCTACTTCCGGTCCAAATTCTTGTTTTAATCCATGTCCAAAGCTCTGACCTTAGTCTTGTTCAAATCCTTTCCTAATCCTTGTCCCACTTCCTTTCTAAATCTTTATACTAATTGTACTTATCTTTGTTCTATTTCTTGTCATTATACCTTTCCCAATCTTGCCCCAAATATTGTTTTGGGTATGTCTCAATCTTCCTTGTCCTTGTCGAAGTGATCTTCCCAATTCTTGGCAGAACTCTTGTCCTAATACTTGTCCAATTCTATACTCTAATCTTTGTCCTACTCCTTATCTTATTTCTGGTCCTAATCTTTGTCCACATCTTTGTTCTTATCCTTTTTCTAATCCTTATTATAATCCTTGTTCTAATACTTGTCCTTATTTTAATTTTAATTTAATTTTTTTTTTTGCTTTTACATTTTGTGCATTCTGGTTACTTTAATCAAGGGGTTCCTTGAAAGACACTGATTCAATTCATTTTTTATTGTCGTAAAATTAAATTTTTCCTAACAGTATAATTTTTGTTTTATCATATTTGTCGTGCCTCATATACACTCCATGTAATAATTCTATGCAACGCCGTTGAAGGATTGATGAATTTTGGTTCTTGCAGCGGCTCTCTCCGCAGTATTTGAACGGTATGAATATTTTTGAATTTCTTTCGCTTAAGAAAGGCAGAGAGATTCAAAATACAGCCATGAGTATGAGAATGGATCCATTTATTTTAAAATGTAATAATCACATAATATATTAAATTTTTTTTGTTATTTTTATTATTCGGCATATATGTGGCACAGTACCTTTCGAATGATGTAAGTTTCATTCCCTTTTTTTTATTATAAATATTAAAAAAGTGTACCACTACATTCGATGTTTGCGTATTAATAGCTGCGTTCGATTCGCCAGCCTATACTCAATTCATGTCGCTTATTTCAAAATTTGTATGGGAAAACAACAACAAAGTCTACAGCTAGTTGAGTATAGAGTAGGTCAATTATCAGTTGAGTTGAGTAAAGTTGCGTTGCCAGGTTCTTATTTTTTAGTTGGTTTGTGTACGGAATAAGGGAAAAGTAATAGAATCTGTCAAAATGTGATGTGAGTACAAAAACAAAATTAATTTGTTGGTAGACTTTATGTGGTCTATAAAAACAAAAGTGTTGCCAACTAGTCAGTAAGAAACAGCTAAGTGAGTAGCCGTTTTTTCGTAGTTGAGTTGAGCACTGACGAATCGAAAGCAGCTATTATATAAAGTAGACTAGCTTTTCCCGGCGCGCGTTGCTGCACCCTGCAACTATATGGGAACATAATAGGTGTATTCAAAACTTTTCTTAGATTCATAGTTTAACACCACTGTTATTTTCCACTGCCCGTTACAGTTTCCCAGTAGCAGGAGATCACCAAATAGTAACTCCATTTTGAGTTTGTAAGTAAGTATTGCTACTTTTACTTTCAAAGCTATTCGATAATACAAATTTTAACTGTATGTGCGGAGCCACACCCTCTTATATAATGCTCATCCCAGTTTTCTAGTAGATGGACATTACCCTGTTTTAGTACAGTTGCCGACAGTAAGCATACAGACTAAATTACCAAAATGTAGCCCAATCGACGAAAACCGTAGGAATTATAGCATTTTTATAGATTTGTGGGCGGTAAAAGGGGGTGTGACAGAAATTTAAACCATCTCGTACTTGAAAAAAATGTACTGCCAAAATTTCAGCTCTATCGGCTAAGTAATTTAGAAGTTTCCAGCCATCACACAGACAGCGTTTTGCTTTTTGTATATATATTTTGGATAAACGTTATTGGCTAAAACTTTTGATTGGCAAGAGATACTTAGATACATTTTTCTATTAAATTAAGTTTTTAGCTTGTATCATGGTATAATAATATAAGGTAGTATTGACAGTTGCTTGGGCAACGACCATCTGTCAAAAAAAATGTCTAAAAAGAGAGCGTTCAATTATTTCTTATGTTTTCGCCATTGTTTATGTTTCACCGCTTGCAAATAACCAAACATTTTCTTACAAAATATTGCCTATTTTATTTAATTAATAGTGAGTTATTATTACTAGAACGAAAATAATTTGTAAACTTAATGTTATTAAGTGCAAACATAAAAAAAAAAGGTTGAAAACGTTTTAGTGCAGCAACCTCAGCAGCTGCAGATACATGTGGACGAAATTGAAAAAGTTTTCAATTCAAATTAAAACACCACGGCTGGAAAACGTTAAACACATATCACACATAATTTTTTCACAACTTTCATTATTATAACTGTGTATTTAACGCACATATTTTGCGGAATTTATTTATTTTTACATTCGTTTAGTTCTTGTTGCACGAACAACTGTTTTTGACAGATGGTCGTTGCCTTGTTGCTGAGAAAATCTATACTTGTCAATGCTACCTGTATAATTGTATCATGGCTTGTATATTTTTTCAAAATTATAAAAACATAATATTGGAAACAAAAAATTTTGTTCGAAAAATTCTAGGGGTACCCTTGCTTTTTGAATCACAAAAATGGTTTTTAATTTTTGCGTAAAATTTACATAACTTTTGCTTATAAATGTTATAACCTTTAAATAGAGTTAAAAATTTTCGAATTTGAATTTAAATTATTTTTACAACAAAACCAAACTTTGAGCCTTTTTGTGAGGAAATCTCCAAAATTTCAGACCTTTTTTAAAAAAAAATATTTAAAATATATATACTTAACTAACGGTATTTTTGCAATAAGGTTTTCATAGTACTTTGATGAAGCTTTAAGACAAAAAAAAATTTAACAAAATGTATACAAAAGCAGCGGAGATATTTGACTCGAAAGTCGCAAAATTAAATTTCTGATTGTTTTTTTCGTAATTTTGTTTAACGATGTTGCATTAAATATATCGTTGTAGTAAAATTTTTCATAGTTTTCAAGATATGTTCATGTTTTTGATATCAAAATAACGGAAATTTTTTTAATTTTACTAAATTTAAGAAATATTTTATATTTTGTAAATATTTGCACATGTAACCTAAGAAAACAACTAAAAATATGCGATTTTGTAAAAAATTTGTACTACAGCACCATCTGGTGTCCAAGGTGGGTCAAAGAAGATAGTGCTAAAAAACTCATCGTACCTGAAAACTACTATATATCAATTTTTATTCTAATCGCATGAGCGGTTTGGGAGTTTTAGGTGGTTTTGTAAAAAATTTGTACTATAGCGCCCTCTGGTGTTCAAGATAGGTCAAAAACGATAGCAGCAGAACACTCAACGGGCCCTTTGCTGTCCTTTGTAAATTCCAAACAATGGCAGGTGCCTTGCGAGTATGAGAATCGCATAGAAGGCCCTTGATAAAAATAAAACATTTTGAAATTTTGATTTTTTTACATTTTTTTCGATTTTTTTTTCTTTTTTTTTTTTTTAAAACCCGAACTGAAAAAATACCTTTCCAACAAAGTATAAATCATCAAAATCGGTTCGGCCGATCTTGAGTTATGGGATTACATCGCATTCGGACACTTTCTTTTATATATATAGATAAGGAAATGGCTTAAAACATATATTTGTGTATATAACTTTGGAGTGGTTTGAAATATTTGAAAAATTTTTTCACAGAAATTATTTTTTAGCTGTAGAATTTTATAAAAAATACAAAAACAACATTTTGAAAAATGTAATTTTCATCAAAAAAATCATAGGGGGTAGCTCATGATTTTCGATGATAGAAACACTTAATTAAATGATGTGTCAAAATGAAGCAATTTTTGCAAATAAATGATATGGTATATGAAAGAGTGTGAGAGAAGAAAATAGAAAAACAAAAAAAAAAATTGCAAAGAAAGAATGTCTGGTCTAATATTTAAGCAAAAATTGAATATTTTAGAGTTTTTTTGAAAATAACATAAGAAATTGAATTAGTGAGAAAACGGTAAATCCTTTCTTGTTTCTCAAAAGTTATTTAATTAAACTTTCAGACAAAGAAAATTTAGGGAAAATTGATTGAAAATGGCTGAGATATTTGCATGCAAAATCAAAATTTGAAATATCAATTGTTTTTTTCTCATTCTGAGGCAATGACATTGCTTTAAGAAATGCATTGCATGGAAAAAATCTACAGGTTTCGAAATATCGCAATACTTTTGATGTCATAATAACGGGAAATTTTTTTAACATACTATACGTGGAAAATATTAATAAGTTTTCGTATACCGTTATTTTTCTCAACCAACGAATTTTCATACAAAAAACTTTGTACTGAAAACATCTATAGTTTTCGAGATATCACAATAATTTTGATGTCAAGATAACGGAAATTTTTCAAAATTTACTATTTGTAAGCAATTTTACCATCACAATATATATTGACACTCGTTACATGAAATAGTGCTTATTGTAGGGTAACCGTAAACGATGGTGAAAAATATTAAATTTTTTTTTGCACATCTTATAAATGTCTAAATTTCTCTCTTATATCATGTTTTTCCATCTCTTATAGTTTAGCTTTTATTTAATAAATGCTCTTTTTCATCATATTTGAGGTCAAAGGTCACCAATCTTATATTCAATCATACTGTGCAACCAGACCTTTCATCTGATATCACATTCTTCATTTTACCTCTTCCCAGTTCTGAGATCCCTAACTAAAATTGATATAAACTTTCAACGTTAATATTTCGGGTCAAAGGTCATGAATTTAAAATCTAACATCATTCGGCACATCTATGGTGCAGTACCTTTCGAATGATGTACGTTTCATTGTCCTTATTCTAAAATAAATATTGAAAAAGTGTACGACAACATTCGATGTTTGCGTATTAATATATAAGATTACACGCTCTGAAATTAGAACCGTCAGTTCTAATTTCCGAGCGTTTTTTTTTTTTTTTTGTTTGCTTTTAATACTGAAAAATTGCAAAGTCGTCATGTCATATAAAATTTTTCGTGTGAATGTTCTGTCACATCTCTCTTCAATGACGCTCTTGATGTCTACTCAACGACTGAATAAGAGCCCAGCAGTTATTTTGGAGACAATTGAAAAAGTGAACTAGTTCATTTTTAGCGCAGTTCGCAGTAGCTCTGAAAAAGTACAAAAGGCGTTCAATGTAGAACAGTTATCTTTGCTTTTGTTTTCAAAAGTATTGCTGAAAAAAATAAACGCGTTCTGGTTACTTTTTAAAATTTGCTGCGCACAAGAAAAAATAATAAAAAAAAAAAATGTTTATAGACAAAATTTTTTCTTGAATGTGGATGGAAAAGATGGTACAAATGAGATCTTTAGGACCTTTCCGTTGCACTAAATTTTTATACTTTTAATATATTCACTTTAAAACTAGTTAAAAAGGGACCACTTTCAGGCTACTGCGAAAGCAACCAGTTTAAAAATGTTCCTAATGCAACTAGTTCAAATATGGGGAAAAAGGAGTGTTTCTGGGGACAATTGTCTTTTGCTATGACATCAACCCGCAAAAAGCGTCAGTTCGTTCAATGCTTAAAGGTATTGTAGTGGAACTAGTACTGGTCCTTTTTGGAACTAGTTCAGAACTATTTCAAATTTGGTCCACTTTTCTGCTGGGAGAGAACAATCAGCCCTATTCCAGGATCCGTCGTAATAAATCTACGAACGTAAGACTACGCTACGAATACGAAAAATTTGCTATTCTAGGATCCGAACAAAACGATGCGGAGCGTTGCCTCATTGAAATTTAATTTCGAAAATTCGAACACTGCTGTTTTTGACAGAAGACAAGAAACTTTAATAGAAGTGATAAATTAAAGTGTTTAAAAAGTGTCACATAAATTGTGTTTTAAAAGAATTACGTCAAAAGAAGAAGAACTGTAAAAGAACTGATTAATTAAAGTGTTAGAAAAGTGTCACAAAATTCTGTTTTAAAATGATTCCATTGCAATTTCAATTTTTGCACCGCATGAGGAGGATATGCTTCATAAAAAACCGTTGAAAATTCGGCGAAAAGTATTGAGAGACTACAGTGATCCTTTTGAAATGGATGACGAAATGTAAGTTGTGCTCGACTTA
Source organism: Pherbina coryleti (assembly GCA_943735915.1). Classification (NCBI taxonomy): domain Eukaryota; kingdom Metazoa; phylum Arthropoda; class Insecta; order Diptera; family Sciomyzidae; genus Pherbina; species Pherbina coryleti. The sequence goes on from OX030948.1 coordinate 190,886,548, forward strand.
GTAGATGAAAACTTATTTTGTCAACGATCAGGCATGCCGCGAATCGTCTCTAGATTGAATTATTTCCTGCCGCAATGAATTGTCCGGTATTTAACATCAGCATTTTTGCAAAAAAAAAATTATTTTCAAAACGCATTTAATACACTTTCGACATTTTTCGACACAAGTTTGTGATTGTGTTCACTTGGTGTAATTAACTTTTTCTAACGTCTAAATCCTTGCTAAATCCCTGCGCCAAATCTGGCCTTTCAGTCATTAAGCTGACCAAACGCACGTATGTTTGTTGTTTTTGACCTATAAAAACAGACAATAAATTTTTTTTGGTGATTTAAATGAAGATACTTACATTTTTTCCCTAAATGCAGCTTATTTTCAAAGAAAACACACAATTCACACACGAACTCTGCAACAATTATACTTTAAAATTCTTGTTCAAAATTAATTCCGCCAATAGAAACCTGTCGTAAGAAATCCGCAAAAACAACTGTCAAATGTTGATGCGTTCGGAACGTGGAATAGCAATGTTACGAATTTCGAATACGACGTAACGATTCGGATCGTAGAATACAACTTTACGAATCCGAAAGAAAATCACAGCTACGACGGATCCTGGAATAAGGCTGAATATGTTTGAATTGAGCGAGCACAATTTTATTTTTGAAATATTTTTTGTTTTCTTTAAACTGAGATGAATTTTAACGCATCGGTATGTTTTGTGTTCCTTTTATATGAATAAAAATAAAAAAAACTTAAAGCCAAAGTGTTTTTTTGTGTATTTTCTAAGCGAAGATGCGCTTTTATGTTACTTTTTATTTAAAAAAAAAAACCTTTGGAAATTAGAACTTCTCGAAAATTAGAACACCCCAGGAACAAAGTGGTTCTAATTTACGAGCGTCTACTGTATCGAAAAATATCTATTAAAAGGGTTATGTATTGGCTATCCTTCATATCGTAAAATATCTGTTAAAAGGATTGTGTATTAGCTAGCCTTCATTTCGTAAAAGATCTATTGTGTATTGGCTATCCGAACTACAAAAGTAGCAAAAAAAAGCTCAAGCCTGTGTTAGATAACACGGGCGCATAGGTCAGACGTAGAATACGTTAGTCATTAACAGCCTTATTCAATAGATTTCCTTAAACAACCTTTAAGCTTGTTTAGTTACGCACAGTTTAAGGCTTTACGCAGCTTCTATGCAACCTTGCTAACATTGTTATTCATAAACATTTTTTCATTTGATTGTAAGATTTGTGTCTGAACTATAGAAAATCTCTACAAAAATTAAGAATTCCTATGGATTTATGTACAATGGCCGCCGCATAAAAAAATGCTGCAAAGGGCGCATGTCTTTGATATTAAAAGAAAAGACAAACAAAAATCATGGCCCATTTCGGCGTTTAAGTTACGCAGCTCTTAAACAACTACGAAAAATGTTTATGAATAACGTTTTCTTGTTTAAAGCCCGTTTAAAGTTACGCTGCCTCTAAAATGTGTTTATGAATAAGGCTGTAAGACATTGAGGATGTCTTAAAGACGAGGCCAACTGGGTAAGCACAATTTTGTTTCTCTGCTTCGCTTATCAATGTTGTGTATGTACACATCGTTCGCTACTTGGTCATTATACTTATTCTCTTTCTCACACTGGTTCTGTGATGAACTGCTCTTACACATGATGTTATAATACATAAAATACAAAGCATATGAAAATTAATACAAAATTTGAAGGAGTTAAATTTTGATTTACTTATAGAATCAAAAAAATTATATGTAGCAATATGATTATTTAAATACAAATCAAAAGAAGACATATTAAATATGTTACGACCATACTTGAATTTTCTTCAATGCATGCATAAAGTATTAAAAACTTATAATGAAAGTGACAAACATTTTCCCAAAATTTTGTGCTCCAGATCAACACCCCCGTATAACGTATTCTACGTTAAAACAAAAACCATTAAGTTATGAAATCTATGAAACTGCAAAAAAGCTTTGCTTCTCTCGTGTGTCCGACGATGTATTTGTGTTTTTTACCATAGGGTTGCCACCTAATAATATGTTTTTGATGAGCTTTAGGCATTATCTTACAGTTTAAGGGGGTCGCTGATTTAGAATCTAATGCCAGAATTTTTAAATTCAAGAAAGCGGATAGGGTTACAAACTAATTTTTTTTATTTTTACGAATTTGGTGTTGGGGCGAACATTAGGTAAAAATGGGTCCCAGAATCCGTTGTCAGAATTTAATAATGTTCAGCTACCCCTTTCGCTGTAAAAATTCGTGAAAATAAAAACAAAACTATGTGGCAACCCTATTCGTCATTTTGAATTTTAAAATAAAAAATAGTTATTGCTATAGAATCATCAATTTTTGTTCAATGAGTCCACATAATCCTAAAAAGTTCTAACACGCTTAAGCTTTTCCCACACAAACTCATTTAATTATTTGGATACTTGCTTTCAATTTCAAGCTTTTTATTTTTCAAGGCATCAAGTTTTTCCTTTACTTGATCGTTATTAGATAATTTAGTGTCGTTTGCTTCTTAGCTAGAATAATTGCAACTCTTACGGCCGATTTCTTCACCGAGTATCAAAACGAGCTAGTCCGAGATCTTATTGAAACTAGGTTTCAAATTAATTTCCAGTTTTAAAAAAACTTAGTACTCGGTCATTTCTTCACATATTTGATACTCAGATCGTTTTGTGAAGAGAGTATTAGGCATTGATACTTGGATTCACTTCATGCCAGTTTTATACCAAAAAATTTGACGTTAATTTGTCAAAGAATAAAATTAAATTTTTGAAATTGTCAAAATTTCCAATATAATCCAAAAATTTATAATTATTCAATAACACATTCAAAAGAAAATAAAAAAAAGTTATGCAAGAAGTTCCTGTAAAAAAGTGAAGATCCACAAACCGGTCTCAGTCGGACATTGAGCTTGTGGGGACGCTTGTTGTAGAGCTTGGGAGCATGGGAATACTGAACAAACAAACCAATGCAACCACAAACAGCCGAAAGAGAGCTGAATGGAAAATTATTTGCTAGCGATTTAATTCAAGCCCATCAGTAAGTATATTGCAATTCTTTTGAGAGTACTTTTATGTATGTGTTAAAAAAAAGCTGCAATATTAATCATTCGCTTTTTTAATTGCAGTTTCAATATCGAAGGGATGTAACAGCACTCCAAGCCCGCTTTAAAAAATCATGTCAGCGTTACGCCTAAATGCAAAATTCGCTACACATAATACCAAAAACACAGGTGGTGATCCTGCTAATCGGCCTATTGATCTCGAAATTGAGATAAGTTGCGAACTGCTATAGTTACAGTGATTGCAGGGGCACCTGGTCACTGGCTTGCAAGCATTTTACAGTCATGACTTGGGAATTAACACGTTGGATCGAGAAGAACTTTCAAACAGAATCCTGGAAGTTATGTGTGATAACGACGCAACGACGACGCCCCTCATTCCTTCTCCATCGTCTCCTTCAACATCTATTACCATACCTGTTACGTCCATCGGTGACTATGCATCTACTCCAGCGACTTCCTTCTGCACATGCCTCTGTTTCCTTTCCTATACCACTGCAGCAGCCATCGCAGCTTTTTCCAACAAACAGCCAACGCAAACGTCGCCCAGCAATACAATCAAATAATTCCACAAACCGTGTAACGAATATGACGAAAGTCGTCTCCATTTGCTGGAAGAAGAGCATCAGCAGCGCATTGTAGAATTACACGCTGTTCGTCTTGCAGCAATTAAAGACGAAAGTCGACTACGACTCGCAGTCTTGCACTGCATGCGCAGCATATGGCGTTTTGGGACGTGGCTTTATTTTTTAAATCAAATTTATTTTTTAAAGTGAAGAAATCAAAGAGCGCTAGTCCGAGTATTAAGCTTGCTAGACTTCCGAATTCGGGGGACCAACTAATACTCAGTATCAGCTAGAACCGAGTTTCAAATCTGAGTATTTGCGCCTTAGTTCTCCGTGAAGAAATGATTTATTACTCGAGAGAGTACTAAGAAAAGGTCTAATACTCGGACTGACACTAGCTCTCTGTGAAGAAATCGGCCGTTAGTGTTCTTATTTATATTTACGTGTACATTTTTCGAAAAAAAATTTTTTTTTGTTTAAAGTGTTTTTTATAGTTTTAAGTCCCCTATGTAAAAGGGTGTATCCAAAATTTTCAAAAAAATTTTGCCCGTTTTTCAAAATTTTTTTTTAAAATTTGTATATTTTTTTTTTTGTTTTCGACTTTTTTCCCTAAATGTGGTTAATTTCCACGTAAGAGGTTGTCATCAATAATAGCCAATTTGATTTTTTTGTTTCAGATTAGCCGTTTCTGACATTAAGTTGCAGCAGCGGGACAAGTAATTTTTTTTAGTGCTTGATTTCATCGCCCTCTACCGGCTGAAGAAGTTAATAAAAAAAAAATTTTTTTTGTTTTGTTATCTTAAAACATTTATAAATATGTCACAAAAAGTTTAAAATTGATGTATAATAAATATGATTGAAAAAAGCAACATTAATAATACATGTTTTTTTCTACCAAAAGATTGGTACTACTCCCTTAAGAAATAATATTTATCCTTTTCGACAAATTTTTCATACTTCCTCGTACGCAATGCTTCAATGGAAAACGTTATTGAAGCAGACTTTCGGGCCATGGGCTTGTTTATATCCGCTTCACCGTTTGAAGAAAGCTTTCTTAAAATTTTAGTGGAGCCTAAAAGTATGCAAATATGTGTTGTTGATGCGCATAAATAAACACAGTCAAATTAAAGCCGTAACATTTTATACGGCTTTAAAACTTTTCTAGAGGCAATTTAATTTTTTACTGCTCATATCAGCTGCCTGTCGAATGTAAGTTACTGTTATCTGCTATCGGATATTATGCCAACAGGGAAACTAACAAAAGTTTAGCTAGTTGTGAGCAGAGAGTAAAGAGTGGAAACTGCATAAGTTGTAGCGGTGTCTTGGCATTTTTTTTTTGTTTTCTCCTCTTCATTTTATATCCGGGTACATACTGCAGCAGGACTTTATCTAGCCACAGGGGAGCTTTCACTGACACAGCATGCTTTTATTGCCTTAATTAAGCCTACATGGTGTCATTTAAGTTTTATTAACTCTGCGCTTGGTTGGTTTTTCAAACAAACAATATTAAATGAAAAAATTTAAAGCATTTTAAAATTTAATAAGGCAATCTTGACAGAATAGAAATCTTGGCTTACCAAAGATTGGCGGCCGACGATGTAGGTTCCTTTGTTAGAAGGCTTCCGAGACATGAACCCATGATAAGCCAGTACAATGTAGCCAAAGTCGTGGATGGTGGAAAAGTTGCCGACGTAGTGTTAAAGGTGCTTTCGAAAAATGTTGCGTTGGTTGGTGTAGGTGTTTCTGCTGCAGTTCTTTCTGATGTTTTTCTTGCTTTTGTTGTAATTTGGCTGCTATTATTTTCAAAGGGCAATAGCAGCAAAAAGTAAAGCAGCGTAAATTGCTGATCCATTTAAGGTGTATTTGAAGTAGTGAAAAAAGTTATGTTGTGAAGCTTTTAGTTTGTTGTAATTTTGCAATTTTTTGATATTTTTTTTTATTTTTTTTTTTGAGATTTATAGCAACACTTTAAGAACGTTGTTGTTTCTTTAATAGCTGATATACACCATCAGTCATGAACTTTGCCAAAAATTGAAAAAAAAAAATAAGAATTGGAATTTCGATTGTTTAGGTCAAGGATTTCGAACAATAGAAAGCGTCTGGTTGACAGGAAAACCTTGTGAAAAATCTGACTTGCCATATTTTTTTCGTAAGCATTTTTTTCTTTACACTTGAGTTACACTTTAACACTTTTTACACCCTTTTAACTCTATTCAAGTCAGTGCTTTTCTTATAGAGGTTCCTCACACACAGCAATTTGTTTTCCCCTAGACTACGAATTAAGGTTAATTAACGTTATTTTACTCAAATACTTGACAAGTATTATGCTGGCTTTCATAACTTCAGAGAACTGCAAACTTCGTTTTGCAAAACTGGATACTAGGAAAAAATATACAGTTGTAATACTGTAAAAAAAAAATTACAAATTTCTTTTATTATCTTGCTGCTTTGCTCGCACTCTCTCTTCAACTTGTTTTTCTTTCTGTCACTCTTACGCTCTCACCCTGACTACCTGTCAACTTGAACTGCGGAATGTCTCTGGTATGACGCACAATGAAGCGCAAAGGTTCATGCAAAGGTTATATAGTAAGTTTCAAGTTGTTGTTTTTTTGTTTTTTTTTTTATTTTTTTTTGCCATACTACACTCTTGACAGAAATCAGCTGATTAGGTTAAGGGTTTGCTCAGTACACGCGTATCCTGCAGTTGCTGTCAGAATTTTTCGCGGACTTGCGCCTTGGCATTGTTGTGACAGTTGGCTGTGACAGTTTTTAAACTTCACAGTGCAAAGTTTATTGTCGTCGAAAGCTTTTAATGCTTTTTTCGCATCAAATAAAAGTCCAACTAGCCTCATAAAAGCTTCGACTTCAAAGCTTGGCCATCCACAGTATAAAGTAAAACTTCTGGATGCACGTCAGGTGCTTTACATTGCCTATGTACAGGGTGTTTTGCTGCTTTTTAACTAAATAATAAACATAATTCTTCTATACAGCTCAAAATCAAAGTACCATTGAGCATTATTTTTAATGACCCTTAATTGAACTGAACATAACCCTGAATTTAACTAAAGCTATGTTAGTTTGATGATTCCCTTCAGTTTACTTAGTATTTTAAGAGTCTTAAAAAAAAGTTCAAGGTCATATTTTATTTTTACCTTTGAAATTTTCGTTTGCGAAATCTTTTTTTTTCCTGATATAAACTAACATAGTATTGGGAACAAACTGTTCCTAGAAATTTATAGCAAATCCACCGAGAAGTTTTTTTTTTTTTTTGGCTAATTTTTATGTGTGAGCAAGTCAGGCACTGTAACGAAGTTCCGTTTTCCGGATTTAGAGCTGGGATATACTCGCCGGTGTCCAGCGTTCGTTGCAGAAAATTTATATTATAAAGAGACCCTTTCGCTTGTAAGATGATAATTATTTATTGACAATTCAAGATTCGGCTTAATCCTAGTGGCTTATATACAAATCCTATGAGTGCACACACGATGACCTTGACTGGCGGTAGTAGGTGATGTCTTGGAGGCTCTGTGGCGAAGTTGAAGCGTAGCCTACGGCTGCTTTTAAAGTTAATGAGTATGAAAACGATGATCTTGACTGGCAGTGATAAGTGATGTATTGGAGTCTCTGTGGCGAAGTTAAAGCGTAGGTTACGGCCGCTTTTGAGATTAATGAGTATACACTCGATGACCTTGACTGGCAGTAGTAGGTGATGTCAGGCTCTGTGGTGAAGTTGAAGCGTAAGATACTGCCGTTTTTGAGGTTATTTACGGCAACGTCGGTGTGCTTGCTGAGGTTGAGGCGTGATCGCGGGGTTGCTCTGATTGACTTGAGCGGTGCTTACGTTTGTCTAGAGTGCTCTCTGGGTTTTGTGTGACCTTGTTTTGAAATTATTAACTATCTAGTGCGTCTTAAGAAGTTTGATTAAATGACTATCGCTGCGGCAGAAGAAGTTTGATTACGATATTGGGGAAGGAATCTTAGCCACCAATACGTAATCGCGGCACCCTGTGAGTGGAAACTAAATATAATCGGGGAAGGAAACTTACCACCGGAAATAGTCTACATAAATCTAGAAAAACTATTCTAAATCCTGACAAGAAGTTTGATTACGATATTGGGGAAGGAATCTTAGCCACCAATACGTAATCGCGGCACCCTGTGAGTGGAAACTAAATATAACCGGGAAAGGAAACTTTACCACCAAAAATATGTCTACATAAACCGAGTATATCCCAGCTCTAAATCCGGAAAATTAAACTTCGTTACTAGGGTAGTGCACTGAACAGGTGTAATAAGATTCCATTCGTTATTGATTACTTTCCACAACGATGCCTTATTTACAGGTTTTTTGATGCAACTGTTCTATTTATAATACCCCACAGATTTTCTATGAGGTTTAGGTCCGGACTTTGGGGTGGTCATTCAAGAGTTTTAAAATGATTAGCCTTTATCCAGTCCTTAACGACTCGGTAACAGGGGTCGTTATCCTGATTGAAAATCCAGGATATCGGTAAATCATCAGAATAATCCTCAAGTAAATGTTCCGCCAAGATGTTTCTATACATTATGCCAGTCATTTCCATCAATTTGTACAATTGGATCAACACCTGATGCAGTAAAACACCCCCACACCATTAATTACGAGGGGTACTAATTATATTCCGGTCTTAGCAAATAATAACAAACATTTTCAAATGAAAATGGCTTTATTGTTTTTCAAAATATTCCCCTTGATGATCAATACACTTTTGCATTCGTTCAAACCATTTGTCATAGCAGTTTTTCTATTTCACTTGAGACACCTCCAAGTGAACGCTTCAACTGCTTCTGTGGCGCTCGTAAATCGTTGACCACGTAGTTAACCTTTGATATTCGGGAACAAGAAGAAGTCATTGGGTGGCAAATCAGGACTGTATGGAGGATGAGTCATCAATTCGACGTTTTCAAAAATCGAATTTGAAAAATTCAAAAATGCACATGTTTGACGAGATGTGTGAGAGCTCGCATTGTCATGATGGAGAATGATTCGTCTTTGGCGGTTGGTTTTGTGAATTACTTCGGAGACTTCCGGAAAATCCAGAATTGACCGTCCTACGTTGCTCAAGCGGAACAGTGGCCACATGACCCATTCGGTGGAAGAGACAGGCGACCATTTGCTTCGCAGCGGTTCGTGCGCGAATAACTTTTGTTGGACTTACCTCATCTTGGAATACACATACGCATATATCCATGATTCGTCACCTATCACGATTGTATACACGTCTTTTGAAGCACCACGATTGAACTTTTTAATCATTTCCTTACACCAATCGACGCGAGTCTTTTTTTGAGCGATTGATAAATTATGGGGTATCCAACGAGAGCAGCTTTTTTTTTACATAAAAGTGTTCATGTAAAATCGAATGTATTGAAGTGGAACTAATGTGCAAGGATGCCTCTATCTCACAATATGTAACATGACGATGTTGCATTATTAGTTCACGTACTGCATCGATGTTTTGTGGCACAACAACCGATTTTGGACGACCTTCAAGGTATTCTTCGGCGACCGAACTACGACCACGATTGAATTCACTATACCAGCGATGTACTGTGGTTTTTGATGATGCTTTATCGTCATACAAAGAACTGATTTCATCGACACATTCTTGTTGAGATTATCCACGTCGAAAGTTGTGAAAAATAATCCAACGAAAGCCTTCTCTTGAAATTTCCATTTTTTTAACAAATTGATTTTCTTAACTCACTGTAAACAAAACAAATAGCACTTGTACATCAAAACTTTGTGAGTCCATTGATGCTTACATATGTCAAAATTTATTATGGTGATGCCAGATTTTAGCTATTGATATTAGTGTTGCCAGTTCCCGAAATATAAATAGTACCGCTCGAAAGAGGGGTTAGTTCTTGTAATGTATGACGCCTTACGTATGGTTTTCCATCATTTTCAAATACATTTAATTTAGTTTTATAGCTCCAAGCCACCAGATTCAAGAACTTCCAGTCCTTTTGCAGATGCTCTTTCCGACCGGCTAATGTTCATGTTCTATTTATTTAGAATATTTACTCTCTGAGGTTTTCCATTCCTTAAGTTTTTCTTAAGTTTATTTCTGATTAAGAAACAAAATACTCAGTGCTGTACGTATAATTTAATCCTCCACTCTTTATGTACTTTTTAATATTTCGCAGTAATTTTTCGTGCGAAATCAATAAAAAAATAATCAAACACAAAGTATTTCACAAGTGCAGTAGTGCAGTATAGCATATTCTACTTCAGTTTGGTTCTACTTCAGTTTTATTCATTTGAATGCTAGAATATTTTGTTGTTCTTCGTGCTTTATTTGCATGTCTCTCTTCACTACAGAGAGTAGAAGAAATAACAAAAAAGCATATCATAACAAGCAATTAATTTTTGTTATGCTTGTTCAGCTCTTTAGGCTCATTTCGATAGGCTTTTTTTCTCAATCGATGAAAAGACAGTATTATAGCAAATCTTCATACTTCATAAATATTGATGTTCAAAAACCATCAACTTCTAAATCTAAGCATACTCGTACATATCTTGCGAGTGCTTTCTCACAAGTCTCAGGACAGGTCATTAAAAATAGGCTGAGGTTAATGTGTGCTTAGATTAGTGAGACTTTGATATAGTAAAGATCTCATTCCATGTACCTACCAAAACGTACGTGCTCGTGAACACAGGTGAGAATTTTAATGCTCTTGAGACAGTTCGTGAACTGCACGTGACAATGAAGAGAAAGAATGTAAACATGGTTCTGTAGAGTATAATTGGACTAGAGTGATTGGCGTTTTATGGGTTCTGTGATGTCTTATGTAAAGTATCCATAATTTTATGTCCAAAATGTTCCACCGGGGTTATTGCAGCGATACAGTTTGGTTATTGGAACTCTTGAAAAGTTATTTTTTGGCCTCGTATATAATTTTCTATGGCGTCCGTGGCGTAGTTGGTTAAAGTGCGTGGCCGCTATGTCAAAGAACCTTGGAGACCCAGGTTCGAACCCCAGCCAGCGACAGAAAATTATTTGAATTAAAATAATTTTTCTGTACGGCCGCCACCTCTCTGCAGACAATGGCAAACCTCAGAGAGTAATCAAAAAATGCCATGTAAAGCTTCTTGAGAATAAGAACATTCCGTTCATCGCCGTTCGGAGTCGGCGTTAAGCATGTATGTAGGTCCATTTCTCGGTCAATTGTGTACAAACTTAATAACACGCACAACACAATTGATCATAAGAAGCTAGGTCAAAGTCCTTTCAAGGGCTGAAATGGCCAGTTATTTATTTATTTTTATTTTTATATAATTTTCTAGATCCATAAATAATTCTAGAAGAAGTCCGCAAGAAGTCCGCAAGAAGCCTGTAAGAAGTCCGCAGAACCATAAATATTTTAAAAGTACAGCCTAAGACTAAATATAGACCGAGCGAATCCTTTTCATCATAGAATTATAGAATCATGTAAAGAGTTCATAGAACCTATGCGCACTTTTTATTTTTGCTATTTATTGCCTTTTACGGTTCATGAGTGGTCTCATGAGCTCTAATAGTTTACTACACTAGTTAGTGGGCGCGTACGCAACCAATATTTTTTAGCGTTATCGATCATGAACAAATACGGAAGTTTTTAAATGTTTTAATATGAAAATAGTTAAAAAAAAAACGATTTAACCATTTCAGTCCTTCAAAAGATATTGTAATTATGATCATACTGTGTTGAGAGTTTTATTAAATGTTTGTACATATACCATCGATAACTGGACCTACTTGTTTTTATGTCGGATAGTATTGGAACCTAGAACCTCGAGGCTCGTAAAATTATCATCGAAAGGTCCACTGACTTTAAGAGCCGTTGCACACTAGAGACTTTTAGTCGGCCGATAGTTTAATTCGTTTTCATATGGGCATGGTGTCTTATGGAAGTGCGCACACCTAACGATTGAATCAAACCCAACTAAAAAATCAAATGGGAGGTCAGATTTCCACTTGATTTTAAAGTCTGGCAACTATCTGCAGACTGCCAAGTGGGTATGGCGTGCTATGGAAGTCCGCACACTAGCCGATCAAATAGTTTGTCAACTGGTAGACATTTTGTTTGTTTTTGTTGTAATTTTATTTTTCGCTGCTTCTTGCAATATGAATGGGGATAATGTTGCCTTTGCAGATTGCAAATAGGGATAAACAAGTTTTAATTATTGTTATAAAATATAGCGTAAGTGCCAGCAAAATGTTGAATGCTACTTTTTATATAATAATCTAATAAAAAAATGTTTAATAGTCATACCCGCACCAAAATCAACAAAAAATATGTCAGTAACGAACAATTTTATAAAACTCAATACAGCCAAAAAATTTTAAAACTCCCCATGAGAATATTTCTCAAATGCAAACCCGCAATTGGCAAACTATCCGGGCACAGTGTGCGCACCTACAACCAACTAAATAGTTGGCTTGTCAATTGCGGCCAATCAAGCATCAAACTATCGGCCGACTAAAAGTTTCTAGTGTGCGACGGCTCTAACGCGCTTCTTTGAAGAAGTTTTCCAATTTTCCATTAGAATTAGTGCATAAAATTTTTTCACAACACTTTTTCAACGACAGTTTTAGGTGAATAGATTATATAAGTACTTAAAGCTACATATCTCCTCAACTATAGTAAATCCCATTTTAGAATTTGGGAACATGCTTAAAAATTTTTTTTCATATATCTAGTAATATGTAAAGATAAAAGAAAATAATTTGAAAATGTTGAGTAATAATTTAAAATCAAAATTTAGATTTTTTTCTTTAAAAGGTGTTATACCTATACAGCCAAGTCTACCTTGGATAAAATTGGGGTGATAAATTAGTGGGATGAAAGGGGCAAGATATTGTTGAATATTTGATGTAACGAGAGCAATATAATAAGTCAATGACTTTTTGACCCTTCTTGACCCTGTTAGCGACAGACCCACCTTGGCCTGCTTTGTCTGTTTCTTGTTTTTTGGTGTTGTGATGTTGTGATGTCCATGTTTCGTCTACGGTTATGAAACAGTGCAGGATTCCTTTGGATTGAGGTTGAAGATTGCCAAACACTCCTTTGAAGTGGTCTTACAGCTGCATTTATGGTCGAGTGTGAGCAATCGCGCGGATAGCTTTTATAATGTCTAAATATTCATATAAAATGTGATGTAGTTGCTCAGTTGAGAGGTCTACAGTCTCAGCCACCTCACGCACTTTCATTCTCCGATCGTCCAATATCATTCCATGAATTTTATCGACATTTCTAGGGTGACGACCTCTTTTCGATGTGTTTTGATGTCTTCATGATTCGTTTACGGCTTCAAAACGGCGCAAAAGCTCCTCCGGTTTGCGGTTAAACATCGCCAAACACTCATTTGAAGTGGTCAAACGGTTTCGCATATGATCGAGTCTGACCAATTGCGGGAAATATTGCGTGTGATAGGGTTTCAAGCTTGGCAACCTCTTTTAAGTGACCGGAACGTTACGGCTACTTCTTAACCATTGAAATTGATGGTGCAGAGTCTGCAAAGTCTTTATCAAGCCTTTCCTTGTTTTCATGATGGTTATTATAAGTAAAAAATAATGGTTGAATACTACATGAAACTGATTTTTTTCCATTTTCGTCGCAATTTTCGAGATTGTCTATTTTAAATGGCTGTCAAACATAAACTAAATGATGCAGCTTACTCAAAATTTGAAAGAAGTCTACTTACAGATGGTACACTGAAAACAAAAAAAACATGTTTTAAAATTGAACACAATGTGCTCATTAAATATGTTCATCATTTAAAAGTTTTAAACACATTTCTTCCTTCCTAGATAAAATTTGTCACAAGATATATTTTTACACAAAATTCGTCAAATTAATAACAATTGTCGTAAATTTTAAAACATTTTTCTTTCAGTGTAGTTGACCGAACCAGTGTTGCATTTATAGTTATTACGCGGGAAGTTGAAAAAGTCAATGACTTCTCAAATTGCCTACGTATACTGTACCGAGAACAAAATATTTAGCGTGTATCCTAGCAAAATTCCATATATTTCCAGATTTCTCTTTTAATATTATTTTTAAATTTTTCTCTTATAATGAAAATTGTAAAACTTAAACATAGTTATATCATTAAATTATTAACTTGAAACTAATAAATATAATAATAATTCTCTTATTAAAATTGCTTTTCTTTAAAAAGCAGAAAATAGCTCTCAGAGAAACTAAGTTTTAAACAATAAGGTATTTTCGTATTTTGATTTAAAATAATATTTTTATTACATTTATTATTATTTTATTGTTTCTTGGATTAATATCTTAAAACACTATAATAATTAATAAGTAGTGAAATAAAGTCAATTGAATTTATTAATAATTTTATATTGTAAGCTTTTTGCATTTGCTTTGTTTTCGAGAGTTTATTGAGTCTTCCATAAGATTTATGGGTTATGAGTACAATAACTGTGTTTGTTTATTTATTTATAGTATTTCTTTAAGCAGTTAACCACCATTTAACTATCACCTCAAATATTTTGTGGCGATGAGACGCAATGCACAACCTTTGACCTAATTGACTTACCTACTTAATATTTCAATTATTCACACATAATTGTGTCATTCATACAAATAAATTCACGCCTACACAAACACGTTAGCTATTTTGAAGATGTAACTGTAATACAATAGAAAATAATAACACCCCCCATACAAAAGCGTTTTAAGTCCACCACATGCGCCCTACCACCATCGGAAGCACCATGGGAAGTGTTACATAATTGAGCTTAAATTTTGTAACAATCCGATTGGCTGGGAAAACACACAGTGCTGGGTTGATTAAAACAACAAAGATAGGAAGAAAAACAGAATGTTAAAAAAATAAAAGAGATATACATACATATATATACACAACACATATATACACACACAAGCATATGCCAACAAATGCAAATAATATATTTTTGTCCTCAGTTATGCTTACTTTTCTTTGTTCCATAAGCTTTCGGTGTTTATTGAAAGCTTTTACTAAAATATTAAATAGAGAGTAAATAATTTTCAGGAGTAACATACTTAATAAAGCTCTGAAGAGGTGGAAGGTTTTTCTGGACAATAAAAAGAGAATACACTTTTCAAAAGCAATATAAGTAAATATAATATCTCCTAGAAAGCATTGAAAGCTTTTTGAAGTGGAGAATAATAACGGTTTTTATAGGAGAAGTATTAAGAAGCTTCAGGATGTTGAGGTTAAAATTAGCGATTTAGAAGAGGTAAGAGCTTTTTTTAATTCATATTAAAAAAAGTGGCTAGTGTCTTCAACAACAGAAATTATTTGAAACTGGAAACTGATTTTTACTTTTAAAAGGTGCTTCAAGAAAATTTACGTTATTTAAACTTATTCATAAAATAATATAATCTTACGTTTCAAAATTATAGAATTAACAGTAAAATAGCAAAAAAAAAAATATTCTAAACATTTATCAATATTAAATTTAAGTTTTAAATGGGGGGAGAACTTATTTTGATATAAAAAAATGGTACTTATAACTACTGTTATTTAACGAAAGCCTTGATGATGTTATCTCGGTAGGTCTCATTGAAATCACTGCAATTATTCGTTTAAACTGATATAAGAATAAAATGAGGAATAAGATAAGTGTTTAGCATTAAACGATCATTCACAGGACTCTTTCAAAAGCTTTTATGCACAAATTGTAATACCGGTCTTGATTTTTAGAGCGAAGATATACGTAGAAGAATGGGTTGAAGACTTTTTGCCAAAAAACTTTTTTAAAGGCCTCATTCTTTCAAAAACTAAATATTACACATTAAGTAATAACATTTCTTACCTCTAATGCGAATCCAAAAAAAAAAAAAAAAAAAAAAATAAAAATAAACACACAGACAAACTAATAGAGACAGAGAGCTGGACATGGAACACTCCGTTGGTGCTAAAAATAATTATATAGTCCTTTCCATACCTGGCTCACCTTCTTAGCTCATTCATAACTTTGTTGTAAATTTATGTTTCCGAAATTAAACTAAAATAAATACTATTTAACAAAAAATTCTTAAGAAAAATCTCGAAGTTAAACAGACTCAACTCTGTTCAAAACATAAGAGCGGCTCTTATCAGCTTCCTCGTTTTATAATTTTAGCAGAAAAGCACTCACAAAATATTTAAACTCACTGAATTCTTCTTCAGCCACTGCAGAAAAAGACGCCGCCTACAAAGCCACCCCAGGCATGATTTTTTCGGTACAATTGTACTATTTTGGTACAATTTTACACCTTTTCTACTTTCCTACTACCGAAGCGTTTTCGATACATTTTATTTCGCTTAGTGAAAGTGTGTTCGTTTTTAAATTGGCACATTGCCAGTTTTAAAATTTTTATAAAATGCAACACTTAAAAAAGTAACTTATTTTTTCACATTTTTGCACCTCTGATGACTTACTTAGACCCCTTTTACATTGGTCAAGACTTGAAATCAAGCATGTGAGTTTGTTGATAAAAGACGCGGACATCAACGTGAGAGAGGGTAGGTTTAAAAGGGAATAGCAAAGAATTGAATTCAAGTCTCGACCAATGTAAAAGGAGTATTAGAAATCAATCAAATTCATGTATAAATCATTTTCGAACATCTATTGTTGTCAGTGGCGGATCTATATACGGGCTTTACGCCCTCCCCCCTTCCCCCTTGGAGAATTTTTTGTATGCGAAAAAAATTAAAAAAGCGCTAAAATCCGTTTCAGCCCCTCCTTGTCCTAAAAAGCTGTAGTTTCAGACCCTCCCCCTCACTGGTTAATCCTAGATCCGCCACTGATTGTTGTTCCTGTGTTTTTGTTAAACGAATACCAACAAATTTGTTCACTGGTTCATTGTAAATTCAGGCGAGTATTCAGTACAAAGGTTTCTTTTATCTTAAAAGTTTCATTAAAAGTGGTCAGATTTGTGGACACGCGAATTGAATACTTTATACTCAGTAATTAAAGAAACGCACTGGACGCAAAAGGGATAAATTTATAAAGAAGTAAATAAAATTTAAGAACAAAAATTTTGATAGCAATCTAATTTTTATTTTTTTTTTGTTTTTTGTTTTTTGAAGATGCACAGAAAAATGAAAAAAAAAATCTTCGGAAAATGCTGAGAAAGATGAAAATTTCTCAAAAGACATTATATACAAAAGTCATACAAAAGTGTATCTTTTGTATACAAAACTTATAAATGTCTATTATTTATCATTTATGTATTTTCAATTCTAACGATCACTTAAGCATCAAGCAAAAAAAATATGAAGTAGCATTCCTTCAAAAATGGAGGTTACAGTTTCCTTGGAGGGAAAAGAAATTTCGCTATAAAGTCAGAAGCGCACACTAGTGGCCTTGCGCATAAAGAACGTACACTAAGGAAAAAAAAATATTAAATTTATCCAAAAACTTTTTTAATTTATCCAAAAAGCGAGTCATTTTTGCACCAATAACGCATTTACTTAAATCGACTACGTAAATATTTAAAATCTATTTAAATACTTTTTTATTAAATAAAATATTAAAATATTTAAAATAAAACTAATAAAAAATATATTAAAATTATGCACGAATATATTTAAATATCTTTCAAATATTTATTATTTGAAAATAAAACTATCGCATTTAAAGAAAATTTATATAAAAATATTGATTTTAAAAAACAACATATTTAAGTTGAAGAGGAGGAAGAAACGAGGAAGAAAAGAGGAAGAAAAGAAGAAGAAAAGAGGAAGAAAAGAGGAAGAAAAGAGGAAGAAAAGAGGAAGAAAAAGTAAGAGAAAGTATGAAGCAAATATGCAGGTAAGTGACAACCGTTGCAAGATATTTTTGAGAAAATATCGAGTTGTCACTCCACCCTACATAAATTCATCATCGCTCACATCACCCATCGCAATCACAAATCATATTGACCAAACGTGCATTATATATTATCCTTGTAACACAAACTAAACGAGAACTATAAGAACCTGCAACGGCAAGAAATAACTGCAGGAACAGAGTGCGACGCTGCTGCTGCTTGGCGGCTGCTTGGCCGCTGTATGGAATGTGTGTGTAGGTGTGTGGTATAAATAAAATTCAAATACGGGAAAAAAACGAGTTGTAAGGAAAACATTTGATTTATCCACGTAAATATTTAAATAAAATTTATACTGAGGCGTGGATAATGCTAATATGCGTTATTTCCCTTAGTGTAGTTCTTTAGCAAACGTTGTAAGAATATTTTCTATTAAAAATTTAATAACAATCAATGAAACAGACTGAATATAGCAACAATTTCACCTTTTATTAAAACAAAAGAGATTTTTCAAATCTACACAGAACCAAAAACGTACTTAATAACAAAGAAAAAGTTCTTTGTCCCAATGTATTATACATTAAAATTGGTCCAAAGTACGAGTTCCTTGGTTCAATGAATCTTTGTTCTAACGTTATTTCTTTGATATTTTATGAAGAAAAATGATTAATTAATGACACATACAACTGTTACAATAAGTTAGTCTGTCCTTAGAAATTTTAAAACAATATCAAGATATATTTTAAAAAATCAGTTTCTTATTGAGATAAAATTCTCTAATGGTTTTTTAGATATTACAACACAAGAACTGGAATAAAATTTTAATGAACACGAACAATGAACTGTTCCTTAAAATTAAGAACAACGATTCAGTGAGCCAAAGAATTCGTTCTTTGGGGCAATGAATAGTTCTTAAAAATCAATGAATTTCGCTTTATGAACGAGATTCTTTGATTTTAAGAACAATATTTGGTTCAGTGTAAAGGAAAACAATAGAAACAGTATTGAAGTTACAAGTTATATAAAATGAAAAATGTTCTGTTAAAAAAAAAAAATTAACTGAAATAACTGAACTGTAAAAAGCATAAAATTGAATTTTGAAAATTTTTTGAAAATTTTTTGAAAATTTATTCGATACCATTTTCTTTCATTTAGTACAATTTACTATGCATTTCTATACCAAATTGAAAAACTCATTTATCAACCCTGAGCCACCCTGCAGTCGGTTGTAACGCGAGCTGCTAAGGAGAGATACAAAGAGAACAGGAGGGAAGAGAGACGCATTTTCAGGCGAAAGAAAAGGGAAGCGGAAATGCGTGAGTGCGAGAAAATTGAGATGCATGGTGACAGGAATGAGGTCCGAAAATTTTTCGAAAAAATAAGACGCCTGGCCGATGGTTTCAAGACCGGGGCCTCTTCCTGCAAGGATGAAAATGGGAATCTAGTGACAGATATCCAGAGTACACTGATGATGTGGAGGGAACACTTCTCTAGGCTTCTGAATGGCGACGACGACAACAATCCCGGCAATAGAGATGATATTCCGGAATCCCCAATTTTGGACGACAGCGTTGAAGTTCCGCTGCCCGACCATAGTGAAGTCTTGAAAGCTATAGCTTGGCTTAAAAACAACAAAGCCGCAGGAGCCGATGGCTTACCTGCTGAGCTCTTCAAGAATGGAGGCGAAGCTCTATTTAAATGCATTCATGAGCTTCTATGCAGAATATGGTCGGAAGAATGCATTCCAAACGATTGGAACCTCAGTGTGCTCTGCCCAATCCACAAGAAAGGCGATCCCACAATTTGCGCCAACTACCGTGGGATAAGCCTTCTGAATATCGCATATAAGGTTCTGTCGAGCGTACTATGTGAAAGACTGAAGCCCATCGTAAACCAGCTGATTGGACCTTATCAGTGTGGCTTCAGACCTGGCAAATCCACCATAGACCAGATATTTACGCTACGACAAATCTTGCAGAAGACCCTAGAAAAACAAATCGACACACACCATCTTTTTGTCGATTACAAAGCCGCCTTCGACAGTCCAATAAGGAATCATCTATATTCCACCATGTCTGAATTTGGTATTCCTGCAAAGCTCATCCGCCTTTGCAGAATGACACTGAGCAACACCAGCAGCACAGTTAAAATCGGGAAGGACCTCACTCCTCCATTCGATACCAAACGAGGTTTCAGACAAGGTGATTCCTTATCGTGCGACTTTTTCAACCTAATGATGGAGAAGATCATCCGAGCTGCTGATTTGAGACGCAGTGGCACGATATTCTACAAAAGTATTATGCTGCTGGCGTATGCTGATGATATCGATATCATTGGCCATAATACGCGCGAAGTCAGTGCAGCATTCTCCAGGTTAGCGAAAGAGTCGAGTCGAATGGGTCTTGCAGTGAATGCAGATAAGACGAAATACCTAGTGTCAACAAATAAACAGTCCCAGCGTCTTGGAAACCACGTTACTGTTTACAACATCTCCTTCGAGGTTGTTAAGGACTTCGTCTACCTGGGATCCAGCGTAAACTCTTTCAACGATGTCAGTATTGAGATAAAACGAAGGATAACTCTTGCCAACAGGTGTTACTTTGGGCTGAGTAGGCAATTGAGAAGCAGAGCCCTCTCTCGACGAACAAAACTCACGCTCTATAAGTCACTTATCATGCCCGCCCTATTATATGCAGCACAAACTTGGACGTTGAGCAGTTCTGATGAAAAGACTTTGGGAGCCTTCGAGAGAAAAATCCTTCGTAAGATCTTCGGTCCAATCTGCGTCAATGGCGAGTACCGAATTCGATGGAACCATGAGCTGTACGCTGACATAGACATAGTTAAGCGCATTAAAATCGAGCGGCTCCGCTGGCTAGGTCATGTTGAGCGAATGGAAAACGACGCTCCAGCGAAAAAAATATTCGATTCGGTGCCCGGTGGTGGTCAACGCAGAAGAGGACGCCCACATCTTCGTTGGAAGGATCAGGTGTTGGATAACCTGACTACACTTGGTGTTTCCAACTGGCGCCAGCAAGCGCAAAATAGAAATGGCTGGCGCAATTTCTTATACGAGGCCAAAACCGACCTTCGGTTGTAAGCGCCAGATAAGTAAGTAAGTAGAATTCTTCTTATCCAAACAACATATGTTTACCCATACATATGTTAACAAATGAGATTTTTACAGCTATGAACTACTTAGCACTTTACTAAAATGTTGCAGCTCCTACACATCTCTGTTATTAATATCAATTCGAAAATAGCAACAGTTAATAACAGTGCAAAATAATTACATGCTTCTATTAAATGGATAACATTAGCGCTGTTATTAGCGATACTCTTTTTATGTTAGGATTTCAACTAACTAACAGAGGCTGCTCTTCGCTGTTAAGATAATGCCGGGTGGCTAGCTCTATAATCCTTAATAATAAAAACCGCAACATTTGTTTATCTTCATCGTCGCCGACGAAGTCGACGACGCATTAAAACGAGCCGTGACGAGGCAGACCAGTCGTGTGCGCTGCTAAATTATTTGTTTTCGTTGTTGTTGTTGCTGCCATCTATCAAAACTAAATAAAAAAAGCTAGCCGTCCTCCACCCTTGCGCCATGCCACACGATTTAGTACGAAAAAATCACGAAGTGTTAACTTCGTCTGCACTGTTAGGCGACTGCGGCTGTGGTTGATGCTGGCGACGACGGCAGCAACAGCGACGACGTGCGTTGTTGCAGCTGTTTGGGGCGGCTGCTGCAAATGTTAACGGTAAATCTACCGACACGAGGTCGTTCGATGTAAACAACAATCGTTCGTGTGGTCACACGATGGTTGGTTTGTCTCCAGCATCCGTTCTGCTGCAGCAACAGCAGCAGCAGCAGCAGTAGCAGCAAACGTCTGTCGTCTGTTCGTCTCGTTGCAGGCTCGTATTCGGCTGTGTCTTATTCAGTGGCAATTCGGTCGTTCATATAATCGGATGTTAAAGTGTATGACAAAATTTTCGTGTCTCTGATTTGCACGTGTGTAGAAGATAAATACAAAAATATTTTCAAAAACATAATTTGTGTGTTTTTTTACATCGTTCGCTACTGTCAAATTACATCCAATTAAAAAAAAAAAAAATAAAATATTCTCTCTACTTGCTGCAAAATTGCACGCTGCATTTGTTTGAAGTTGCTCAACATTGCTGCATGGCAAAACAACAGAAATAGCAACAACATCAACTCAAATAAACACAACAAAGTTAAAAAGCCATTCGCGCGGTTAATTAAGTTTTTGTATGATTTTAAACTCAAGTGGCGCGTTCGTATTTGCGCGTAAGTGCTTCTCTGTTTTTTCTTGCGTCTTTGCGACTCTTCTTTGTTTTCCCGGTTGTATGGTTATTTATGTTTTTTATTTTTTTTTTGCATTGCTCTGTAGTGCATTTCTACTGTCTCTAAAGTGCTGTTGTTGTAGTTTGTATTTGAAATAATTTTTCCTGTTTGCGCAATTAAGGCACTTCAGCGTTTCAAGTGGAGCGGTGCGCGTGTGTGTAGATATCTGTGTTTGTGTTTGAGTTAAACCAGAAAATCTCTTGAAGACGAAGCGGAAGCGGATCAGTTCGTAGACTAGACATAAGCGGCACGCTTGAGCTAAACGGTTAAATACAGGTTTGCAAAATTTATCTTGATTATTACACACAAAAAAAACCTAGTAAGACAAATGATTTTCAATTTGACTCAAATAGAATTTGCATTCAAATCGTTCCCAACAACAATTGCTGTTGATTCAAATGCGGAATTGCATTTGCACCAAGTGCAAAAATTGTAAATGTAAATTTTGTTGGCTCAAAGGTAATTGCATTCGGCACAAATTAATACAATTAGAAATAAGAATTTAAAAAAATTTTTCTTCTTCTTAAATTGGAAGTGTATTCAAGCAATTTTTCGGTCATTATTATTTATTATATTCAGGCATGAAATCCACCTCGGAAGTGGTGATTAATTATCTTCCTTTCCATGTCCGTTTATTGATTGCACTCATCGCACCTGTTCCCTGTTCCCATCTTCGTCCGCGTATTAAGCAAATTACAAATTTGTTTATATGCAACAATTTGTCCAAAAAGTAACTCTGAACTATAAGCGTCATACTTTCTCTTAAATACAATAAACTTTTAGTGATGCTTGGTTTGCAAATGCGATTGCATTTGACTCGAATAATTTCTGCATTTAGTCCAAATGAAATTGCTCTTGATTGGCATATTTTTAGTCAAGAGCAATTCCGCATTTGTTTCAAATGCAATGATGGTAGCAGAAATTGGGAAGTCAAATACAATTGCATTTGAATTAACTACAATTTCGTTACAGCAAATACAATTTATTTTGAGCCAAATGCAATTCGCTAACAAAAGCGCGAAAGTGTAGTATTACTTAAAATTTTATTGAATTTGAAATGATTGGAAATGTCAAAACTTAAAGCGTAAATAATGCCATGTAAGTTTCCTGAGAACATGCACATTGACCGTTTGGAGTGGACATAAAATTGGTGGGGCCAATTTTTGATCATTTGGGTGCAAATATTTCAATTGATACACATTGATCAAAAGAAGCTGGGTCAAGGTTCTTTTAAGGGCTTAAATGTCCCATCTGTTTTTTTTTATCAATGCCAGGGTTACCAACTCCGAAGAGCTGAAAATACTTCCTTTATTTTAAGTAAATAGGCCTATATTTTTGGAAATTTTGGTGTATAATGGTTGAAATTAAAATTTTTCAAAAACAATGTTCATTCATTATCATTCTCACTCACTCATTAAAAAAAAAAAAAAAAAAAAAAAATTAAAAAAGATTTTGGCTGTGTCGAGGACACACCCATGAGTTTGACGTAACAGCTTTTCTTCATTCTTGTTCTTATTCTTGTCTTTATCCTTTCCTTTGTTCCCAAACTTATCCTCATCCTTTCCTTTTTCTGTTATTTGTCTTAATAATTGTCCTACTTCATGAGCAAACTCTAGATTTAATACATGTCCCAACCTTTTCCTTGCTCGATTCCCTTTCCTAATGATTGTTCCACTTCTTTTTGAAATGTTGAAATCTTGTCCCCAGAGTATCTAAATCAGTGGGACCCAAGAAATTTTAAGCGCGGGCAAATGCTTAAAAAACAGAAAAAAAAAAACACAAAATGTTGCTCATCGTTGCGTTTGGCAAAAAATCAAACAAAACAAAAAAACAATTACAATGCAAAAAAAAAAAAAAATCACACGTCATGAAAAAATTACTCGACACATAAGTAACTGGACAATCAGCTTCAGCATCGACATCATCGAGTGTGCGTTTTTCATTTTGGCTTTGCATGCATTTGTTTTTGTAAAGTTCGCTGGAAAATGTGCTGAACACTGAACGAGTGCGGTTTGTGTTGTTGTTTTTTGCAGGCGTTCTTTGATTTCGGCTCATCGCAAAGACAAAATTAAGATAGAAAAAAATGTGTATGAAGGGCCACGCGGGCCATATGGGCAACTACGTGGGCATGTTGGATCTAAATCCTTGTTCTATTCCTTTTCCTAGTTTTTGTCCTTATCATTTTTCTTGTCCTAATTCTTGTCCAATTCCATGCTCTAAGCTTTGTCCAAGTCTTATTATTAGTCTTATTCTTATAAATTTTTTTCTTTATTTTAATTTTTATTTTTGCTTTTGCATTGGTGCATTTAGGTTACTATCAGGGGCTCACTGAGAGGCCTCATGTCGCCATTATTTTATTTTTATTTTTATGATTTTACCAAAAGTTTCAGCTTTACTGTCGTTCCATAAAATTAACCGTAGCGCCAATAGTCACAATTACCCAATAAACCAAACGGATTCGTTTCGAATTCGAGGTGAAACTGAGATCTCGTGTGTTTAGTTCGAAAACGAAATTCGTTCTACTTTCGTTTTTGAATCCGCGAGCGGTAGAAATTCACACTTCGTTTTCGAAACGAGATTTTTAAAATAATCGAATCGTTTTCGAAACGAGAGTTTTAAAATAATCGCATCGGTTTCGAAACGAGATTTTTTATATTTTCTTATATTCTCAAATCTTTTGATTTCAATATTCTTCTTATGAAATCAATGCATTTTTTAATAATATAAAGAATTACATACGTTTATTTTTAAAAATTGTGAATTATAACTTCATTGCAGCTTAAAAATTAATTTTGCACTTCACTGCCGTGACGGAAGGTGCTGTACAAAAAAGTTTCTCTATTTGCAAAAATAATTAGATATATCCTATTCCGTTGACATCTTGTGCATCCATTTTTTTAAAATCAATTTTATTTTTGCTTCTGCAGATGAACTTCCTGTGTCCAGCAGCTTCAGTCACGGACGGGAACTTCAGTAAGAAATTTACTCCTCTACGGGATGGATTCTCTTAACATCTATTTAATCTCTTTATTTATACTTTACCTGGCGTGGTGTAGCTACCAGATGAAGAGGAATCACTTAAAATACGTTTAATTTAATTTAATTTTATTATCAATAAACTTAAAAAATGTTAAAATTGTCAATTTGAGAAGTGCGTGAGGCTTCATAAACACATGGTACAAGATATTTTTTTTTATCCCTTTGGTACATTAAAATAGCTTAAATAAAAAAACAAAATTTGAAATATTGTTTTTATAATTATTCTCCACAAAATATACAAATTTCATGAAATAAAATATTCGCTTTTATAATATTCTCGGATTCATCTCGAATTCGAATAGAAAGTGAGAACTCGGATCCGAGATCTCGGCTTCGTTTCCAATCCGAAACGAATCCGAGTCCGCTCTGTGGTTTATTGGGTAGTTACAATTCCATGCAACGTTTCTTTATTGTGTTTGCATTTTTAGTGCATTAGGCGGTTGCCTCCGTGACCAAAATTTTTTTTTTTTAAATTTTTGTAATGAGTTTCAAGAACTATTTCTTGCTGTTATAAAATAAAATTATTCGTTGCACTTGACAATATTACAGTTTTGTTGCATAAGTGACCTCTGCAACCTCTCTGTAGAACAACCGTAAGAGCAAGTATAAACACTTGATTTCTCTTTTATAATTTTTTATAATGTGGCGTATAAACTCACAGAGTTATAATTCCAACGCCCATTAAATTAATATAACAACAATAACAAGTTTTCTTTTTTGAGAGAAATTGCATATTTTGACACATTTTTTAAACTGAAAAAAATATACAGGAGAGGATATTTGCTTCAAAAATTAAAACTTTGAATTTCTGATTGTTTCTTTCTTTCATTCTGAGGTTATGATATTTTATATGTCAAAAAATCATTGACACGAAAAATTTCCATAGTTTTGAAAGTACGTCAATGTTTTTGTTGTCAAAAAAACTGATTTTTTTTTTTGGATTTTTAATACAAAAAAATTTTTGAGAAATTAGTTTGAAAGAACGTTTTTTGCATACGTTGGACCCGATGTTTATGAGTGAACACACTTAATCCATATACGATATGTATACAATATGATTATAGAAAAATCGAATCAATTTTCTGAAAACCTTAAATAATTTGATTCAGGGAATGTTCTTGTAATTAATTATATCAACAACATTACTTCAGACATGTGGAGTTATACAAGGTTAGACAAATGTTATATTAATAAATCATTTCTCTAATCTCGAAAATGAGAATCAAGAGTGTTAGGTGGGCTGTAGTATGAATCCTGAAATTTGCTTGAAAAATATCTCACTTGGCTGTAAAAAAAAATCCCAATGAAACGAACATTCTGATGAAACTTTAGGTCGTATGGATCCATATACTCCATCTCCGGCCACAAAAAGTTCTTTATCGTGTCTCTGTAGTGTACTCCATTGACTGTAACAGCTCTTCCATCGTCGTTTTCGAAAAAATACGGCCCTATAACGCCTTTGGCCTACGATTCGCACCAAACAGTCACTCGTTGTGAGTACATGCGTACTCCTAAATAACTCCAAATGCGGTAATTTTGCTTATTAACATAGCCACCAAGTTGAAGTCGTTTTGGTGTCTTCAGATCTTCCACTGGGTCAGTCTCTTAGCATATTTTAATTATGATATAGCTCTCAGAAGTTACATTGTTAGGATGAAATTTGCTCGAATTTTCCGCATAGTAACTGCTTGTTAAAGTGAATTTTCGTAATAAAATGCAATGACTTATGTTCTTTCGTTCACTATGTAGCATTCTGTGGAAAATTTTTTTATTTATTTATTTCAGTCTATGAATATAATTCCTACAGACTATAGATTTAACAATAATAATAAGTACTACAATTTATTAAAAAAAAAAAAAATAAAGTAACAATAATATTTAGAAAAAATAGTATAGAAACATTTTAAAAAATATAATCCAAGAAGTTCTTCATTTGATTTTTTGTTATAGAAAAATCTAGATTGTTATTGTTATTAATCGAATTAAACATTTGTAATGTACTATTAATAGGCGCATTAACAGCATAATTAGATCGAAAAAGATTCAAATAAAAAGGATCATAGTTTCTTAAAGTTCTAGTTGGAGCATTGAAATTAACCATTTCCAATAAAAAACAGACCCATTAATTATATCAAAAAGAAAAATTAACGATAAGATACTTCTTCTACACTCCAAAGTTTTTTGGCCCAATAAAAGCCATCGGGCATTATATGAAGGAGATGAACCATCTGTTCCAAAGGAACGCAAGGCAAACCTCATAAAAGATTTTTGAACTCGTTCTAGTCTCAAATTATGGGAATCATAAAAAGGGTTCCAAATGATAGCTCCATATTCTAATCTAGACCTTACAAAAGAATTAAACAAGATTTTTAAAGTGTAAGGATCAGAAAAACAGGTACTGTTTCTTCTAATGAATGCTAACATGGCATACACTTTAGGAATAATGTAGTCCAAATGAGGAATAAAAGTAAATTTAGTATCAAAAACCACGCCAAGGTCCTTGACGTTATGTACGGAGGACAGAGCAGAATCGGCAATATCATAAGCGGAGGGATAAGACATGTTAGTTTTAGAGAACGTCATGAAAAGACATTTTTTAAGATTTAAATTAAGACCATTTTTACAACACCATATAAACAAGTTATCAAGTTCATTCTGTAAGAAAGCCTGGTCGTTCCTGTGACTAATTTTAAGAAAAATTTTTAAGTCATCAGCATAGAGCAGATATTTACAATGAGTAAAAATTGAAGTTATGTTATTGATAAATAAGACAAAAAGAAGAGGACCCAGAATACTTCCTTGCGGAACACCAGAAGTAGCCGAATATTTAAATGATTTAACATTGTCAAATGCTACAACACATTGTCTGTTAGCTAAATATGATTCCATCCATTTCAAAAAACTGGAATGAACACCCAACTTTTCTAACTTTTTAATTAGTAATGCATGTGAAACTTTATCAAAAAGATAAAAAATTTTACACGTTTAATTATGAAAAATGCCAACATGTGACAATTACCATGTAAATAGCTGTTAAATAATACGACTTTCCAACTCTTGTTGATACATCCTTTATGAAAGGTAAGCGAGATTGTAGGCGTATTTCAAAAACATTTCATTCTGTGATCTAATGCCATGTTTAGTTTAGTTTGGTTTGAGCTCAACCCTAGATCAAGAATGATAGAAACAAGATTACGCGTTCTGCAGTCCCGTTATCTAATGCTCTATTTCTCAACTGAGTGCATGACGTCACACAGTACTTTTGCTTGACAAAACGTATGCAAATGTGCGATCGCTTAGCAATTTGCCTAAGAGATTGAAAATAAATTCTTTCGAAAAAGTAAAGTAAAAATATCTTCTTTTCTATATAAAAATATGAATATTTTCGTATTTTAAAAATATGATTTTTTTAAAATTTCAAGATTTTTATCTCCTAAACTACTCTAGACTGACAAAATTTTATTGTACCAATGGGTTAAGGAGGTCCATATACATATTATAAAAATAAGAAAAAAAAAATATTTAGGCGTGAGTGTGGGAGTAAAATGATTCCAAAATCTAACAATATCGCTTGTGACATCATGCTCTCTCGCGTAATCTGGTTTCTATCATTCTTGACCCTAGATGTTCACACAGAGCTGCGTCGGCAGAATTGTGTTTAGCGTGACATTTCTTTGTTTCCTTTTGCGGACTATATTTTTTCGTCACATCCACCACCGTGACATTAATTTCACTTGAGGACAAGGCTGCATCTATTCCTTGCGCTGCTGAAATCAAAATTTTTATCGACTCTTTCTGATATGAAGACCTCACCTTGTATACTTGCCCAAGTTCTTTTCTTCCCTTTTTTCTTTAGATTTTGCAAATAAAATTGCATGATTTTAGAACAGCTGTTTTTGACATTTTCACCACAAAAATAAAAAGTTGCATCTGAACGTGCCTTTTTATAACAACATTAACATACTTTTAGGCATTTCTCAAATTGAGTTTTAATAAACATAGAAACAAAGTTGAGTTTAGTTGAGTTTCATCCTGCAAAATTGTACTGGAGAACTCAAGAGTTTATTTTGCGATCAATGGCAAAACTCAACTTTTTACTGGAAACTCAAACTAAACCCTCTGTGTAGACATGGTATAATATAGTCTACGCCAACTCGTATACAATACAATACATTATTGCTCTATAGCAAATCCTACAACAAATTGACAATTTTTGGATGGAGCTCTACCACTGTGCGGCGGAGAAATTCCTTGCTTGCTTCAAAACTATTTTAATAAATATGAAAAAAAAAAAAAACAAAAAAAGTATTCATATAAAATATAAAATACATGTGGTTAAATAGCAACTTGAAAATACTCAAAGAGAATATAAAAAATGCAACTACCATTCATTACAAGCAAAAGCCACAACAACAACAAAACAAAAACATCAACATAAAATCAAGAAAAACATGCTGCAACTTTCCCATGAAAAATCAAAAAGTCGTATAGAACAAACTTTTGAGCTTTATAACGCTGCACAAAGTTACAACTATTTTTCACTCTCATCACTCATAGCTCGTATGACGTCAAAACATAGGCAACCGACGACTAAAGATGCTGCGGATGCCAACAAATAGTTTTCCTACGTATGTTTTTTTTTTCTTTGAATTAAATCAAAACAAAAATAAAATTATATAAAATAGGCAAATAAATAAATGCTGAGGGAGAGAAAAAAACTTTCACTTTATTTGCGTTTAAGTGAAATGCACTTCAATGCCGCATTCTCAGTGAGTGCACCTTCACAATTTACTGAATTTCCTACATATATTTTTCTGCAATGCTGCAAATTTGAAAGCTCAACTCGTAGCTATTTGGATGTTGTTGTTTGCTCCATAGATATTATTAAAGAATTTTCTTTAAGTTATCATAGTTTGAGAAAATTTTATGAATATCTAGAATATTCAATAGTTTACTGAGTGCTACTCTGGCAAGCGGAAGCTTGTTATAATAAAGGCATTATGTAAAGGGCAGCTACTTCCTTTTAAAACTTACTTTAGCAACCTTTAAGTTGGTTTTAAAGGAAGTGCCGATATTGATTTCCAAAGTGCATTAACCAAAAAATAGTTCAGGCCAAGCTGATACTTAAATTTGCAGTCAAGCCAGTCAAGTTTTTTACAATGTGAATAACGAATGGAATCAATGAAATTTCAGTTTGTTTTAGCATTATAAGTGCGTTTCATAGCCACGATAAGAGGTTTGAGTTGCTTGTAAAATAGCTTTACATACCACTTTTTCATGGCTTATAGCACCTATTGAGCAGCATTTCCATTTGCCATTTCATTAATAATTTTGAACTGGTTTAATGAAAAGCTAGGCTTATATAGGTAGATAAAACTTAACTTAATCGGTAGGAAAAGAAATTTAAATAAAACAACAATGGTGTGAGAAATCTAATTGTGTCTGCCTTTATTTTGAAGCTACGTTCATGCCCTTGTGTATGGAATAAGCACATCACGTAAATGAACGCCTCGGCTTCGCTGGCAGTGCTCAAGCGGTCGGCCCAATTTTTGATAACTCGGTTCAATAAGTACGGAGGCATATTCCGGTCCAGAGTCTTAAATGTTGGCCTCGAGCTCGTCCAAAGTGGTCGGTGTGTGTAAGTTCGTATCGAGGTAAATCCCATTTGCCCGGGAGACTATCACAGGGCTGGTCCTTCGGGATGTATCGTGCTGGCTGTGGTAGTTCAACGTCACGAATAGGTCTGTAATGATCAGCGTAGGGTTGCGCTAATACAACAATGGGCAATGCCCATAAATTATCAGAGACGTTAGATGGGTCTCGATTTCCACCAATAAATATGGATGGTGACCCAAGTAAATATTCAACTAAAGTAAGGTGCGTAACCGGTGTTGAAACTACTATGACAGGGTGTTGGTCGCGTCTGGAATCATGGAAGTAACGTTAACGTATTATTATTAGCATGGTACTAACGTTCTGAAGATTTATCTGTTGGAGTGATAAATCGACTGCTTTGCCAAGGGGCAATGTACATAGAATTAAGCATATACAGTAGGTGTCTAAGAAAACTAATTGGATATCTACTATAGCCCCGGAGAAAGTAATCGAGGCGTGTCAAGTCGCATGATCGTGGCGGCCAACTGATGAACGCTCGCCGTGAGATGATGACCCAGTCGAAAAATTTCTCCTTCATCTTGTTGGAACCTTACTTACTTACTTATCTGGCGCTTACAATCGTTGATCGGTTTTGGCCTCGTATAGTTGGCGCAATTTCTGTTTTGCGCTTGCTGACGCCAGTTGGAACCACCAAACATAGTTAGGTTATCCAACACTTCATCCTTCCAACGAAGATGTGGACGTCCTCTTCTGAGTTGACCACCACCACGCACCGAATCAAACATTTTTTCGTTGGAGCGTCATTTTCCATTCGTTCAACATGACCTAGCCAGTGGAGCACTCGATTTTAATGCATTTAACTATGTCGATGTCAGCGTACAGCTCATACAGCTTGTGGTTTCATCAAATTCAGTACTCGCCATTGACGCAGATTGGACCGAAGATCTTACGAAGGACTTTCTCTCGAAAGCTCCCAAAGTCTTTTCATCAGAACTGCTCAAAGTCCAGGTTTGTGCTGCATATAATATCACGGGCATGGTTAGTGACTTATAGAGCGTGAGTTTTGTTCATCGAGAGAGGGATCTGCTTCTCAATTGCTTACTCAGCCCAAAGTAACACCTGTTGGCAAGAGTTATCCTTGGTCTTATCTTTTGTTGGAACCACAGCTCAGATATATCGATGCTATCGTGCTCTGGCAATAACATCGCTCTTTACCTAGGACCATTGACGGCAACGGTGTCTCTTTCCTCATTTCGAAAGAAATAAGGTCCGATGATGCCGTAGTGCTATAAACCGCAGCAAAAAGTCAATCTTTGTGGATGCATTGATGCTTGGTTGAACCTTTGTTGATTGTGGTCGCTCCAACAACGACAATTTTACTTGTTGACATAGTCGCTGAGCCAATGGGCCAACTAGCGAACTCAATGCGTTGTCGATGGTCGTCCGGTTTCAATTCTTATATAAGCACAATCTTATATCGGTGTAGGCTCAAATCCATTTGCAAAATAAATCTAGTTGACTCTCTGGTGATGCCCAATTCAGCTGATCGATTTCGAATTTACATTTCTGGGTCTTTTGTACACTGGCCGCTATGGCGGCTATGTTTTCTTCACTTTGCACTAATCTCTGTCTGGTTTGTGGGTTAAGGTTCAAAAGAGTGTACTCACGCTCAAGCTTTTTAATGGTGTGACGAATTGCCTGCGCATTGAAGCCATGATTACGACCGATCTCAAGACGAAATTCACATGGCATATTTACAACTGAGCTGAAATTGCAAAAATATTTTTCAATCATTTTCACGAGTTTGGCAAGCGTGAAACGAGGTATGATGAAATGGCAAACCTAACTGAATATTTTGACAGTCAGATGCCATTGGAAGCTTTTACTGCTCAAACATAACAATTGAAAAAAAATTTTATTGCCATCTCGTCACCATTTTTCATAATACCCAACCCAATATACCACACTCATCATACCATTGCCATTCCATATCATAGTGTGGATGTAAGATTGCATTTTTATTTTATTCCTGGGCACCTTCGATCCTTGAGATAGAACAAAAGAAATTTAAAAAAATTTTGAAGATAAAAACAATGTCTTTATTGTCTGTTTTTAATTTTTATTTTTTTTAAAGCTGTAAATTTTTGAAAGCGAAAATAATATTGATTTAAGACAAAATTTAGTTGAAATGAAAAACTACGTCAATATACTATTTTCTTAATATTTCTTCCAAGGAAAATAATTTGTAAAGGATTTGTGGCGATCCGTATAAGAAAAGAACATACATTAACAGCAACAAACAGTTACTAGCTCAAAACCTGCTAGTTCAGTCTCTAAAAGCAACAAACAGTCTACACATACATATGTATTTCTAAGAACACTGTATAGCATTCCACTACCTACCTACATTCTAAACATGAAGGTCAATACATGAAAACAATCCCAGTAAGCATTAACCTAGGAGATTGGCTTGACCTCCAGTGGGGCTCCAGTTTGCTTCTCCAATCTCCAGTGCTGGATCTTCACTTGACCTCCACTTGAGATCCAAGCCAATCTCCAGGAAAATGGACATTTGATCTCCAGTTGAGTTAAGGCAGAATCTCCACTTGAGCACCAAGGTGCCTTCTCGTAGCGATTTCCAACCCAAAATGAAAGAAAGAAATGGTATTTTAAGAGAAAAATTTTTCAAATATTTTTTATTTTGTTCATTGAAAATAATTTTAAACTTAACAAAATATTAAAACAACTTAAAAAAAAACAGTTTTTAACTAGACTCTAGTATTTTTTCAATATGCAATTCACAATTTGACAACTGTTCAGAAATTAACACAAAACACAATAAACCAAAACAACCAAGTGTTGCCAGGTACAAAAACAAATTATTTTTCTGACATACATATCAACAGTATTTCCACTTTGAAAATTAACAGATCTCAAGCCAATTTCCAGTTGAACTCCATAATGTTAGAGTTGACTTAAGCACCAAGCTGGGAGAAAAATATTTTTCTTGCTTGTTGGGATCAAGCTTTATATTCATATTACCTACATCATTATAATTCGCAGTATGTTTGCATGCAAACTTGCTTAAGATGGTTAAGCAAGTCACGGTGTCTCCAAGGCTAAGTTTCTTGTCTGTCTCTTTGCTTTAAAATAACTAAGAATGGAGGATAGAGCTTGCTTTGGTTGGTTTCTAACAGAGTTAAGAAACTACTACTGGGGGCAAAGGTAATGCTTTGGTATTTACAGATTCTAGAAAGAAGCAAAGTTTCGAAACCTTTATTTCGAATCGTCATCGGTTAGTCTTCCCACCAACCTACTAGATTTATTTTATTATATCTTTTAAAAAAAAATTCACAGAATCTCCCAGCATGGGATTGATGTTACTAAAGAAATGCTTTCTTTGGGTCAAAATGTTATCAACGGCATCATTACCGGTGACGAGATATAAGTCTGTGAACATGACATCGAAACTAACCAACAATCATCGGAATGGCGCTTCTCAGATAAGCCAAAATTCCAAAAAACCATGATAGAGCCGATTTAAAATGAAGGCTTTGTCAAGAATGATAGAAACAAGATTACGCGTTCAGCAGTCCCATTATCTAATGAATGCAAATGGGCGATCGTTTAGGCAAATTGACAAAATTGAAAATAAATTCTTGTGAAAAAGTAAGTAAAAATAACTACTCTTATGGATATTTTCGTTTACGAAAAAATATCAATTTTTTAAACTTTCACGGTTTTTATCTCATAAACTATTCGAGTTCGACAAAATTTTATTGCTCCAATAGGTTAAGGACGTCCATATACATATTATAAAAATAAGCAAAAAAGATATTTAGGTGTGGGCACCAAAGTAAAATTATTCCAAAGTCTGACAATAGCGCTGGATGATGTCATGCTCTCTCTCTCTCTTTCTAATTTGTGGAACGCGTAATCTTGTTTCTATCATATTTGAGGCTTTGTTGACCGTTTTACTTGATTGTCGTTGTGTAGTCCACTCAGAATTTGTTTTACCAGGCAAGATAGTAGATAAGGAGTATAATGTGAGTGTATTAAAGCGTCTGAGGTAAGACGGAATGTTCGTGGTAAGAGGCCAGAATTTTATAGAAACAACTCGTGGTGTTTTCACTACGACAAAGCACCGGCTAACACACCTTGTACGCGACTATTTGACAAAAAAAAAAAAAAAGTTCAACCGTTTTGCAAGCTCCATATAAACTCGCCATAGCTCCTTGTGACTTTTTTTTTATTCCCACGACTCAAGCAACCACCTTGCGCAATGTATTTTAAGATGATTGAGGCGATAAAGGAGTATTCGCAGAAGGAGCGATTCGAAAATCAGCCTATGGAAAGTGTTTTTAAGATTGGAGGAAACGTTGGACTATATGAACTAAGATATTGACAATGAAGATAACTTTGAAGGAAATATAATGAATGTCGTTGACAAATCAAAACGTTTTCGTTTAATTGCGAAATTCTGGGTCGTTTTTGATCAGAAGGTACTTAATCATTTTTGGAAAATTCTACTTGATTCAAAAATATTTTATGAACGATAAAAGTGGTTGGAATTTTGAGGTCCTTTTAATAGTAGGCATAACGATCTAGAAAAAATTCACGAAAATTGCAGACGAAAAGTTTTGAAGACATGATATAAGAAATTGTAAGCATAATAAAAATCGTGGCGGCCGTGGCCGAGTGCGTTAAAGTGCGTGAAGCACTCTGTGCAAATTTTCGAGGTCCGCGGTTCGAATCCTCCACCAGACACAGACAATTTTTTCAATTTAAATTAATTTTTCTGATCGATTGCCACCTCTCTGCAGATAATGGCACACTTCAGAAGATAAATAATAGGCTTGGGCATTTTAGTTCACCACAAAGATCGCTCTTTTTAATTCTATCGTATATAATGAACTAGTTCGTTTATTTAGTTCTTCTAGTTCGTTCGTTCTTTTTCTTCGCTGCTTGTCTTACTTCACTCGTTATTTTAGTTCGTTAGTTCTTTTAGTTCGTTCGTTCTTTTAGTTTGTTAGGTCTTTAAGTTCGTTTCGTTTACTCGTTCATGTCCAGGTATGTAAAATGAAACAAACTTGGTTGTATTAAAATTAAAATTAAAATTCTGTTTTAAATTCAGTTTAACTATTTCTAAACCATCTAATAAACAAAAAGTACAGTGCATAACACGTCTAACTGAAAGATTAAAATCTGCCAATGTGACAGCTCCACCATTTCCACAGTGCCGAACAAAAAGTGACTCAAACCAAAGACTCAAACCATAGCTTGGTAAATGTAGTACTTTTTGCATTTGTTCGTTTTGTTCCTACTCGTTGCAAGATCAATTGAACTAAAATGAACTAAAAGAACTAGAAACATTGAACTAGTTCATGAGTGGGAATCGTTCAATTGAACTAGTTCGTTTATGAACTACCCAATCCTAATAAATAATGCCGTTTAAAGATTCTTGAGAACATGCACATTAGCCGTTCGGAGTCGGAATAAGACTACTAGGTCCAGTTCTCGATCAATTATTTACAAATATTTATTAAAACGCACAACACAATTTGATCATAAGAAGTTCGGTCAAAGTCCTTTCAAGGGACGAAATGGCCAGTTTAGTATTATTATAAGAAATATCGTTATATCAGTAAATTCTGAAGCAAACTGAAACATGCGTAATTTTCATTTTCCGCGATAGGAGTTATTGATACACTCTAAGCCGGAATCTACTGAAATACCGAACATACTCAGGGCAGAGAAAACGATTGCCGATATCTAGTATGGTACCGAAATGTTGACCGACATTTTTTGGGTATGTTGGAAAAGTATAAAATAAATATAATTAAAAAGGTAGTTTTTGATATCTAGAGCTATGAGTCATCTATGAAAACACTACCTTGCAAATGAGCTAAATTTTGTGTGTGCAACCCTCTTCCTGATCTTCATGAAGACCATTTCAAAAGATTTCTTTGATCCAAGTTTAAGTACCAAATTCAAAAGAAATCAGGCATAATCCAAAGGTCAGGTGCTGTTTATTTTTACCGTGAGTGAGTGCACAAAAAAGTTATTTTTTTCATTTAATTTGAAAATTCGCCTAAACATAAGCACTGAGCATAAAATATGGCAGAAATTTGCATTTAACCTTGACATCAACTCTAATACAAACTCACATAAAATAAGCCAAAAATAGTGAAACTTTGGAAAAATGTTGAAAAAAAAAATTAAAACCAGAAAGGGCAACAAGAACAAAAAACTAGGTGTCAGACCACATAAAACTGATTTTGCACATTCAAAACAAATGTACGCACACATGCATTTTTAAATGCAAACACATACATACATACATACACAAACTCAAATACTCATACATGTATATTTTAAGCAACATATGCAAAAAGTATGAAAAAGTTGAACAAAAAACTTTGTTGGCAGCAGTTAAGGGCAGAATAAGAAAAAAAAACACAAAATAATTACAATAACAACATTTAAGCTTTAAGTGTTGCCGATGCAGCGTTGATGACGCTAAAGCATATATGTTTGTTTGTGTAAAACAAACACATATGCACACACACACTTATGCACTTGCAGTAATAATAATAATAAAATATTTAAATTTATAAAAACAGAACAAAAACAAAAAGAAAAACGACCGTTACAAATCACGTACTTATACCGTAAGTAAATGTGTGTGTGTGTGTATGTGTGTGCATTGCGTGTGTTTGTGTTTTTGCATGCTTGCATGTGTGTGCTCTGCTGTGCTCTTCTGTTTGCGTTTGTGCTTAAAAGTTTAAAAACTATAAAATTGCGCTGCCTGCTTTTAGGCGGTAGTCAAGCTGAATTGCTCAGAGCAATTGTGATATTTTGCGGTTTTTTAGTAGCGCTTCTCTCCTGCCTGCCACACTGACTCCCCCACAGCCTGATATACTGATGTGTACAATTATTTTTCTTCATTTTTTCTGTGTGTGTGTGTGGTTTTTTTTTGTTGTTTAAAGTGTGAAAAACTTTTCAACTTTTGCTCAAGCATGTAAATGCGTCGCCGTCGTCTACCATGCCAACAAATAAATTTTTCACTACTTCACTACTTTTATTTCTATTTTATTGTTTTTGTTTTTTTTAACTTGTTTTTTTTTAAACTCTTTCTTTCTGTCGAGCCAGTGTTGTTTTTCTTCAAATAGTTTTAACCCCTTCTTGCAGGAAGCTTCTCCCGCTGGGTAGAAGTCATCATAATTTTATGCACGCGTGAGTTTGTTTGTGTGCGTGTGTGTGTGAGAGTGAGTGTCATGGTGTTTGTTTTTTTCTTGTCTTGTGCTATGCTGCTGTTTTTGTAGCTTCACATTTGAAATATGAAACCCTGAAAGTAGTAGTAGCAGTAGCACTAAAAAAAGCAGCATTTTATGTAGCGGGTGTTTGTTTTTTTTTGTTTTTAAAAGTCACAAAAAAGTGAAGTAGGGGAATTTATCTTTTTGTTATTGCTGCGCTGGTCGTTCCGTCGGTCTATCGCTCTGTCTGCTCTAGAGCTTCCAGTAACAATGCAAAACATTTTAAAATTTATCATAATTTCTTAAGTGGCGCATGTGGAACTGTGGAACAAATTAAGACTTTCAGTGATTATAATCAGAAATTATAGAAAATTATGTTGGTTAAAGTAAATCATGTTGAAAGTTTAATAAAAAAAGGTTATGATTCCATTTTTAACGCCATGAAGCAGACCCGTTTCCAGCGTAGGGGGAAGGGGGGAGGGGGAGGGTGTGGATGTGGAAGGGGTGCTAGAGTTTTGAGTGAGTCAAATAGGCTGATTTTGAAAACATAATTTTGAATTTTGAATTTATATAAAAAGTGGTCTTTATAATTTTCTCAATTTCTGTCAATTACCACTTTATAAAAATTTATAACGAATAAAATGAAGAGTTTATATTCATATAAAATGCTCCATACAAATTACGTTATATTTGTTCTAGCGTCGTGCAAAATCTGACGCCTTTTTGTCTCTCCGTGTGATCTGGCATCTCTCTCTGTCACACATGTTTTATCTTTTAAAAAAAGCTATAGATGCTCTGCTCACACTAATTACAAATTCCATAAAGAATTCAAAAACAAATTCAGCTGTTTAATGTGGTCCACATTTAGCGTCCTCTTCGATCATAGTCTATTGGTCAGAGCTTTGGCCTTTAACGCAAACATGCAAAAAAAAAAACCAAATTTTTTTTCTTATAATTTTCTTTAGAAATGTTTTTTTTCTATTTTTATTACATGTAAATTTTAACATTTTTTGTATTTATGAAGGATAAATTTAAGCAAAAGATTTAAAGAAATTAAAAAAATAATACTCAAATATTGCAATTATTTCTTTTGTAAATTACCAAGGAAAATCTCCTTTTCCTTAGAAAGAAGATTATTTTAATTTATTCATTTTAAATCATCACTATTTTTAACTTGTATATAACTATTAAGGGGACATATAGGTTACAAATTAAAAAAAATTTTTTTTCGGGAATTTTTTTCATAGAATTTCAAATTTTGCACATACATTTATTAACATTTAAAGAATACAAAACATTTGGTGTCAGAATTCTTAAAGCGGTTTTTGACGATATTTTTTTAAAAAAAATACCAAAAAATTGACGGTGTGCAGGATATCACGAGTCTGGAACATCTGAGGAAAAAATAAAAAAAAAACAAATTAATCCTTGTTTAAGTGGCCACCGCCTGATATAGGATACTTTTTATCCGTCGAAAAAAAAAACGAAATGGCGAGAGATTTTGTAACTTCGAAAATCGATATTTTTTCAAATGGCCGCCATTTGGTTTTTTTTTCGGATCCAAAAAAGTTTTACTTTGTTTTACAAAATTTAATTTTGTGACATATTGCACCAAAATTTAGTTATACCTACAAGGATTATTAATGTAAAATCCGAAACTGTTATTATTTGCTTAGTATTTATTATTTATTATTATCTCTTATTCAAAAGGTCGGAGTTGTTATGAATTGGATGCTTACTTCGATAGTCTTCAACAACTTGAAGGACAAATTGTTTCTCCTTTTCATCTTTAGATAAAATTGTGTTATACTCAGTCATTAACTTTACACCTCTCTCCGCTGTATCATTAACAATATGCAAGCCATGGCAAAACTCAGCACCAGCGTTGAAATTTTGAAGCGCTGACTATAAAGACGGCACCATCTAGCAAAAAAATTTTTGCGAACGGAGTCCCCTTATCTTTGCCAATATAGGGGATGATTACCACCTGCTGAACCGGCCCACCTACTGAACACTGTCAGTTCTGACGTCTGTATATGTGACATATGCAAAGGCGCCGGAAGCTCATTTCAACTGGGTGGGCAGTACAACTGGGGGGGGGGGGCAGAACATTTTTTATTACATTAAAAATGTCATTAAGGCGAAAAAAACATATCAATAAAATATTACGAAAAGATTGATGTAAAAATAAGTTTGATAAAGGCATGTAAAAACAAACAAAACATTTAAATTCAATATGAAACGAAAAAGCTATTAGTTTATAGTTAAATTTATAATTTTTTAAACAACCACTTTATTTTTTCTGGTGCGAATTTGTACTAGTGCGAACTCCACGGGTTAGAAACAAGTAAAAAAAATTTTTTCAAAACGAGAATAAAATTGGTGAAAGCAATAAACTTAAATATTTCCGAAATATTTCTTCCTATCCTTTCGAGATAAATGAATAAAAATGTAATTAACATGAATGGAATTGGTTAAAAATATTTGTATTAAAAAAATTATTGTGAGAGCTTTTTACCGAGGGGGCGACTGCCCCTCCTTCCCCCCGCTTCCGGCGCCCCTGGACATATGTCTTATTGAATGTTCACTTTTGATAAATTATTGAGTTGAATGCGCGTGCTGCTTTAGCTTCACGGCCGTTGAGAAATAAAATACTCGAATAAAATGAAGCTGAACAAAAATAGTTCATCTCTATTTAGTGAATTTGCAAGTGTTTTTTATCGATAAAAATAGGTGATTATGAGTGGAATTCATAGTTTAATATTTATTATTCACAATTCGACGAGCACTCGAACAATATTGTGAAATGGGAAAAAAATATTTAACATCATGTCATGATGGCGTCACAGCCCACCTACTGAACAAAACGTCGGCCCACCTACTGAACATATTTTCAGACATCGTGCATGCATAAAATTGTCATTTATACGATTGCAAATGGTGCTTGGAATCATCTTAAAGTTTTTCTTTTCCATTTAATTGATATTTTTGTGATTTTCGTCCATATTCAGATAACATTTTAGAATGCCGTCGCCGGAAAAAAGTGAAAAAGCAGAACGAATATAGATACTGATGCGATGGCTGCAGCCTTTCAAGAAGTTAAAATCGACCCTAAACCACTCTACTGTTCAAAGTTTAGTGAGTCACTGTCAGAGGCGAAACTAGCTGGGGATAAGGTTGTAAGTTAAGAAATTTGTTTAAAATATTGATTTTTATTAACAATGATTATGAACGCATCAAAGCCAGTCGTACCTATTATTGCCATTTTCATAACAAAAACCAACTTTAGTCGGCTATTTCATTTTAAGTTATACCCAAAACTATCTTCAGTCGACCAATTCTCTTACAGTCGAATCTTAAAACAACTTCAGTCGGCTAACTCACTTTCCCTTAAGATTTATTTATATTGATTGAACGGATGAGTAACTTTAGTTAATTCAGCTATGTTGAATTTAAAAAGAATTTTAAAAAGAAAGTCGGGACTTAAAGGTATCCAGTCGGCCGAAATACCTTGTAACCCCCCCGCCCCAATAAAAATGCCCTCGGTACGCCCCTGGTCATTGTGAACCATGGAAAGAATAAACTTGTCATAATCACTCGAAAACTTCATTTTCAAATTTTTGCAGCAGTTTATTTTATGTGTTCAGTAGCTGGGCTGATTTTTTCGGGGGTCGATTTTTCAGATTGTTGAAAATTGTTTTTTTCGCAATTTTTAAATTCCGCTTAAAATTCTTATTAGCAATTGAACTGAGCTTTCAAACAAAACCAAGAGCTCTGAAAAATTATGTTTTAAACGAAAGTTATGGCCTTTAAACAAAACGTGTTCAGTAGGTGGGCATTCTCCCCTATATTTGAAATATGAGCCAAATCGAACTATAAATAAGAATTTTCATAATAACTTGACTTCAGCACCATCTATCGGGTATTTTTTCTGTTTCATACAAACCTTGTCCTAACAACAAGGAACACAACAAAGAAAAAAATTAACCAAATTGATCCAGCCGTTCTCAAGTGATGAGGTGACATACATGTGGCAATTGATTTTTATTAATATATGTAGATGCACATATTCATTTGAATTTCGGCAAGGTTAAAATTTATTCAATTTGAATAAAATTTTGAGAGAGCTATTCCCTAAGCCCAAAGTACATTTTTTTCCCTAGAGACAAATGAAAACAATGATTTAAAAATTTTCCATACAAAGCTGGGCTGGTCTAATGTATATGGACCTCCTAAACCTATTGGTACAATATAATTTTGTCGATCTCGAATAGTTTAGGAGATAAAAATCTTGAAAGTTTAAAAAATTCATATTCTTTCGTATACGAAAATATTCATGTTTTTTTATACAGAAGAGTATATATTTTTACTTTACTTTTCCTTTTTACTTTTTTACTTTAAGAATTTATTTTCAATTTCGTCAATATGCCTAAGCGATCGCACATTTGCATACGTTTTTGTCAAGCAAAAGTACTGTGTGACGTCATGCACTCAGTTGATAAAGAGAGCATTAGATAACCGGACTGCGGAACGCGTAATCTTGTTTCTATCATTCTTGGGTTGCGATATGGTCTGCGCTCTCACTCTCAAAGTCATGAAGAGTGTAATAGCCCGAACACAATGTGCGCGACGAGCGGCGAGCAGCATGTCTCCACTCTGTCGTTGTAGAGAAATGTTGAGCGACTTGATCATAATAAACGCGACAGCAGCAAACTTCAGCAGCAAGCATAGTAAACAAAAAACAATGGCTGCATTCAGCCGACTAACGCCGAAATAGTTGCCGTTTAGAATAACAACACAGAGATGAAAAAGAAATCTATTCAATTTGATTTTATTTTCAAATAAGTGAATTACAAAATAAGAATCCATTCGATGAATGCAAAACTCATTCATAAATAAAAATGTTATTTCACATTCAATTTTAAAAAATTGGTTAATAATAGGTTTCATTTATATCAATTAATGAATAAAAAAAAATCAATAATAAATAAGAAATTAGTCAAGAATAACAAATGAATAATGAATAATAAATGAATAACACAGGCTGACAAAATTTGACAAACACTCTTACCCTGAAACCAGAAGGATTTTCCGAAGGATTTTGACGTGCTGAATACGAATCTGGCCTCGAAATTACTCTATCACGTCAGGGTTTTGAGATATCCTAAAATAAAAGTGCAAAAAATAAATTTTTTTCTCATTTTTGAGGTTATATAGCACGGCCGATCTTAGTTATTTTCAAAAATTATTGATAGCATCTCAAAGGAATAGTCTTCTTCTTTAAAATGACGTTGAGTTTACTCAAAAGTCGGAAAAGTATAATCTGGTTTCTGGGTAAAAATTTTGTTGGCCTGTGTAATGAATAAAAAAATTAATAATGAATAAAATATGAATAATGGGTAAAAAAAAATATAATTTAAAATTCTGAAATTTTTTGTGAATTGCATTATTTGTGTATAGCATTCATATGAATAACAAATTGATTCATTATTCCTAACAACAAAAATGATCAATTGAAATGAATAATTAATCAAGTTTTTAAAATTAAATGTGAACTAAAATTTTATTTACAAATTAATTTTGCATTTATTTATGGATTCTTATGTCGTTATGTTAGTTCTACTTAAAATTCTGAATATGAATGCAGATTTTACAGCTCTGAATACAGTTCAAGCAAAACATCCCTCACTAAGGGATAGCTACGATAAATTACACAAGAGTTCAGTTTGCTGAATGCGACCAGTAATAACCAATGTAAGCAATGGCGGAAACTTGCTTTTGTTGCCTGTCAAATTAAAATTAAATTGAAGCCGACGGCAACGTCGGGCGACAAGTCTCCAAAATTCGTCCCATAAGAAAAAACA
The DNA here is from genome assembly GCA_943735915.1 of Pherbina coryleti. Classification (NCBI taxonomy): domain Eukaryota; kingdom Metazoa; phylum Arthropoda; class Insecta; order Diptera; family Sciomyzidae; genus Pherbina; species Pherbina coryleti. Next base: position 190,930,169 of record OX030948.1, read on the forward strand.
TGTAAATGAAAAGTGACAATTGGCGCTTGCCGCTCGTCGCGCGTATTGTGTTCGGGCTATAAGAGTAATAAGCCAAGGCTTATAAAGGGTGATTTTTTTGAGGTTATGATTTTCATGCATTAGTATTTGACAGATCACGTGGGATTTCAGACATGGTGTCAAAGAGAAAGATGCTCAGTATGCTTTGACATTTCATCATGAATAGACTTACTAACGAGCAACGCTTGCAAATCATTGAATTTTATTACCAAAATCAGTGTTCGGTTCGAAATGTGTTTCGCGCTTTACGTCCGATTTATGGTCTACATAATCGACCAAGTGAGCAAACAATTAATGCGATTGTGACCAAGTTTCGCACTCAGTTTACTTTATTGGACATTAAACCAACCACACGAATGCGTACAGTGCGTACAGAAGAGAATATTGCGTCTGTTTCTGAGAGTGTTGCTGAAGACCGTGAAATGTCGATTCGTCACCGTTCGCAGCAATTGGGTTTGTGTTATTCGACCACATGGAAGGTTTTACGCAAAGATCTTGGTGTAAAACCGTATAAAATACAGCTCGTGCAAGAACTGAAGCCGAACGATCTGCCACAACGTCGAATTTTCAGTGAATGGGCCCTAGAAAAGTTGGCAGAAAATCCGCTTTTTTATCGACAAATTTTGTTCAGCGATGAGGCTCATTTCTGGTTGAATGGCTACGTAAATAAGCAAAATTGCCGCATTTGGAGTGAAGAGCAACCAGAAGCCGTTCAAGAACTGGCCATGCATCCCGAAAAATGCACTGTTTGGTGTGGTTTGTACGCTGGTGGAATCATTGGACCGTATTTTTTCAAAGATGCTGTTGGACGCAACGTTACGGTGAATGGTGATCGCTATCGTTCGATGCTAACAAACTTTTTGTTGCCAAAAATGGAAGAACTGAACTTGGTTGACATGTGGTTTCAACAAGATGGCGCTACATGCCACACATCTCGCGATTCTATGGCCATTTTGAGGGAAAACTTCGGAGAACAATTAATCTCAAGAAATGGACCGGTAAGTTGGCCACCAAGATCATGCGATTTGACGCCTTTAGACTATTTTTTGTGGGGCTACGTCAAGTCTAAAGTCTACAGAAATAAGCCAGCAATTATTCCAGCTTTGGAAGACAACATTTCCGAAGAAATTCGGGCTATTCCGGCCGAAATGCCCGAAAAAGTTGCCCAAAATTGGACTTTCCGAATGGACCACCTAAGACGCAGCCGCGGTCAACATTTAAATGAAATTATCTTCAAAAAGTAAATGTCATGGACCAATCTAACGTTTCAAATAAAGAACCGATGAGATTTTGCAAATTTTATGCGTTTTTTTTAAAAAAAAAGTTATTAGGCACTTAAAAAATCACTCTTTATAAAAAAGTACACTAAGGGAAAAAAATATTAAATTTATCCAAAAACTTTTTTAATTTATCCAAAAAGCGAGTCATTTTTGCACCAATAACGCATTTGCATAAATCAACTGCGTAAATATTTAAAATTAATTTAAAAACTTTTTTAATTAAATAAAATATGTAAATATTTAAACAGAAATAATAAAAAAATATATTAAAATTATGCACGAATTTTTTAAATATCTTTTAAAAATTTACTATTTGAAAATAAAACTATCACATCTAAACGAAATTTATATAGAAAATATTGAAATTAAAAAACAATATATTCAAATATTTCTCACAAGCTGCGTCCATTAATGCCATTAGCATTTTCTTTTTTCGTTCCTTAATATTATATTATTTTTGACAGTCGGTGCAATATTATGACACCATATGTCAAAAATAGTATAAAACTAAAGAACGAAAAAAGAAAATAAAGTAACCATGCTAATGGCAATAATAAAGCAAACTAATAAAGCAAAATATGCATGCAAATGACAATCGGTACGACACATTCGTGGGAAAATGTCGAGTTGTCACTCCACCCTACATATAATTGCATTATTTCAGCACGCAATCGCTGATACGTCAAATATCCCTGTTATACAACTCTTGCAACAAAAACGAAATGAGAATTATAAGAACTAAGGTTGCAACTGCAAGAGATCAGAGTGCGATGCTGTTGCTGCTTGTCGGAATATGTGTGTACGTGTGCGATGCTGTTGCTGCTTGCTTGTATGGAATATGTGTGTACGTGTGTGGTATAAATAAAATTCAAATACGGGAAAAAAACGAGTTGTAGGGAAAATATTTGATTTATCCACGTAAATATTTAAATAAAATTGATACTCAGGCGTGGATAATGTTAATATGCATTATTTCCCTAAGTGTAGTGTTAGTTGTTGAAATTCTCTCTTGTGGTGGATACAGCACTTGTTAAAATCGGCTGTTTACGAATAAAAGCAAACAGTTTTCTATTCGCTGTTTTTTTTTTTTTCTTTTTTAAATTCTTCTTGTGTTTGACATCTGCTGTACCCAGAAGTCATAGGATTCCAAGTTCACCCATCACTTTCACGTTTTGAGTGCTTAGAAACGCTTTTGCTTGAGCTGATGTGTGGGAACTCGCATTGTCGTGATGAAGGATGATCTCTTTCGGTGGTTGATTATTCTCAATTCTTCGAAGACTTGCGGCCAACAAATAGTTGGGTACCATTCAGCATCAACAGTTCTCCGTTGCTCAATTCGTACAGTTGCGACATGACTCATTCTTCTGAAAAAAACTGGAAACAATTTGCTTGGATATGCTCCATCCGCAGACAACTTTTGACGGGTTTTGCTTGCTTTGAAATTCAAATACCAAATTAAATTTTTTATTAGTAAAAGCAAACATTCTTATTAGCTATGGAACACAACGTCTTTCAATTGGCTGCCTCGGCTGGTTTCGCAGTAGCGAATTCTGTCACTCCAATTTTCCAAGACCTTGTTGATGGTTTCGGGCTGTAGCTCACGGAATGCTTGGATGATACTGGCCTTAAGTACTTGAATCGTTTCCAGATTGATGGCGTAACATCAGTCCTTCACGGTTCCCCACAAAAAAAAAGTCCAAAGGGGTCAAATCGCTGCTCCGAGACGGCCCATTGACATCGACAAGGCGGCTGATAACACATCTTGGGAATTTGGTGCGGAAAAGATCGATTGTGGCATGGGCCGTGTCGCATAGCGCGCCATCCTGCAAGAACCAGAGGTCGTCCAAATTCATGTCTCCAATTTTAGTAAAAAAAAGTTGGTTAACATGGCTCTGTAACGCCCATCGTTGACCGAAACGTTGTTCCCCCTGCCTCATTTATGAAGAAAAATGGTCAAATGATGCCACCACTTCACAATCCGCACCAAACTGTCACTCTCTGTGGATGCATAGGTTTCTCGACAATAACGTGCGGGTTTTCCGAGCCCCAGATACGGCAATTTTGTTTGTAAACGTAGCCGCCGAAATGAAAATGCGTCTCGTCAGAAAAGATAATTTTTCGCCCAAAATCGTTGTCCAATTCAAGCTGCTCTAGGCCCAAACTGCGAAGCGATAACGAAGCGGATGGTCGTGCGCCTTTAATTGCTGAGTCAATTGAACCTTGTAAGTTCAATTGACCTCAGGCTAGTGCGTGAAATGTTGAGCTGTTGAGATCGATGGCGAGTTGATGTTCGTGAATTGAGTCTCACACTCTCGGCTACAGCAGCCACATTCCCGTCTGTGCGAACCGTACGACGACGTAGATCATGAGTGTTGTCCACTAGCATAGCAGTCTTACGCACTTTTTGCACAAACTTGCGTACAGCAGGCACGGTGGGCAGTGGTGACTCTAGGATTCGCCAAAGGGGGGTGGTTGAGACTACACTTTTGTAAGCCAAGGGGGGAGGGGGGGCTGAAACGTCTTTTTTGACTTTTTTCATTTTTTTCCCATACAAAAATTCTCCAAGGGGGGGGGGGCTAAAGCCCTTTCAGTATTTAGATCCGACACTGACGGTGGGTGCTTCATTTCGGCTAAAACTTATTTTTAAATAACGTACTGTTTGGGCTACACAGCACTCACTTTGGAAATAAGTTTCGTCCCAACGTTGATTAAGCGTTAAGCGACCCATTTCTTTCCGCGGAGGTATGATACTGACTTTATGTCAAGTTTTTAAGCGGGAAACATCTGTCAGTGTAAAAATAACCTCTGATTTAAAAATAAACCACTAGATGTCCCGTCCTGTACCCCATCATGCAGGAATTTGGTGTTCCTCCAAAGCTCATCTGCCTTTGCAGAATGATACTGAGTAAAACTAGTAGGATAGTTAAAATCAGGAAGGACTTCACTCCTCCATTCGATTCGAAGGTGATTCCTTATCGTGTGACAGTTTGAACTTAACGATGGAGAAGAGCTGCTGGTTTGAGAAGTAGTACTCGTATCACTATACCCGAGTATATGTCGAAAAAATAGTTTTTTTTGCACTTTTAGGTTAGGAAATTGAAAAAAGTTGAGTTGATGGAGCAATTCTTATTCTGCCAGAATCGGATTCAGCAACTTCCTGACCCTTGTTGGCCTGTGCTATGTTAAAAGACTGTTTTCGGATTTTAACATTTAACTAACATTTTTCCAGACATGCCCACTGCGTCTGCAAATAAAGCTTTAAGTGAATTTTTTTTTTTTTTTACTGTCATATATTTTACGGCTGGATGTGTGTCTATTTTATGCGTTTTTTCCCTCTATACTGCTTAAAGTCACGGCGCGATTTACTACACCAAAAAAAGGAGTCATCAAAATAAAAAATATTGTGGAAAACATCAACACAATAAGGAGTGAATAATAAAAAAATATATTTTACAGTGGATTTTAAGGCATAGAGCGAGTGCAAGGACGCAGCAGCAGCAGGAGCAGCAAATGCAAGGAACTCCCACGGCGAATGCAAATGGATTATAAGTAGCATGTATAAATGTGCTATTATTTGAGTGTCTATGTGTGGGTTTGAGCATTTCAGTATGAGTGTCTGCGTGTGTGTGTATGTGTTCCTAGGCTAACAACAACAAAGCGTAGCTCTAGCGCTAAAAATATCATTATTCGTTCGCAACACTTGCGCGCACAGTTGAACACAGTGTTGCCAACTAAACTTAAACGTTTTAAAGCGAAAATGTATGATTTTCAATATATTTTCATTTCAAAGGTTACCGTTGCTTTTACTTGCTGTATTTGCAGTGTCAAAAAAAAAAAAGAAAGAAATTACAGGCAATGAAAGGAAGTAGAAGGAGACAAAAAAGTAGTAGAAGCAAAAAATTAGTAGTTAAAATCGCTGCAGAGGCATATCAGTTGAAACTGTGTATCCTTAAGGATTTGTGTGGGATATTGTTGGCTTTTCTTTTTGTTATTGTTTTCCTTTGCAGCTAAGGGAAATTGGAGCAGGGAAATTTAATTAGCAATGCAATACCAAGCAAAAACCAAAAACAAAGAAAAAAAGAAATAAAAGAAAACAAAATTCAGAAAATGCTGCAAAGAAGGATGCAAAATGTAAAATACTGTAAGAACACTGATTTGCGATTTTTTTTGTCTGCAAAATTTGAATATTTTTCTTGTATTTTTGTTTCAAGCAACCGCTATTTTACGACACCTCAAAGTATGAATTTTCTACAAAATATGATTTCTTTTTATATATTTTATATTAAAGTCAAACATTCTTTTTATTTGATTTCATGCTCATAAAAACGTCATAAAAAATTTTATGCATATTTTTTCAATATTTATTTTTGTACAACAGTAATTTAACATATCAGCATTTAACACTTGCATTTAATTGCATTAATAAAAAAGTCTATTAATAACCTCAGCTATATACATTTTATATATTTTACCGTTGTTGCTCTTGCTATTAATTATGTGGCAATTTGTTTTTTTAATTGCCCCCCTTTTTGCTTGCGGTATCAATATCTGTGATTTTCATATTTTGCGGTTTGGTTTTTTTTTTTTTTTTGTTTTGTTCTTAAATGTCAATGTAAACACTATTTTCTCTTTTTCATTTTTTAAATTATTTAATAAAATTAATTTTTTCTTGTTTATTTTGAGTGCTATAAAAAATTATACTGCTCAACTGCACATTTGTGTATTTTACTTATCTCCTCAAATGAATCACAACATACTTTATTTTGGCCACGCCCCTTTCACCCACTTAAAACTAAAAAAAAACTCTAAAAAATGTCAAATTATTTTTTTAATGCAAAACCATTTCAAATTATGTTTCAAAACATTCAAAAACCGTTGGCATTCAAATTTGAAAACAAAATATACAAAATTGAGTGCATTAGAAATAATTCGCAGAATTATTGGCTTCTTGCCGTAACAAAATATGTCGCTAACTTTCACCGCAATCGTCAGTTGATGTTAGAATTCGACGTGAAACAGAGCAAATAATTATTTTGTGAATAGTGATAAATTGAAAAAATCGAAAAAAATACTTATCGTGGACGAATTGAGAAAAAAAAAAAAAAATATTGGTGAGAAGCTAATAGTGTTTTCTGTGTAGTGCAGTTATTTTTTAGTGAAAAATATTTTTTTGAGGTTCTAATATTTGCTTGTGCTGTCAGACCGCCTGTAGGCGGTATAAGACTAAACAGTGAAAAAATATTTTTGCATTTCATGGTTTACATGTGTTTGTGCTTTGATTTTTTTATAGCTATGAATAGTAATTTTTCAAAAAAGCTTTCGGCGTTATCCGATACATGAATCAAAGAAATAATGGATGCTTTGAATTGCGACGATTTTGAGGAAACCGATGGCGGGACGGATTGTGAAGATGATTTTGACAGCGATGATGACATTAACGATTTGGACTTCACCCTTGACGAAGATACTGTCAATGAAGTGTTAGCAATGTCAGACTCAGCTCTTGCAAATGCATTAACATCTGATTTGCCTGAAAACTTGGACAGTGGTAGCATATTCATTTCTGATAAAATATTAGAGAATGTTGAAAGTAACCGCGATTCCTCCAAATCTAAAACAGGTGAGTTGTCTATGTATTCCGGTGGTAAAAACTTTGAGCAAATGCTCGGAGGTAAAACTAAAAATATGATGGAAAAGTTGCCGAGAAATAATTCTTCTGATAAAACAAAAGTTAACCTGATGGATATAAATCCGAAATCCAATGAATTCAAAAAGATACTATCGCGGAAAAGCAATTTAAATCTCCATAAATCTGAAGTAGCATTCCTTGGAATCAAAATGGGCGACAGTTTTAAATGCTCGACACACCATTTAAATGCTTTTCGTATTTTCTTGATGACCCCGTTTTAGATCTCATCGCGGAACAAGCAAATCTTTATGACACACAGAAGGATATTAACACAAAATTTTTTGTAACTCCATCAGAGATTCGCATATACATTGGCATATTGATTTATATGACAGTTTTTCGGTATACTAATATACGATCTTACTGGGCAGAATACTCTTTTCAAGCAATTCAAGATACAATGACAAAAAACCGATTTGAGCAAATTCGAAGTAACATACACTTTAATGATAACAGTAAAATTCCTCTTAGAGATTCGCCAAAGTATGATCAACTCTACAAAGTCAGACCACTGATCGAGCACTTCAATAATAAATTTCAAAGTATTCCTATGAACGTTGAACAAATGTGTTCAACGAAAATGTCGACATTTCTACGTTTCTATGCCTGACAAGCCTCATAAATGGAGCATGAAGCTCTTTGTTTTGTGTGACTCAGAGGGATTTTCATATGGTTTTGAAGTGTATTGCGGTGCTGGAGATAACGTTGTGCCACCAGATGCTCCAGACTTAGGAGCTTCTTCCAATGTTGTTGTGCGGTTAAGTCAAATTCTGCCAAACTTTAAGAATCATATAATGTATTTCGACAATTTTCACACATCCTTGCCGCTCCTGGTTTATCTAAAGACTCGCGGAATTCATTCTTTGGGGGCAATACGCTCTAACCGTATACCAAATGCGAAGCTACCTTCAGATTCGGAATTGAAAAAACAAGATCGAGGATTCTCGGTTGAGTACACTGGATCTGCTTACGGTGTTGACATTTCGAATGTGGTCTGGAAAGATAACAAGCAAGTTCGAATGGCGTCTATATATGTGGGAATTGAACCGTTTCAAGGTGAAATAAACTTTAAACCAACAGTTACTCGATATCTTCGCGCTGAAAAAAAGTACACTGAAGTTCCTTGTCAAAACGTTATTCAAGCGTTATACAATCACCATATGGGAGGTGTTGATTTGATGGATGGACTCATTGGACGTTATTACATCCTTATGAAATCATCAAAATATACCAACAGATTGTTTTACCACCAAATTGATATGGCCATTGTTAACGCATATATATTATTCAAACGCATTAATAAGCCGGATCCTAAGGATGAAAAAACCCAACTCCCCTGTTTCCGATCTCAAATCGCACAAGTATTGTGTTCCTACCAAAGAGCGAAAAATCTAGGGCGTCCACGTGAGGTCGTCCAGAAAAAAACAGCAAAAAAGTTACTTATATACCTTCTGATGATTTGCGTTACGATGGAATGGAGCATTTCCCAAAATTTTTGCCTCGTGCAGGAAAACGAACCTGCAAACTTCAAGAATGTTCTGCTGAGACTCAAAGCATATGCAGAAAATGCATTATTAATTTGTGTTCCACACCGGACAGAGGTGCTTTTCATGTTGCTTTTCATGTTAAAAATTAATTTCAGAAATATAAAATCCCAATAATATGCGCAATTTAAGCCAAAAATGTACTCACGTAGTAAAATAAAATAAAATGTATATGATTTATATGTATATATATGTATATGATTTATGTATAATATAATTTGTCTTGTTTTAGCTTAAATGCCCAATACTGCCTTTAGGCGGGCTTTGTTCTAGTCCTCCTCCCACCGAAACGGGTGAATTTTTATTTATTTTACAAATTTATACAGGTTATTGTACATAAAAAATACTTTATAAAATATTTTTTTTCTTTTAAATACAGTTCTTTTATATAGAGGGCGCTGAAAATGGCATTGAAAAAAGACATCCAAAACGGTTCGATGGATATGGCCTTTTCCCATGTATCGGAAACAAAAATATCAAATGACATTTTAAAGCATAGACCATATATGAAGCATCCCTCCTACGCAAGACCCCCGGGTTTTTTTTTTAATTATGGCGGAAGTTGAAGTAAAAAGTTAAAAAAATAGATATATTTTCGCGCGTTTATATATAAAAAAAAAATAGATTATTGAATTTAGGGGGGATGCTTAAAGCACAAAATAACGAACAAAATGCAAAAAAAAAAAATCATTGAGATTGAACCAATAGATTTCGAGTTATCTATCGAACCGTTTTAAAAAATCTAGTTTCGAGCATGGTAGAATAATAAGGTAGGGCCGAGTCGCTCAGTGCCCTCACGCGTCAACGAAGAGTGGATAGTGAGAAGGTTGGGTAGTTGTCAAAATGACGAAGTTGGTGGAAATATTATGTTTTCAATTTGTAAATAGTGCGGACACGTGTGTAAAGTTTGTGTTAATTTGAGTGGAAATATTGTAAAAACATTGTAAATAAATCTATAAAATGCCGCGGAAGTGTTAAATTTGAAAAAAAGCTTGTAAAAAGTTTAACCTAAAATCAACTGCGAAACATGAACATAAAGAAACTCGATATGAACAGCTGATTTTGACAACTAGCCCCCTTTTCGCTGCTTTCCACTTCATTCTTCTTCGAGTCGGCCCTACCTTATAATTCTACCATGGTTTCGAGGAAATCGCGTTCAAAGTTTCTTATTTACGTTGCATGGAGCTTACATAGAGGTTAACGAAAACCATTATAACTGCTGTTTGTTTTTAAATATCGATTTAAAAATGTGTATGTATATTCTTAAAACTATAAAGAACACATTAAACAAAAGAACTTTCAAGAATGCCAAAATCCCTGACCTTATCCTTTTTCGAATCCCTTTCCTCATCCTTGTCCCACTTCTTTTCCTAATATTTATCTTTAATCTCCTCTTTATTGTCTTCAAATCCATTTTTAATCCTTCTCTCGTTTTTTGTCCTTTTGCTTATCCTTTTCCCAATTTTGTCCTATATACTTCTGTATACAAAAAATACCAGGAAATTTAAATTTAAATTTATTTGGGGATTCCGATAGGGACAAATATTTTTATTTTTTAGTTGGTACTACTGTCACTGACATCTGTGCCAAATTGCACGTCAAAATATTCATTACTATTTGAGATACGCGTCCTTTTGTAAATAGCTAACAGTGCATAGCTAACAGTGTTTTGGTTTTTTTATAATGTCTGAAGTACTCAAAAACGCAGTTTCATTAAATTTTGTGTGCGGGAGGAAATTTCTGCTGCCGAAACGTTGAAAATGTTGCAGAAGGTTTTCGGTGAGCAAACTATCGAAAACAAGAGTTTATGAGTGGTACAAAATGTTCAAAGAGGGTCATGAAAGCGTTGAGACGAGGAACGGTCAGGAAGACCATCAATATTAACTGATGAGTTACACGGCAACAAAATCCAAGAATTGGCGCTCCAAAATCATCGATTGATAGTCCGAGACCTTACTGACCTTGTTGGAATATCAGAAGAATCAGTGAAAACCATTTTGAGTGACCATTTGTGCCTCAGAAAAGTGAAATCTCGATTGGTGGCAAAAGCGCTCTCGTCATTCGTGATAATTTCGCCAAAAACTAGACCAATATCGTTCCGCAACCACTGTATTTCCCTGACTTAGCACCATGTGAAATTCAAGAGACTCAAGAAACCGCTCCGTGGACACTGTTTTGGACCGATAGAAGAGATAGAAAACAAAACGAAGAAGGAATTGAAGGCTATTTACAAAAGGACGAGTATCTCAAACACTAATACATATTTTTATTTTTTTAATTTGGCACAGATGTCAGTGACAGTAGTGCCAACTCAAAAATAAAAACTCTTGTCCCAATCTGAATCCGCTAAAAATTTAAATTCTAATTTTCCGGTATTTTTTGCCCACAGTAGTATATATAATTGTTTAAGGTGTGCTTAAACATTGGCTTTTAGCCATGTCCCAATCTGCATTGGCTTTTAGCCTTGTCCCAATCTTGTCGTAGTCCTTTTCAAACACCGTATCTGAAATATTATCCTAGTCCTTGTCCAATTCCATGCTGTAATCCACGGCCTTCTCCTTACCTTAATCCTGGTCTTATTCTTTGCCCTTATCCGATATCTTATCCTTTTCCTAATCCGTATACAGATCGTTGTTCTAATATTTATCTAGTATTTTAATTTCAATTTAGTTTGTTTTTATATTTTTTAATTTTTGCTTTTGCTATTGGATTTAAGTCACTTTAAAGGGTTCCCTGAAAGGCCTCAAGACTTTATTTTTATTTTCATCACGTGACTGAAGACCTCAGCTTCACTGTAGTTTCATCAAGTTGACCGTATCGCCAATAGTAACCGAGTTATAATTCCATGCAACTTTCTTAAAATTGACCGAAGCGCCAATAGTCACCGAGTTATAATTACATGCAATGGTTTTTTTATTGCTGTTACATTCTTAGTGCATTAGGCGTGCTTACGTGGTGTCATAAGGCCTAAATTTTTTTTTTATTTTCGTTCTGAGGTCACTTAACCAATTTTGGCTGACGTAAAATAAAATTAACCGGACTACCACTTCAGATCAAGTAGTAGTTTCATGCAACAATATTACATTTCTGTTGCATAAGTTGAAACCCATGCGGCCTAGCAGCGCCATAATCTATTTTTTTATTTTTGTCGTAAGACCAAATATAAATCCTTCATTTCTGTTTCATACGATTTACCAATGTGCATATACTCCGAGTTATAATTCCATGCAACGCCGTTGCATTATTAATCCATTTTCTGTCTTGTAGTGGCTTTCTCCGTGGTCGTATGACGTCATGAATTTTTTGTCCATTTATGTAATAAGGGCTAAAAACTAGGCTTTACTTGCATGTTATATTTTTCACGGAACCACCTATAGATAGCTCGTTATAATTCCATGTAACAAATTTGCAGTTTCGTTGCTCCCTCCGCGACCCTATGAAGTTTTTAGTTGTTTTTTTCATAAAGTCAAAACATTGACCTTTACTTACGTGTCATTACTTTTAACATAACATCTATAATCATTGGGTAATAATTCCATGCAACGCCGATGCATTTTCGAAAAATGCATTTTTCAACTTTTTTGGAAACCTGAGCGGTAAAACGTAACGGTGTCACTTAAAAGGTTTACTTATCCTTTTTTTTTTTTCTTTCAACTAAACGCTCTGGAGATACTCGCTATGAATACAAAAGCGTTTTGTTGATTCGGAGGACGAGTAATAGTTAGTTGAAGGGTTTGGTGAAGTTTTGTCTTAAATTTACACAGCTCAAAACTACTGGGGAACACGCTCGCATTGAAATAGTTCCACAATTTTATTGTACGATATGCATTATCCTGGTAATGCGAGGTTCTATTGGGCATTGACCATTGCCCTACTTTTATTGCCGCGATAAGTTGTTCTTTCGTCGTACATTAAATTTGTGGAACAATCTCCATGCATTGGTCGGCTGCCCGAGTAGACCTGGGAAACACAGGAGTTATTGACGTCAAGTCATGTATATCCCTTGAAAATTTCCCATGGTAGTGGGAATACAGAAAGCTTAGGCAAATAACATTGTATCGATGCCTAATAGAGTTGAGCAAAGATGGCGGAGTACCACGCAGGAAACCATACATATCAAAAGTGAAACAGAAGAAGCGTATAGAATTTGCCAAAAAGTACAAGATCGAAGCTCCAGCTTTTTGGGAAACCATTTTATACACAGATAACAGAGTTTGAGATATTTGGTGCAAAAAAGCCTCCAAAAAATTGGCAAGCCAAAAATGATGCGTTCAATGAAAAGTGTATTCCAAACACTATCAAGCTCGATTATGGTCTGGGCTCCAGACTCTGGGGCTGCATGGCAGCAAATGGTGTCGAAAATGTCGTCTTTATTGAATCGATCATGAACAAAATGGATTATTTAAAGATTCTACAGGAAAATATTGCAACTAGTGACGAAAAGTTAGCCTTGGCATTTTGATTACTCTCTGAAGTTTGCCATTGTCTGCAGAGAGGTGGCGGCCGTACAGAAAAATTATTTTAATTGAAATAATTTTCTGTCGCTGCTGGGGTTCGAACCTGGGTCTCCAAAGTTCGTTGACATAGCGGCCACGCACTTTAACCAACTACGCCACGGTCGCCACATAAAATTATATTGCTTTTAATTACTAATAGGTTAGTTAAGAAATCTGTTAAGAATTACTTTTTATTTTATGTTTTTTACTTTTTTTAAAATAAAAAATAATATGAATAAAAACGGTATTTACTTTATTTTGATACTCACTGTATTGCCCACGTCGTTAAATTCGGTCCAGATGCTCCAAATAAGATGTTGCTGCCTAAATATGCGAATGGTCTTCCATTTTCGGCCCTATATATGAGATAAAGATCATGCGAAAATCTACTAAGAGTGAAGTTTTCGATAATGTGATCATTCCAACGAAGATCAGATTGGATCGATATGTCCAATAAGGTGGGTCACCAAAAAAGTTTGCAAAGACCACTTCTCATTAAAAGCTTATATTGAGAACTGCGTGAAGTTAAATTCGTAAATTCGGAGATAATTTAGCAAAGACATAAACCATTATTTTTTTTCTTACTTAGCAAAGACATAAACCATTCTTTTTTTCTTTGCAAAAAAGTACGAACTTAACATCGTCGAGTCGTTAGTTAAATTTGTATTCAGAGTTAAATTCTTAATTTTGTACGGAGAAGAAATAATGGTTTGTGTCTTTGCTAAGTTATCTTCGGACTTACGAATTTTACTTCACGCAGTTTATATGGAGAGGGTTTTAATATCATAAAATGTTTTTTGTTTTGGTAGGCCCAAAATCTGCCCAAAATGGAATTTATTGTATAATTTCACCAGATTTTAACCGATCGTAAAAAAAATATGTTGTTCGATAGTTCTCAATAAGGACAACAATTCGTTCTATTAAATTTTTTACCCATTTTATTTTCTTAAAAAAAAAAGAAATTCAATGTTTGGGGGTACTGAGGATTATAGGCGAACAATTGAAATATCAAGTATAAGAAAGAATCGGATTTGGTGGAATATTGTATTTTTGCTTAAAAATAATGTGAATATTCCCTGAATGTTAATAAAATTTCATCATCAAATTCGAATTTTAGAACTAACACTGTCTTTCATTTTTAAGTCTGCTATTTTCAAATAATAATATTAACATATATGTACTTATCTCTTATTTTCAGGATATTGAATTCGTGCAGCAAAAACAACAAAAAAAAAACACATGTTTTGTTTTAAATATTGCAAAATAATACAATTGGCCTATAATTTTGTTTTGAAATGATTAATTTAACATTCAACTAAGCATTTGCGATTTTAAAACTTAATCTAAAATAGTAATAAATCCAAAACAAACATAAACTAAACACGCATAAATTAGCACATTACGATTAATGGTATTTATTTCAAAATTGTATAATATTTATATAAAAAAAAGAAACAATAATTATTCCAAATAAAGCCATTAGAAAAGTTTTTATGTTGAAATTTAAGCGCTTTAAATAGAGATAAAAAAAATAACAATACAATTACCTGCACAACAACAACAACAACGGCAACACCAACAACAACAACAAAAACAAAATGTCCGCTATGCTAATTTCAATATGGCGGCGCAGTATTTATTTGACACTCGTTGTATTTTTAACGAGCGTTTTTATTGTCCTAGCCGATTCATCATCAGCATCATCATCATCATCAAATGGCGGCGGCAGCACATCCGGCGGTAGTGCAGCTAATAATGGTGAGTCATTTATTTATGAACACAAAATAAATATAAATAAAATGCGCTTAAATATTATATTAAAAAAAAAAAAACAAAAAAAAAAACAAATACAATTTTTAAAGTTTCTAAATGTTATTTGATCGTTTGAGAGTTGCCAATTATAGCTAAAATACTTAAAAATACTAAATTCTGCGGGAAAAATTAAAAAATCTGCAGGAAGCTAATAACGTTAACACACTCGTAGGGTTTGACGTGACATCGTACAAGGTGGCGCAAAAATAACCTGTAACCTTTTTGGCTGTAATTTAAAAAAAAAAAATGAAAAACTTTGATTCTTCTTGTGGATTATTTTTATTTGGTCTTTTAATTTTTTTTACATCAAGTCGAGAATATGATGTCATGTAAATGGCCGCCGCCACAGTTGATTGTCATTTGAGCCCTTTTTATGGCATTTTTCATCACTTCGGCCAAAACTTCCGGCGATAGGTCCTCACATTCTTAACGGATATTGTCTTTAAGAGCTGCAAGAGTCTGAGGCTTGTTGACATAAACCCGCGACTTCAAAAAGCCCCACAAAAAGAAGTCTGGAGCGGTCAAATCAGGCGATCTTGCTGGCCAGTGCAAATCGCCAAATCGGGAGACTAGGCGCCCGGGAAATGCATCCTTCAGCATATCGGTTGTGGCACGTGCAGTGTGTGCCGTTGCACCGTCCTGTTGGAACCACATGTTTTCCAATCCCAATTCATCAAGTTGCGGCAAAAAGAACTCTTTGATCATTGCTCTTTAGCGCTCACCATTCACAGTAACCGTTTGGCCCGCGACGTCTTCGAAGAAAAAAAGTCCGATGACTCCTCCAGCGAAAACAGCACACCATACAGTGACTTTGAGCGGGTGTAATGGCTCTTCGTGGGTTACACGCGGATTTTCAGTGCCCCAGAAGCGTAAATTTTGCTTATTTACGTACCCGCTAAGATGGAAATGGGCCTCATCACTCATGATTATTTTTGATGAAAAATCATCTTCCTCTTGGTGGTGGCAATATTCCGCGTTCTGGCGCAGTGTATCGTAACATTGTTTATTAACGTGTATTTCGCATGTGTTTACTACACAAATGTCAAAACAGAACTGACATTAGGGGCCAATCGCAAAATTTATAGCATTTTCTGATAGGAGGATTACTTTTGCGCCACCTTGTATCTTTACCCTTGTCCTAATTCCTGTCCCAATCCTTTCCTTTATTCCCAGACTTGTGTTCATCCTTAACTTTATGCTTATACATATGGACAGTAAAATAGGTGGGAAAAAATTACCAATATAACAATGAAATTTAAATATGTTAATGCCCACAAGAAGAATTACTTATTTTTACATGTGACAGCACTGTTTTCATGCGAAAATAGGAGTTTCCGTTAGTTTGAATGTTAACTGTCGCAAAATACGTTGAATTTCTTTGTTTGGATAGCAATTTTGTGTGGACAATAAAATAGGTGCATTGCCTTTAATATTACAAAAAAGCATTTTCGAACGTAATTAAATATTAAAAAGTAAACTTCAAGTTAATGTCATGTTATTTTAAATAAAATAATTTTAGTTTAAGAGAATTTGTTTAAAAAAAAAAGTAATAGATGGGTCGTGAACATCACTGCAGCGCAGAAGAGAGAAGACTTGTGTAGGAGCTTCGCAAACAACGACACTCAAATTTATTGCAACTTTGTGACAAATAGTCTAAAGAAGTGTCGACCAACACTTCGTCTTTTTAGGTATACACGAAAGAGTAAATGCGACAAATGTTGTTGCTGTGGTCGACACTGCTCTAAATCCCAAGAATAATAGAAACCAGATTAAGCGTTCCGCAAATGAGAGAGAGAGAGAGCATGACGTCACAAGCGATATTGTCAGACTTTGGAATAATTATACTGCCACACCCACGTCTAAATATTTTTTTTTCTTATTTTCATAATATGTATGTATATGGACCTCCTTAACCCATTGGTACAATAAAATTTAGTCAGTCTCGAATAGTTTAGGAGACAAAAATCTTGAAAGTTTAAAAAATTCATATTTTTCGTATACGAAAATATTCATATTTTTTTACAGAAGAGTAGATATTTTTACTTTACTTTTTCGAAAGAATTTATTTTCAATTTCGTCAATTTGCCTAAGAGATCGCACATTTACATACGTTTACTGTCAAGAAAAAGTACTGTGTGACGTCATGCACTCAGTTGAGAAAGAGAGCATTAGATAACGGGACTGCAAAACGAGTAATCTTGTTTCTATCTTTCTTGTCTAAATCCTAAGAAAATGGTTCAGCATCTAGGAGTATGGATAGCGTGGATCATCGAAGAAAACCTCTTCAGTTGCAAATAACAGCATTGTAACTTTGGCTAAACGTGATCCTTTCATGTCGTCGAAGGTAATTGCAGCCGAACACTGCGTCGCAGACTGGTGACTGCAAACTATCCGGAAGGATTGGTTGAAAAGTTCCTTTGCTATGAACGGCAAATTTAGAGAAGACGCAAAATTTTACTTTAGCACATAAATTCTGGAGCGGTCCTGAAGGCGTAAAGAAGTGGCGAAACATTCTGTGGAGTGATGAAACCAAAATTAATTTGTTCGGTAATGATGCTGATAGGCGGGCAGCCATCAATCCTATAAGTGCACTTACACGGATTTAAAATTTTTTTTTATATTAAGGGATAGTAAATAGCAATGTGTATAAAATAAGCCCGGTCTGACGAAGTCTATCGTGGCACCAGTATTTTTTACAAATTTATTTATTTTTTAAAAAAATGAATAATTTGCACTTAAAGCGGAAATTAATTTTAACCAGCCCATTTTATTATAAATTTTATCTGCTTTTAGAAAAAAATTGTATGACAGCTTCTATTGTGACCAAAAAGTCTGTCAATCCTATTTAAAAAATATACGAGTGAGGAAGTTTTGCACCTATCGCGGAATTACTTCTCTTTTTTTGTCTTCTTTTCAAATATTTTGATTTAACAGCCAAAAAAAAAAACAACATATTTTTCAGAATTTTTTTAGCGGTTTTGACGTTATTTGTTTTGTTCTAAAAAAATGCCAAAAAATTGACGGTGTGCAGGATATCACCAGTCTGAAACATCTGAGGAAAAAAATCTAAATTAATCCTTGTTGAAGTGGCTATCGGACCGATTTTGTTACCTCGAAAATCGACTTTTTCTTCAAATGGCCGCCATTTTTTTTTTTTTTTCGAAGGAAAAAATTATACTAGTTCAGGCGATAGTCACTTCAACAAGGATTAATTTAGTTTTTTTTTTTCCTCAGATATTACAGACTGGTAATATCTTGCACACCGTCAATTTGTCAATTGGTTTTTAAAAAAAAAAATTTTTTGTATTCTTTAAATGTAAGTTAATATGTGTACAAAATTTGAGAACGATATCGTTTTTGCTTCTATGAAAAAAAATTCCCGAACATTTTTTTCTTAAATTTGTAACCTATATGCCCTCTTAAAAACTATTCATCTCTTATATGAACTCAACGGGCCAAAATCGGAGGGCTTCCAACAAGAGCGCTCAAAGAGCACTCTTTTCTGAGCTTTTTTTGTGTGAAGCCAGGAAAAGAAGAAGAAGAAGAAGTACAACTGTTCCTGCTACTCTATGCTTAGGAGAAGCTTCGGGGCACTAAAGAAGAAAAACAAAATAAAAATAAATAGAACGAACAATTGAGTGCTATACTTTCGCTGCAGTTCGGAGCAAAAACGGAGCACAGTATTAAGTGCTATACTTTCACTGTAGTTTGAAGCACTAATGGAGCAGTAGTGCTCCTTTCAATGACATGTTATGTTAAAATTACAATGTAGATGGGAATATAGACGGTGTGCTTCGTATTGCAAAAGGAGCGCTCGTAAAACACTTAAACCTTAAAGTATTATTTTGAAATTTTTTATTTACACCTATTTTACTGTCAAACTAAAAATTGAAGTAATGATTTATAAGTTACTTTGTTGTTGTTAATTGTTTACTAAAGTTTTTTTTTTGACAATAAACAATATTTTTTATATTCTTAAGTCAAATATATTATAAAACAACTAAAACCATACAACTAGCGTTCTTTTGTGTAAAAATACAGCACACACTTATTGTATTGTCCACAGGTATATGTCCCAATTATTGTCCTTATTGTAAAAAAAAATTCTTCTTTTAATCCATGTTAATTTCTTACTTTATCCTTGTTTGGACTCCTTTTCTAATCCTTGCCGCACTTCATTTTCCAATATTTCTTCTAGATCTTATTTTAAGTGTGTGAAAATCGGTGTTCTACACTTTGTCCCGTTTCTTATTCTCATATTTTGACCCACCTTGTGCTTAATATTGTTTTAGATGTGTCTAAATCTTTGTCCTAAGCCTTGTTCCAATCATTGTCATAGTCTTTTTAGCAATTCTTGTTCATCCTTGTTCATATCCATGCTCTAATCTTTTGTTTGTTTTTGACCTCTTTCTTTTCTTATTCCTCTTTCATCATTTTCCTAATCCTTGTTCTAATCCAAATTTTTGTCCTAATACTTGTTCTTATTTTAGTTTTATTTAAATTACTTTTTTCTTCCTTTTATGTCTTTACTTTACTATTGCATTTGGTACATTTAGGTTTTTACTTTAAGGGGTTCTTTTAGAGGCCTCATGATGGCATTAATTTTTTTTTTCACTTAATATGTGACCAAAAACCTCAGCTCTATTGTCGTTCCATAAAATTTATCGTAGCGCTAATAGTCACCGAATTATAATTCCATGCAACGTTTTTTTTATTATTGTTGCATTTTTACTTCATTAAGCGATTGCTTCTGTGGTGTCTAAAAACTTTTTTTCATTTAGTCGAGGCCTCGGTAGTCGAGCTGGTAGCGTGCTCGACTGCCACCCCAGAGATCCCGGGTTCGATTCCCGGCCAGACCATGGTCCTTCGCTTTAAACCTTTCTAAATTTTCTATCCTCATTTCTAATAAACTGAAATTAAAAATTCATCAATATTTACGACTTAAAGTTGTTGTTGATGGTAGAGAAGTTTGTGGATAAGATTGCCTTATAACTGGAATTAACTGGGGTAAAGGCATAACACTTGCCTCTGATTGAAATTCACATGTTGGCCTACCACCACGCTAAGAACATCCTACACATGTTTCACTTGATTGCCCTTTCCTTCCCAAGAATCTATCACCCCATCACCCCATCACCCCACCTGAAATCCTTGGTTCAAAGCTAAAAAAAAAAAAAAAAAAACAATATAGCATTTTTGTTTCATAAACTGCTAACTCCACATCTCGTGGAGTCACCACTCCTGACTACATTATAATTTATTTATTTTTTTAGTCGTAAGGCCAAGTATATATATTTGGTTTGTTTTTCGAATAGAGATAAAACACAAGGAAATCGTTTTAATGTCCATCAATTTGGCTTTATTGGAAGGATAATTTTATGCCATTAATGTTTAAATATGGTTTCGGGTATGTGGCCTCCGCGGCTGGCTCGAATAAAGCCAATTCTACAGGTCCAATTTTCAACCACTTTTTCGAGCATATGGGGCCGTATGTCGGCAATAACGCCACGAATGTTGGCCTCCAAGTCCCCTAACGTTTCTGGTTTGTTGGCGTAGACGAGCGACTTCACATATCCCCAAAGAAAATAATCCAATGGTGTCAAATCACACGATCTTGGTGGCCAATTGACAGGTCCATTCCGCGAAATTATGCGCTCATCGAATGTTTCCTTCAATAAATCGATTGTTACGTGCGCTGTGTGGCATGTAGCGCCGTCTTGTTGGAACCACAACTCATCCACATTCATGCCATCCAATTCGGGAACAAAATAGTCGGTTATCATGGCTCTATACCGGTCTCCATTAACGGTAACTGACTCTCCAGCATTATTTTGGAAGAAGTATGGCCCAATGACTCCACCAGCCCATAGAGCACACCAAACAGTCAGTTTTTGTGGATGTAATGGCGTCTCAAGGATCTCATGTGGATTCTCTTCACTCCAAATGCGGCAATTTTGCTTGTTGACGTAGCCATTCAACCAAAAATGAGCCTCATCACTGAACAAAATTTTGCGATGAAAATCAGCATCGAGATCAATCTCATTTTCGGCCTATTTGCAAGCGTTGTTCTTTTGTCAACCTGTTCATGATGAAATGGCAAACCAAACTGAACATAAATGACATTAGAGTTGCCAGATTTGCCCACAAAATTCAAGTTTTATCTCTATTCTAAAAACAAACCCCTAAAAAAAACACAATATATACTCGTCGAGTAATATTTAATACCATGCAAGGGCATGATTGCTGCATTTTCGTTCTTATACCGACTTTTCCGCGGTTCCATGACACCACGTATTTTTTGTTTATTTTTGTCATGAGGACTAAGAACCAGCCCTTATTGTAGTATAATTAATATTTTCAACCGTAGCATCAATATATAGCGAGTAATAATATCATGCAACAAATTTGCAGTTTTGTTGCTTAAGCAGCTCCATCGCGTTCCGATGACGTAAGTATTTTTTTTTTAAATTTTTGCCACTAGATCAAAGACTTAACGACCTTTACTGTCGTATTACAACTTTTTTCTTTTCCATGCAACTCCGATGCATTTTTAAAAATACCCTTTTAAACTTTTTCGGAAACCGTGCGCTAAAACGTTTCTTTACAAAGTCAAAATTAAAGCTTTGCAGAGGGAATTTATTGATTTAATTATGGTTCGACTCTTAGTTGTCTAGAGTTGCCAAAGTGTAGCTTTTTATTTAAGTTTATGTAGTAATTAAAAAAAAAAATTAAATATTTATCAATCAATTGACAGTTAAAAGTCACAAACAATACAGTTGAACCCATTTCAAATAAATAAAAAAAAAAATCACGCCCACTTCTGCTACGTGCATTAATTGAACTGCCGATGTAGTCACATTTAACGTAAGGCAACTTAACGACGTGACGTTGTGATATTTTGTGCTCGTGGCCAGAATACGGCAACTTTTTAATTGGCTATAATTACGAAAGCAACAACAACCATGAGAATATTTTTAATTTCGCACGAAATGCAAAAACGCAATTTAATCAGTTGTAAAACGAAAACAACAACAACAACAACATTTATCACAAAATGAACACAGCTACAAAAACAATAATCATTAATTTGTCATAAATATTAAAATAAATAATAATAATAAAGTCATTTTATGACAGTTACAACAAAAGCACAACAACAAATATACTAGCATTAAGCACAACTCTAGTGCCTGTGACAACTGTCAAACAGCAATTGACACTGGCGGAAAACAACAATAACAATAACAACAACACTCCACACAATTGAGTGTTGCCATGTTTTTATGTTTGTCGTTAATAAAATACGAAATTCGCAATTAATTCATGATCTACCTAAACAATTGCACAACACCATAGTCGCCCACTCCAACCATTCCAACCCGGTTTCCATTTTTTATTAATGACATTAAAATTGAAAATTTTAAATGCACGAAATCGATATTAAAACTCTGACAAAAACAAAAAAAAAAAAAAAAAAAATGGAAAAATTATATAAAAAACAATGGCCGTCGCCGCACGTTTGTTTAAACAACAAAATCAAAAGCTGCCAGATTGATGAATAAATTAAATAATTTATATTGTTTGCTGAGTGCAAACAAATTCGTAACAAAGTCAAAGCGAAACAAAAACAATTATAGAAAGAGCCATTTTTTTTTGTTTCGATTATTTACAGGTTAACTCGTTAAAAAAAAATCACTCATTAATTAAGTTATGAAAATACTGAAAACAATTGATATGTGTGGCAATTGTTACGCGTGTGAAATGGATAGTAAAACATTTTATATTGATTTGTGATATTTTTTTAAAGTTATTAAAAAATTACTTATGTCATGCCCATTGAAGTGGAGCTTATTGCGGCCATTTTGTTTTTTTTTAACCTGTTGAATTTCATATCAACCCTCATATTCAAATTTTAAACAATAAGTATCATCGATTTTTTATTTGGGTAAATTTATGTTTATGAGAAAAGCACATAATTTCTAACCTATATAAAACTATAAGAGAATTTAAACTTAAAAAAAATATCTTCTTCCAAATAACTTCTCTATAAGAAACCCTGTAGGTTGTCTGTATAACCTATATCATACAATTGGCTGTGAATATTGAAAATATAAAAAAAAAATCCACACCGAGAAAAAAATCTTATGCAAAATTAACAAAAAACCTAGTATAATTTATACTATGGCTTTGGCAGTTTTCAGTCTCCTAAGTTTTTGGCCAAAACACCAAGTTTTACATTTTAACTTACCGATATTGATTTAAATGATAAATAAGCGAAGTATTATGACATTTACATATGAAAGTTTACAATTTATATTAGCGTGCTTGCTAATTCTGCCGAACATACACTAATGGAAATAACGAATATTAACATTATCCACGCCCGTGCATAAATTTTATTTAAATATTTACTAAAGGGCTGCACAAATGCATTTGAATCGCTTTACACATCATTTGTGTGGTGCGCAATTACTTTCGCTCTTTTACTCTCAATTGCGGATAGCGTTGGCGTGAGCGCAAATACTTGGTAGTTTGCGTAAATAAAAAACTAGTTGAAGGCAAAACAAATGAGTTATTGACTCTCACTCAATATTTTTGTAAATAAAAAGAACTTGCAAGAGGAGTACAAGTAAGCAAGAAGTATAAGTATTTGAGTATTTTAGAAGATAAATTTTCATTACTTGCGTGGTTATAAGGGAGGGCAGGAGAGGGTTAATATGTATGACCAACCCCCATTACTTTTGCAAGAGGAATATGTTTTCCTTTTGGGACCCTGTTCAAGTGTAAGTGTAGGGTATAAATATACAAAAATCATAAAATTTGTATGGGAACCCACCTAAGGAGGGGTCGGAGTGGATGGGTCCCAAAGGGACCAAATCCCAAATTTTCCTATTAAAAAAGAAATGGGGGTCGGTCATACATAATAACCCTCTCCGACCCCCCATTTAAGCTAAAAATACTAATAGTTGTAACTGGTTAAGCACACTGAAAATGCCTTTTGATTTTAACATACGCAAGTATTTGGAGTACAAGGTAGAACTTTACAGTTATTTTTTCATTTGCCCTGATAGCGGACGATAACTTTTATAATTGACGAGAGCAAGTTGCGTATGCATTTGATCCGAGAGAGAGTGAGTTAAAATATTAATTGTTCTCTGAGCAACAAGTAACGCGCTTACGCTATCTCTTTGCTGAATTATTCTACAAGTGATGTGCTTAACTTAAAGTACTTGGTGTAATCAAAGAAGCAAATGCATTTGTGCAGCCCTTTAATATTTACGTGGATAAATCAAATATTTTCCTTACACACAGTGAAGCTTCTGACTTATTCCAAACAGCTGAAATAGCCGACAAGCAGCTACAACATCACACTTTGTTCCTGTAGTTTATCAATATAGTTTTTAGAATTAAGATTCTTACTTGACGCTGAATACTCCCAGTTTATTATAGTTCTCGTTTGGTTTTTGTAATAAAAATTATATAACCTAGATGTTATATAGCCAAGCCCGAGCTCTGCCCAGTATTCAGCGATAAATTTTGCTCATACCATTTTGATAAAGTGTCAAAGTTTTCGGTGGTTTACCTACACTATTGGTAAAATGTTATATACAGAAGACGCTCGAATATTAGAACTCTCGGAAATTCGAATCCTTCGGAAATTAGAACTAGCGTTTTTAATACATTACACGCTCTAAAATTAGAACCGTCAGTTCTAATATCCGAGCGTTTTTTTTTTGTTTGCTTTTAATATTGAAAAATTGCATAGTCGTCCTATCATATAAAATTTTTCGTATGAATGTTCTGTCGTATCTCTCTTCAACGACGCTCTTGTTGTCTACTCAATGACTGAATAAGAGAGAACAATATGCTTGAATTGAGCGAGCACAATTTTGTTTTTGAAATATTTTTTTTTTTCTTTAAACTGTGATGAATTTTAATGTATCGGTATGTTTTGTGTTTCTTTTATGTGAATAAAAATAAAAGAACTTTAAGTCAGTGTTTTTTTGTATATTTTCTAAGCGAAGATGAACTTTTATGTTAATTTTTATTTAAAAAAAACCTTTGGAAATTAGAACTTCTCGAAAATTAGAACTATCCCAGAAACAAAGTGGTTCTAATTTACGAGCTTCTACTGTACTTGGCTTGGGTGAATCAAACATTTTTTTTTTATTGGCAGGGCTTTCAAAGCAATATAATAAACAATATATTACTTAAGTGAATAACCATAAGTTTTTAATTTCCTTACAATTTTCTTTACCCAAGTCGGCTTAGGTGATTTTACTATTGCTTATTTTCTCGGTGTATTTATACCCCCCGACGTATACTGCGTAAGGGATATATTAAGTTTGTCAATCAGATGGTAACGACTTTAATGAGGCGTGGTGTATTATACTTACCACGTTGTCAATCATATAGGTTTGGTTAGGTTGAGTTGGCTGAGCAGACAGACGACTCGTATACTTAGGCCAGTGCAGGCCCGTTGTGATACCACATAATCTCTTTTGAACCTACGAGAAATTTCCCTACTCAGCAAACCATTTCGAACGGATGATGAACTTTAGGATATGCTTGATTTCCAGGCAGGAGACTTCGGTAAGTCTATGGTTGAATTAATAAGGTTATCTCGGGGCTGATCGTACTCTTTTCTCAGTACCCACAATTGTCGAAATCAATGAAAAGCAACAACAACAACTTCATCGGCCTTACATCTTATCAATTTTTGCTTTCAAATTTTGTATGAGCTGTCAATTACGAGTTGACATTTATGGGAACTCGCTCTCACCCATGCGAAAACCTTATTTATTCAACCATAGGTAAGTCCATTTAGGAAGTGATGTTCCAGAGTTGCCAATCTCCTTTTTGTTAGTGTCGGGCATTCGTAGAGGAAGTGAGCATTTTCTACTTCTTCTTCACACTTGCAGCTTCTGTAAAAATCATTAGATGATTTCCTAACCGAAGAACATGCATTCCGATTAGGCAGTGACCCGTGAGGATTCCTTCTATTTTAGACTGGTTTAACCTGCTTAGCTCAAGAAGTGAATTGGTGGAAGGCCACGTTAGCTTAGCTGTTCTGCATGTAGCGAGGTGCTCCCAGCGTTCTTGTGCAAGACATAAAGATCTGTTCGTGCACCGGAGTTTATAGAAGGACATGAAGGTATACCAATAAAGTCCTCATTTAAGAGAGTATTAGAGGTCGTACCCTTCCTTACCAATTTGTCAGCCAAATTATTGCCATCGATATCCCTATGTCCGGGTACCCATTTGAGGTGGATCTTGAATAACCTAAGAGTTTTGGAGTACACCGCCTTAAGGGCAGCTGGACTATCTGAGAAGAACCTAGAACCTAGAATCTTAGTGGTTTCGTGAATAGACATCGTGTCTCCGCTTGGTAGACACTGCAATAATTTGGAAGTTTAAATGAAGCTTCGATTTCAAGATCCTGGGAGTAAATATCTCCCCCTACTTGTTTTTGAAGCTTGGATCTATCTGTAAAAATTATAATGTCGGTATGTGAAGGCAGTGGCGCAGTGGGTAGAGTGCATGACCCATACGCCATAGAATCCTGATTCAATTTTCATCTGACATTGAAAGTTTTTTCAATTGAATTAACCCAGTCTAGCCGTGAAGAGTTATGAATTTCGAAGTTCTTTTCGAGATTTAAACAAGTTCAGAATTTTTTTTTTTTTTTTTTAAAGCTTTGAACCAAGGATTTCAGGTGGAATACCTATTCAGTCAAGTCTGCCTTGGTTCGAAACGGGGTGATAGATTAGTGGGAAGGAAAGGTCAATCAAGTGAAACAGGAAGGTTGTCAAAATCGTATAAATGTTTAACAAACATTGATAACGCCAGTAAAGGCTAGTATTTAGCCCTCATGGCAAATATAGGCAAAAAATTCATAACGAAGGGAGACGCTACAAAATCGAAAATGCATCAAGCATGCAACGACCTTGTATGAAATTATTACTCAATGAGTAAATGCTGCACTGGAAATGTTATGATAGAGAAATGAAGGATTTATATTTACTTGACCTTACAATAAAAATGAAAAAAATCAATTTTGAGGACGCCAGGTGGTGGAGGTAGCAGCTTGTACAAAAAAAATGCAAAATTGTTGCATGGAATTATTACTCGTTAAGAGAAGTGCTACAGAAAATTTTATTTCACAACAGAAGAAAATGGTTCTTTAACCTCAGAACGAAAATAAAACAATTTTGGGGTGACGATACCAAGGAAGCAAGCGAAATGCAGTGAAAATACAAAAACAATAAAAAACGTTACATGAAATTTTTACTTCGTGACTACTGACGCGGAGTTAGGACAATAAGAAAAAGGATGTGGGCAAGGAATTGAATAAAGATAAGGATCAGGAATAATATAAGGATTAGAACTAAAATTTGGACAAAGATTAGAGCATAGAATTGGACATGGATTAGGACAAGTATTCAGACGATAATTGGCAAAAGGACTACGACAACGATTGGGACAAGGATAAGGACAAAGGTTAAGATACACCTAAAACAATATCTAGGACAAGATTAAGAAAAGGCACTGGACAAGAAATGGGACAAGGGATAGAAGAAGGACTTTGACATAATTAGGACAAAATATATGATATTACAAGATTGGAAAAAGAAGTTGTATAAAGATTAGGTAAGGGATTCGAACATGAATAAGAGTTTAAATAAGATTAGAGAAAATTTAAGAATAAGGTATTTCTGGCATGATTTCCTTCAACAACCCCATAAGACGTACTGGGTATACTGGACTGTTAACCAAATATCAGCATCCATCAATCGGTTTTGCAGAGAATTTAATAATATCTCCGTTTACTACTCACCTTCCATATTCAAATCCTCTTTCTAGCGAACTTTATCTAAATGTCTCACTAAGTAAAACTAACCCAGGCCTAAGACCTCCGCAACTTCCTTCATATCCATCCGAATACCTTCCTTTAAGGATTTAATGTAATGTTAATTTACGCCATATCCACCAATATAAGGGAATATCAATAGTCTAAAAAAAAGAAAAAAAAAACAGGTACGTCGTTGGACACACGAGAGAATCAAAGCTTTTTCACAGTTTCATAAATTTGATACGTAACTTAAAGTTTTTTGCTTGCAACTTTTATTGGTTGGATAGCCAATACACAATCCTTTTAATGTATATTTAACGATATGAAGGGTAGCCAATACACAATCCTTTTAATGTATATTTAACGATATGAAGGATAGCCAATACACAATCCTTTTAATAGATTATTGTGATCTGCTGCAACATAGCTTAACCCTTAAATGCACAAGGCGCCCGATTTTTACCGAAAAAATATATTTTATGTAAAATTGAGTAAAAATAAAAACTGCGTTTTTAGTAAAGTGGTTGTATCTATAAAGATACAATGTGAATGTACCCACATCTAAAATCCCTATTAAAATATATCAAAATAAAAGAAATGTGTTATGAAATTTTTATTAATTCATTTATTTTAAAAAGTTAAAATTATCAAGAACTGCAGGGAGTGTATAATTAAAATTATTTATCTGTTCCTAGAAGTTAAACTGTTAAAATAATGTTTATTTAATTAAAAAAAGAAATTTTTTTTTTGACTTGGTACATAATTTTTTTAAAAAGTATGACAAATAGAAGTAAAAACTATTTTTTTATTTAAGACTTATAATATTCTAAATAATTCAAATCTAACGATTTGAAAAAAATCAAACCAAAAATATAGCCGTAGGAATTTCTTGAATGGTTGTATCTTTAAAGATACATTGTGCATTTAAAGGTTAAGGGGGGTTATATACCCAGAACTTTTTATTTTTCAAAATTTTTTTTTGAAACTTTCTTAAAGCTTCATGTCTCAAGAATAAAGTTGAAATTTCAAGTCGATATCTCAAAAAATTTCAAAGTTATAACCTAGTGAGTGAACCGCCTTCGAGACTGCGCAATGCTGGCCTTTATTTTCAAACGCGTTTTTCGTCGGTGACCAAGATTTCTCGAAACTCAGTGAACCGAACGTTTTGATTTTTTTTAAGCTTTCACGACGCTCTATAAAAAATGCTGTATCTACCTTAATATTAATTTTTTTTTAATACAAAAAAACTAAACATACTCTTGAATGTGTTATATTTTTAGGTATAAAAACCCTCATTTAAAAATATCCCTTAAGTTTCCTTAAAACAATTTACAAACATTTTTTTTCGGCCTCTGGATATATAGTCCCCCTTAAGTTAATACTTAATATTGAATCGGACCCGTTTCGTGGCTAGGGTTCTTGGCTTAGTGATTAGAGTATAGAACCATCTATCGATGGGAGATGAATTCAATTCACATGGCAAACAGAAAAATATTTTGATATTTGGTGATATTTGGAAAAACTTCCATCAAAGTAATTAAATAAATCTAAAATAGTCGGGTTGCACACGGGCAATTTATGTGCAACTGTAGCTATGACTATGAAAATTTATGACTATTTATTAGTGTACATTTTTGATTTTTTTTTAAAACCGAAACCAGGGTTAGTGAAACGTTTGCCATCATTTTCGCTTCATGTGCACGTTTTAGGTCCTTAAGGCTTCCCATTATTAAAAAATTCGATTAATCTTATATTAATAGGTATTAAGTATTAAAAATACCAATTTTTAGAATAAAAAAAATATATTTATACATATATATATCAAGTATTTATTTGCTTCGTTTATGCTCTCGAGTCATACTTTCTTGGCTTTTACATTTTTCTGCCTTTACGTTTGATTAAAATCACTTTCTAAGGTTTTACCAACATCTTATAATCTCCATAAAACTTATCATGAATGAGCTGAAATTGTTATTTCGTTTTATTTTTTGCTTGTTAAATTGTAACACAGTTATCTTGAGCATAAATATTTTGAGAAATTTCCGCAGAAACCATACAATTTCGAGCAACACATAAATATAATTCAATCAAAATAACTGTCCTTGCCTTACTTTCATTGTGGCAACGCAATTTATCCACCATTACTTACCGCTAATTCCCATGCATTTCCGCTCAATTAGGCTAAACAATTATTGCTCACGGCAATAAATACACACAACAATATATTAAATTACGTAAATTGGTGTGGTTAGATGGCAACGCTGTCACCAGCCAGCCGCCAAATATTAAACGTAGCAAACAATAAAATATTACAATAACGCCCAAAAATAACGCTGGCAACAGAACAATAACAAGTACAAGAAAAAGATGAAGAAAATAAGGAGAATAACAAGAAAAAAAAAAGAAAAGGAGCCTTCGTACACGAAATGAAATCAAATCGAAGCTGTCAGGCGTTGAGCTGTAAACACAATAAAATTTCTCTTAATTTGGCATTAAATGCTGGTGACGACGAACGAGCACAAGGACGACGGCAAGGAGCAGCACATCACTTGAGGGGCACAAGAAAAAACAAAGTAAAATGAAAATATCACACGCACATACACAACAATAACAACAAATGTCAAGTGATAAGTGTTAAATGTCATTACATAAAGTGACATTCACAAAAACAAAAAAAAGGCTCCTAAAAAAACCCAACGGAAATGAGGAAGAGAGCCGTGCGCTAGAGCCGGGTGTAAGGCAGGACGACAGCAAAACGCAAGCATAACACATATCGCACATGTGTGTGAACATGTGGGTGCGTAAATGTTGAGAAGCAGTTTACAGCAGAAGATCGTTGTAGGGAGCATGTTAAAAAAAAAATTAAGTGTTAACAACTTAAAGACTTTAACAGACACAGACACAAAAAGGGTCCTAAAGTGAAAAGTGCTGACTTTGCTTATTCTTGGTGAGGTTTTGGTGAGGTTTTGAATTCTAATGCATTTCCAGCGTTTCTCAAGTATAAAAAGAGATGATTAAGATTATTTGCATAGAAGGGAATAACTTAAATGATGAAGAATTATTGTAATAAAATATATTTTCACCTTTAAGATGACCATGTGTAACAAGTGTACCTCTTAAGTCTCCTGTTTATCCCAAAATGTTGTATTCTTGCACGAATTTCTTGACATGTTTCAAATGCTAATTCTTCTTATGCTCTCGGTTTCAGTACAAACTCTGAAGCTTCAGTTTGTTATTAATTTTTATGACCAAAATTTTATTTTCAGAGATTTTAATTTATCATTTAAGGGTTTAATTTTTATGAAGTTTTATAGTTCGATGCTCCTCCCTTTACAACACTGATAGTTTTTATTTTTCCTAAGAAACATCAAAGGGCTTAGTTTACGCATGATTCTTAAGATATAAAGACCGCTATAGATCATGGTAGGTGCAATGCCTGGCAATATCATTTATTGTTCCTTTATCAAAAAACTAGCGATGCCCGGTGCGCGTTGCTGCACCCGGCAAGTATATTGGAAATAATGAGTAAATTCAAAACTTTAATTAGTCCCTTAGTCTGACACCACACTCATGTTCCACTGCCCGTTACAGTTTCCCAGTAGCAGAACATCACCCCCAGGTGACA
The DNA here is from genome assembly GCA_943735915.1 of Pherbina coryleti. Classification (NCBI taxonomy): domain Eukaryota; kingdom Metazoa; phylum Arthropoda; class Insecta; order Diptera; family Sciomyzidae; genus Pherbina; species Pherbina coryleti. Next base: position 190,961,507 of record OX030948.1, read on the forward strand.
ATTCCATTATGAGTTTCAATGTCCTGTGATCTTAGCTTCCAAAGCTATTCTGTATAGAGAATCGGGCCACACCCCCTTTTCCAATGCACATACATATGTATCAGTTTTCCAGTAAAAAGACTTTGGCAATTAGTAACTCCATGCTGAGTTTTATTGTCATGCGACGTTTAGTTCCAAAGCTATTCAGTATCAAAAATTTGACTTATGTGGTCGAAGCCATAACCCCTTTTCCTATGCCCGTTATCTTGTTTATTTATAAAAAAACTTACTGAATCACACAATGTCAATTCTAGAAAGTAAAAAGTCACCCGTTCCTCTTGTTCATTTATAAATTACAGGAAAACCACCGTCAAAACATGTGTAGAAAAGTTGCATGCAGCGAAACAAATAAACATGCGTACATACACACATACATACATACATCACGTCGGATTGAATCTCATTCTCATCAAAAAATCCCCAACATGCTAAAGGTGGTCAGTGAATCCCCTTTTAAGAAAACTGTGTTAGATTAAATCTACACATCAAAACTTCTTTGGACATATTAGAATGTACTTCGATCCAATTAGCTTTAAGCGCAGCAAAGTATGTATGCATATGTATTTGTTTGTTTGTTTTGTTGTTTTGTGCTTGCTGTGAACAAAACGAGTATAGTAGAGAGCAACATGCAGTTTATTGAGACTCTCGCAGCACAAACGCATGAAAAGCTAACGATCAAGCAATGCATGGCATTGTGGATGATTTTTTAAAAAACTTAACACTTTAATTAAAGATACTTATTATTGAAATTCCGAAAAGAAAATAACCAATGAACCTTTTGTAGCACAAATGTGACATTTTAAAACTTATTTCATAAAAATCGGACCAGTACTTTTGGAGTTTTGCGGACACAAAAAATGTTCACATTCATTTTATATAATAGTATAGATATAGATATAGATATAGATATAGATATAGATATAGATATAGATATAGATATAGATAGTATAGATATAGATAGATAGATATAGGTATAGATATAGATAGATATAGATATAGATAGATATATAATATATAGATCGTTCTCACATTCTATATAGGAATAAGTCCGGCATGTTCAGGTCCATTCAGATGTAAATGTGTTGATTGATTACCATCCAACAGTAAAAATTCCGTATCCTTGGAAGAGTATGTTGAGAATCAGTGGCGATGCTGCAGATAAACTATTATTTTAAGTTTAATTGAGTATAGAGGGTTTCATTAAACGATATAACATCTTAAACGGCATTGAAGTCTCAGCAAGCGCTTCTTAATGGTTCATTTTGTAAGTAATTAGTTCTACAAAAGTTCATAAAAATAGCTCAAAGAATCTCCTTGGTCGAAGAGGAAGATTAAAGTAAATTTTATTCAGTAAGTGTGGACTGTCAACAAATCCATGTATAAGTTGATAAATCCAGCAAAGATTAAGCATGATTCTACGATTTCTGAGGGAAGGTAGGTTAACAAGCTTTAATCGATATTCAGAGGGTGGTAATTAAATGTTAGTATGACAATATATATTGCGTAAACAAAAAAAAAATAAATTGTTTCTGAACTGATTCTATATCGTCCCATATCTAGGACACCAGACAATTGACGCATACTCAAGTATGGGCCTTACAAGCGAAGTGAATAATGTTTTAGTAATGAAAGGAACATTAAACTATTTTGACCATCGTTTAATAAACCCTAAAGTACTATTTGCTCTGCTTATAGCTTTATTAATATGAATGTGAAAGCGAAGTTTTGGGTCCATAGTTACAAGAACGTCGAAAACTTCTAAGAACTCAAGTGTATAGTCACTTATTTTGTAATAACTTCGAGAAGCTTGTCTGCGAGAAAAAGTCATGTGTTTGCACTTTATCAAGTTAAGCTTCATGCAATTGTTTTCACACCAGTCACAAATATGGTCAAGATAAGTTTGTAAGAAAAAAGGGTTTTGCTTATTTTTAACCGACTTCAGAAAGGAGGAGGTTCTCAAGTTCGTTGGTTTGTCCGTTTTTTTTTTTTTTTTTTTTTTTTAAATGTATGTACATCGATGACTCCTAAAGCACTTGCCCGATTTCCGTAATTTTAATTTTTATTTTGAGTACATGGGTAGGGATAGTTAATACAAATTACAGTCAATAAAGTGGGCATTATTTGACAAAGGGGTGTGGCAATATTAGAAACACACTATAAAACGAATAATATTGACACTAGGGTACTGAAATTTAGTACATGGGTAGGTACAGTTACTACAAAGTACGGTAAAAAAGTGGGAGTTACTCAACAAAGGGGTGTGGCAGTATTTTAAAAATACTATATCTCAGTTTATATTGACACTACGGTACTAATATATGGTATGCAGGTAGGTGGGTAGGTAGAATCATTCAAAAGTGGGCATAATTGTACATTGGGTGTGGCACTTTAAGGTAAGTACTATATATCTGTTAATATTGATACTTGGGAACTGAAATTTGGCACAGGGCTACGTAGAATCATTATAAAGTACGGTAAATAAATTGGGCGGGATTAGAGAAAGAGCGTGGCACTTTAATAAAAATTGTAAAGAGACAGAAATGGAAAATACCCAACAAATACCCAACAACAATTATTAAAACAAATTTTTTAAGAACAAATTGTCATGTTTGAAATTTTCCTCAAGAATACTATTACATAAAATTTTTCATATTCTCTAAAAAAGAAAAAATAAAAACTTTTTACAAAAAAAAAACCGACTTCAAAATCACTACAAAGTAAAAAATAATTTTAAATAACTTTTTCCACTTATTTCATTGTCAAATTTTAAAAGTTATTTATAAGTATTATACTATTAAAAATCTTATCATTTTCATTTTTTCGATTTTGTTTTATTATCATCAATATATTAATTGCTTTATGAACATAAAAGCTTTAAAGTCGTCGCTAATCTTTGACACACAATCATGATCTTTTACCATCCCTGCACTATTTTAAACTTTTTTATTTGATGCTATGGTGCCTTGTTGACACTGTAGTAATTTTTAAAGCTTTGTTCACATAAACATTCTCACTATAGTGGTTTGGGTGAGCTTGTAAAGCTCATATTGAATATGACATAGTGTGTAACAGCTGCACAAATAATGCATGGAACACATTGGCTACATTCCGCGTACTCAACAATTGCCAACTGAAAGATGAAAAATCGCTAAAAATATTTTATATTCCTAAAGTTAGTAATATTTTTATGGTAATAAAACAAATTAGAAAAAATTAAAATAAAAAGATTTCGACTTAGTAAGATTATTGCCGACTTTAAAGCTTTTATTGATGATAATAAAAAAAAAAAAAATAGAAAAAATGAAACTGATAAGATTTCCAATATTATAATACATATAAATAACTTTTAAAATATGACCAAAAAATGAATGGGAAAAGTTATTTAAAATTATTTTTTACTTTGTAGTGATTTTGAAGTCTGTTTTTTTTTGTTTTTTTTATTAAAAAGTTTTTTATATGACATGAAAAGTTTAACATCATCAGCAAATAGTTAAATATTACTATGAATTATAACAGATGGTAAATCATTAATAAAAATCAAGTATTTGATTAAAAAATCAAAAAGAGCAGTTAATTTTCTAAAAAAAAATTACATTCTTTATTTTATAATAATTATCTTCAATATCAAAATAAAATTTCAAAAAAAGCCTTCCGTCAGTTTGGTCAAGTCTATAGAATCCCATATCTTAACAGCTTAGCCTCAAATCAAAAAATATTACGTGAACACGTTCCCCTAATATTACAAATATACCCAATATGAACGAATTTCAGAACCTTACTTTTTTCGTTGTCCCCTTCACATGAAATGCCCCATATATATATTTTTATTTAAAATACAAATCTTAAAAATTCTCAGAAATGCTAACTGGACTTTCAGTTAGTAAGTTCAGCTTACATTCTTATTTGAATTTTCCCTTGAAAACGCAAGATTGTTGACGATACCGTCAAGAGTGAAAAGTTGTTCGGTTCTTATTCCTTCCAAAAGTTATTTTAAAGTCACTTTCTACAATGTTCCACTGTTTCAATCGAGATGCCAAAGTCTTCGTTTGTCTCCATGACAGTCCTTAATCGCGCACCAGGTTCTAGAATCTTCATTCGACACTAAATGCCGTTCTGACTGACGATGCAGATCCAGATGGAAGAAATAGTTCATCGTTTGTTCTTTTACCTGAATTTGCATTATTAGGTGTAGAACAGTCTTTTGGGGTTTCTGGTTTCTGTTGCAGCTTGTTCATCTCCTTCTTCTCTTAAGAGAGGCTTAGAAGCTGTGGGAACATTAGCATATTGTATGCGATCTCGCGTTTTTTATTGAAGACCTACGATGTTTGTTTGGCAGAAGATACAGTTCTTGAAAGCTGTATTTTTCAAGTTGATATAGTTTCACACACCTCCGGCTTGTGATACAGTTGTTGATGCCAAACCATTGGGATTAAAAACGGCAGACGAAGCTTACCACTCTTTCCGTAAGCGTTAATTTCCATATTTTTAGTGTTGCAGAACAAACTGGACAATAATATTAAAAACAGGCTCATAACAGGGAATTAAAAAAAAATTTTTCTTATAAAATTGAACAAACACCAAATCACAGAACAAACCGAGTATATTCTTATGAAAAACAATAAACTGGCACTGCAATATTTTTTTTTTTTTGAGTGAAAACATTGAACGACGAAAAACTGAAACCATTAACCAACGAAGGGGTCATTTCTTATTTATAAATAAATTAAGTTACTCAGTCAGTGTTCATACGATTTTAATAAGCGAATATTAATTTTATTCGCAATAAATAATACTTTTAGGAAATCATTGCGTTTATAGTAGTTTCTGACAAAACTTTGGCAGGAAATAATCGTCAAAGTTGAACAAATTAGGAAAAAGGTAAACATTTTGGGTTTGTTCGATTATAAGAACCTACCTATATTGAGATACCTATTTTGAAAGCTTTATCTTTCATCTTTGCAAAAGTTTTTAAAATCGAAAATCGATTGCAAAATGGCTCAGTTTTTGATTGTTAAATGCGTCAAGTACCTAAAACTCGGTTTTTTTAACGGTAAATCGAAATTTTGGGGGTGTATGAGCAAAATTCAAAGATGGTTTCTTATTGTCCTCAACCAGATCAACAACCTAGACTACATCACTTCAAAAGTACATGCAATTTTTCTGATATAAATAAAGTCTAGATATAAACTACGTTCACAACTTTGAACGAAGCCTATGTTTACAATTAATATCTTTATTTCATTTATGCATTTGGTGTTGAAAGGAAATGGGCTGCGGTACATTTGTATGAAGTAAATAAGTGTTCGATCACTGATTTACTCCAAACTGTATGATAACTTTGATGATGTAAGAAATTCATCTGAAACAAATGTAATGACAATATATTTTCTGGTTTTCATAGTAGATGGGAGGTAGGCGTGTCCGTTGGACTTATCATGTCCATTTTTGGAATAATTTTAAACTAGCTGAATCTAATCAAGCTCTCAATATATCATTAACAAAAGAGTCTTTCACTTGATCAAAACTAAAACAATTACAGTAAAAATTCTATAAATTTTTGATCGAAATTCTGTTCACTACTATTTTCTGCTACCTTTTCCAAAAGTTAACCGTTAAGACTTAAAATTTCAAATTCCCACAGCCACATAAATAGCAAAAAACTTACTGCTTTTACATGTCATTTGTCAGATTTGTTCTTCGTTCTTCGAACATCCGCACGCTGCTTTGGCTGTCTGCTATTTACTACAAGCTGACATTTGAAACTTCACGCCAGATAAATTTTACAATTTCACAAACACAAAACAAGATAAAGAAAAAAACAATAAAAAAAAATATAAAAACAAGCAAGCAATTCAACACTTTAAAAATCAAAAACAATTGAAAAAACACTTCAAACTGACAAATTGAGCGTAAGGCACGCACACTCGCACACATGTACAAATACACTACAACAAAACATCCACACGCACTCACACACACACACACACACACACTTACACTCGTACATTCACCCAGAGTCATGCAATCATCATGATACGCAAGCAACACACATGCTGACTTAGAGCAGTAGAGCAGTCATACAGAGGGTGGTGTGGGGTGGGGTGAGTAGGGGTGGGTTGTTTTTGTTTTCTGCTCTTTTTATTATTGTTGTGTTGTTTTCACTGTTATGGTTAATAAATCCTTGCGTGCTAATTTTGAGGATTTTAAGGATTTTCAGGATTTACTAGATTTGTTGTGTGCTCGTTACTTGCTCCTTAGTTGTTGGCGCATATTAGACAACATTAGTGACATGTTCACACACAAACACACACATGCACTCACATACACATTTATATGAACCGCACTAAGTGATCCTTTAACAGGGTTGTTAAATGACTTTTTTATTGTTTGTGCTGTTTGGAGAAGTATTCTTGTGTGGATGTGTGTTAGTGGAGGGCATTTGCTGCTTATCAGCGATTAGCAATTAGCACGTGTTCCTTTGCGGTTATCCTTATGTTTTTTGCCATTGCGTATGCTATGATTTTTTTTTTTTTTATTTAATACTTTAAGCATTAGGGTAGCTTCTGGGGTAATATTGCAGTTATTTTTTGCTCTTATGCACCCTCATGCATGAGTGTTATTTTATATGGGTTTTTTTTTGTTAAGGTCAATTCCCGATAGGTTTTTTCTGTTACCGTTTGTTTACTTTTTTTCTCTTATCGTTCTTCCTATTCCCGTTAGAAACCAAGATAAATGAGCTGTTCGGTGGGCGTGTGGCTAAGCATAAATCATGCAGATTATCTAGTGTAACTGTAATTGGATTTTGGGGGTTTTTTAACGATTTTCCATAAAAAAAATTTAAACAGATTTTAACGTGAAGATAAGGAGCCTCATTATCCAGATATATAGGAGATTTAGCCCATTCCGGGTGAAAGTAGGTACTAGCCAATAAGTAATCTTGGAGTAATCACTGTATTACTTTGAATGGAGTACGCCCTACTGCTCCGAAGTCCTTGTATTTTGTATTAATTTTCTACATTTTGTGCCAATGGAGTTGGGCACTCATTTGAGTGCTTAAAGCAGTACTCATTGAGTACTCTGTCATTGCTCTATGGCGAGTTATATTTTTTCACTCAATTTTATAAATCATATAGTTCACAGGAACTTTTTCGATCTCACAGTCGTATATAAAGGCTGTGTCAACAGAAAGTGTAGAGTTGCCAAAGCGATTTATTTAAAAGCTGGTTGCTTGACAGTTATCAGATATTGACAATTGTTATTTATAAACGCATTTACCATAGGATGATGCAAAGTGGAAGAAAGATCAAAATTGAAATTTTCCTCGTGACCATGTGGCTTCTGTGAGCAACATAATAAAAAATTTCCAAGAGACTGGTTCAGTGCAAAATGGACTGACACCGAAACAACTTAGCCACGGATTTTAGACCGAAAATATTGACAGAGTGAAGGGAATTTTTGAAAATGACTCAACCACCTCAATTCGTCACCGTGCTCAAGTATCCCACCTAGTCACGTCCAGCAGCGCGTATTGATGAAAGATTTTACTCTGCATGCGTTTCAGGTTCAATTGACTTATGAAGTCCAGCTGGTGGACTATCAGCAGCGCCTTACGTTCTCTGATTGGGTCTCAGAAAACATGAGTGGTGAGGCACAAAGATCGTGTTTTCTAACGAAGCTCATTTTTGCATTGGCGGCCATATTTGAGACCCACAAGTGATTCAGGAGATGTCACTGCAGTCATAACCAGCTATGGGCAGAGAGCGCTCTGGGAGCGTTGAGAGCAAGAATTGAGAGCAAAGGCTTCTGTAGCAGCACAAAACGCAACAACAAATCAAAGACAAAAGACAAACACAGAAACAACACAAAAGCTTTTAATGTAGTGGTGCCCATACCCGCTCATAACGAGTGACTTTTTGATGCGGATTGTGAGCTGGAGCCATGGCCGTACTTTTTCGAAAATGATGACGGTAAAGCCCTTACAGTTAACAGTTTGCTCTACAGAGACATTATCAACAATTTGGTGTGGACGGATATGGAGCTTACGAAATAAGATAAGAAAGTAGAGGTTTTTCAACAGGATGGTGCTGCATGTGACACATGTCACGCAGCAATCAAGTTATTGTGCACGACGTTCTCTGGTCGCGTAATTTTGCGTGTTGGATCCACCGATTGTCCACCAAGAGATAACGTTCAGAGCAAGGTCTACGCTAACCATTCTCAAACAATTCCAACTCTCAAAGCGGACATTGTAGACATTATCTTTGAAATGGAGCCCCAATTATGTGAAAGAGAGATCGAAAATTTCGAAAAAGGATTAAAGCCTGTAAGCTAAGCCAAGGCAACCATTTCAAAAATATTGTATAATTTAAGAAACATCTAAATGACCTTTCTTTTAAATTAAAAAACAAATCGTACACCTCATGTTGATACATAACTTCAAATATTATGTCCGAAGCACAAAAGTTACATATCCTTGCTTTGAAAAGGTTTGTCTGTCACTTTTCAATGCACTTAGCTGTAAATTGTTCTTTAAAAAATAAATCCCCCTGAAAAATGGTTAAGGCAAGGAAACACCCAACTATCCAACTAACTTTCCCTCAAGGAAACACCTAACTATCCTCATCATTTCACCAATCCTTGTCTTAATAGCTATCAAAATTGTTGTCCTAACTTTTGTCTAAGTCCTTGTTCTTATCATTGCGTCAATCCTTTTTCTAAAGCTTGTTTAGTTCTTGTAATTATCCTTACTTGATTAATTTATTTTTTGGACTAAACCAACGCTCAGGGGATACCCCCTATAAATACGTAAGCATTGAGTTGATTCGGAAGAAGGGTGATAGTTTAGTTGGAGGGTGGAAAGATTGAGTAGTGACGGTGAAGATTTGTCTTGAACCTACACAGCTGGAAGCCATCGGGGAACATGCTTGCAGGGAGATTATTCTACAATCTTAATGTACGACCGAAAAACGAATTAACTCTGCAATGCGATGTTCTATTGGACATCAATGCAATGGTATAGGGATGGGCTTGGAGTGCTGACCGAGTGGACCTGGGAAATACTCGAGCTGGTGGTGTCAGGTCTTGTACCTCCCTTGCACACTTCCCATGGTAATATCTATATAAAAGGCTAAGGCACCCAACATTGCATCGATTTGAGCAACGACCCCAAGAGAGTTGAGAGAAGATGAAATATTTACATCCCCTATCAAATATATCGCACGCCGTTGAATTCGGTCCAGAAGCTCCAAATAGGATCTTGAAGCCCCTGCCCAAATGTGCGAATTGTATTCCATTTTTGGCCTGACGTATGAAGTGTAGATCATGCGGAGATCAGATGGGGTGAAATACTTTTGGCACCGTTTTAAGAAACCTAGGCTCTTGGCCGTTTCTTTCACCACACATCGAAAATATGATCATTCCAGCGAAGATCAGATCTTATCGATATGCCCAGTACGTCAAGAGCATCTGAATCCACAAGATTCACATCGTTCATTTTAAGGGGAGCTAAGGGGCAATTCATTCGTTTGTGGGTTATCAGACAACACTGGGTCTTGCTTGCATTAAACTCAACTCTATTAGCACGACCCCACTCAGAGATTTTTCTTAAGTCGTTAAGAAGTGTGTCATTCATATTTTGTCTCTTTCTCTCAATCTCCAAAGACCTCGAGCGTTTTTTTAACGAATATGAATGACAAATGCTGCTGTCATCGGCAAAAGAATGAATGGGGTTATGAGTCAACGACAGAAGGTCGTTGATAAAAACCAGAAACAAAGTTGGAGATAGGACTGAACCCTGCGGTACTCCTTGAATTGATGGTGTGCTCTCTGGACGAAACGCCGTCAACAACGACACGGATAGATCTGTCATTAAGAAAGCACGAAATCCATCGAGCAAATGTACTACCGACACCATATGCGATTAATTTAGACACGAGCGCTCAATGCCACACTCGGTCAAACGTTTTAGAAATATCCAGAGCAACAACTTTACTCTCACCGAATAAATGAACGCATTGGTTCAATTTATCTGTGAGGAAAGCCATAAGGTCACCAGTAGAGCGAGCCCTACGGAAACCATATTGGCGATCACTGAGACTTTCGTTGCGCTCCAGATAGTTTATCAGGTGGAAGTTTATTACACTTTCCATGACCTTGGAAAGTGTAGAGCATATCGCAATGGGCCGATAGTTTGCAGGGTTCGTGGCATCGCCCTTTTTTGGTACCGGTTGGACATTTGCGATCTTCCAACAAGACGGAAATACTGCTGTCCTGTAGGTACCTCAACAAGAGGTAGTGGGTGATTGCTAACCAGGATGGTGGAGTTCTGTGCAAACAAACCAGCCAACAGGTTCGCTTTATCGGCCGGGTCAGTGAAGATTTGGTCATCTTTCGAAAGAGTTGGGATTGACGAAGAAGTATTCGTAGTTTTGCTTTTGATTTTGATTTGATACTCCTTGTTCGTGTCCTTATTTTTCACATTATTACTTTTATTCCTATCCTTACACTTTTAATTTCGTTTTTGTCATTTTTTTTGCTTATGTTCTTGTTCTTGTTCTTGTTCTTGTTCTTGTTCTTGTTCTTGTTCTTGTTCTTGTTCTTGTTCTTGTTCTTGTTCTTGTTCTTGTTCTTGTTCTTGTTCTTGTTCTTGTTCTTGTTCTTGTTCTTGTTCTTGTTCTTGTTCTTGTTCTTGTTCTTGTTCTTGTTATTGTTCTTATTCTTGTTTTTGTTCTTGTTCTTGTTCTTGTTCTTGTTCTTGTTATTGTTCTTGTTCTTGTTCTTGTTCTTGTTCATGTTCTTGTTCTTGTTCTTGTTCTTGTTCTTGTTCTTGTTCTTGTTCTTGTTCTTGTTCTTGTTCTTGTTCTTGTTCTTGTTCTTGTTCTTGTTCTTGTTCTTGTTCTTGTTCTTGTTCTTGTTCTTGTTCTTGTTCTTGTTCTTGTTCTTGTTCTTGTTCTTGTTCTTGTTCTTGTTCTTGTTCTTGTTCTTGTTCTTGTTCTTGTTCTTGTTCTTGTTCTTGTTCTTGTTCTTGTTCTTGTTCTTGTTCTTGTTCTTGTTCTTGTTCTTGTTCTTGTACTTGTTCTTGTTCTTGTTCTTGTTCTTGTTCTTGTTCTTGTTCTTGTTCTTGTTCTTGTTCTTGTTCTTGTTCTTGTTCTTGTTCTTGTTCTTGTTCTTGTTCTTGTTCTTGTTCTTGTTCTTGTTCTTGTTCTTGTTCTTGTTCTTGTTCTTGTTCTTGTTCTTGTTCTTGTTCTTGTTCTTGTTCTTGTTCTTGTTCTTGTTCTTGTTCTTGTTCTTGTTCTTGTTCTTGTTCTTGTTCTTGTTCTTGTTCTTGTTCTTGTTCTTGTTCTTGCTCTTGTTCTTGTTCTTGTTCTTGTTGTTGTTCTTGTTCTTGTTCTTGTTCTTGTTCTTGTTCTTGTTCTTGTTCTTGTTCTTGTTCTTCTTTTTCTACTTGTTCTTGTTCTTGTTCTTGTTCTTGTTTTTGTTCTTGTTCTTGTTCTGGTTCTTGTTCTTGTTCTTGTTTTTGTTCTTGTTCTTGTTCTTGTTCTTGTTCTTGTTCTTGTTCTTGTTCTTGTTCTTGTTCTTGTTCTTGTTCTTGTTCTTGTTCTTGTTCTTGTTCTTGTTCTTGTTCTTGTTCTTGTTCTTGTTCTTGTTCTTGTTCTTGTTCTTGTTCTTGTTCTTGTTCTTGTTCTTGTTCTTGTTCTTGTTCTTGTTCTTGTTCTTGTTCTTGTTCTTGTTCTTGTTCTTGTTCTTGTTCTTGTTCTTGTTCTTGTTCTTGTTCTTGTTCTTGTTCTTGTTCTTGTTCTTGTTCTTGTTCTTGTTCTTGTTCTTCTTGTTCTTGTTCCTTTCGTACTTGTTCTTGTTATTTCAAATCGAAGTAAAAATACACATCCTATAAATTTCAATAATTTTGTAATAAAGGGTTTTTCATTAAGGACTTGACAACTTTTTTTTTTTATAAAACGCAAATTATTTGAGATATTTTAAAAACTTTGTTATCGGCTTAAAGTTCAATCAAAACATTTATGAATAAAACTCGACTTCGTGCATATGGCCACCGGGGGCACGAATGCAGCGGTTGATTCGTGGAACCCAAATTTCGATGACTTGGCTACACATTTCGGCCGAAACGGCCGCTTTTTCGCGTTTAATGTTGGCTCTGAGCTCTTCCAACGTCGTCGGCTTGTTGGCATAGACCATTGACTTGTTGTAGCTCCACAGAAAATAGTCTAGAGGCATTAAATCGCGCGAACGAGGCATCCAATCGACTGGCCTATTTCTTGAGATAACACGCTCATCAAACTTAAATAAAATTAATAAAAAATAAATAACTGGCCATTTCAGCCCTTGAAAGAACTTTGACCCAGCTTCTTATGATCAATTGTGTTGTGCGTGTTATTAAGTTTGTACACAATTGACCGAGAACCGGACCTACATGGTTAACGCCGACTCCGAACGGCGATGAACGGAATGTTCTCGTTCTCAAGAAGCTTTACATGGCATTTTGATTACTCTCTGAGGTGTGCCATTGTCTGCAGAGAGGTGGCGGCCGTACAGAAAAATTATTTTAATTCAAAATAATTTTCTGTCACTGCTGGGGTTCGAACCTGAGTCTCCAAAGTTCGTTGACATAGCGGCCACGCACTTTAACCAACTACGCCACGGACGCCACTTACTCTTCAATAAACCGATTGTAACGTGTGCTGTGTGGTTTGTGGCACCGTTCTGTTGGAACCACATGTCATCCAAGTCCATATCTTCCAATTCGGGCTAAAAATAATCGGTAATGATGGCGCGATAACGATGGCCATTCACAGTAATGTTACGATCGTTATCGTCGACGAAAAAATATAGTCTAATGACGTCGCCGGCATGCAACCACACCAAACAGTTATGTTTTTGTGGATGAATTGGTGAGTCATGAAGCACATGTAGATTTTCACTCGAGCAATAACGCATATTTTGCTTATTGACGAACCCATTGAGCCAAAAATGAGCTTCGTCACTGAAGATGATTTTGCGATGAAATTCATCATCTTGGCGCATCTTTTCCAGGGCCCAATCGGAGAACGTTGTTCGTTCGTGTACTTTACCATGATGAAAATTTTAAGCTTACTGAATAAATTGACAGTGACAGTTCGATGATTAGTGAAAGGGTGCTTTCAGAAATTTAATTCAAAGTTGTCAAGTCCTTATTGGAAAAACCTGTATAATAAATTTGCTTGAGCGTCCTTGAATTCTGATTTCGTATTCAACTGTTCCAAGCTAATTATAAGACCTAACCCAGCCGACCACATCTTAGACGCCTAGACTGAAGAAAATAAATCAATTTCTATGCCAGAAAAACTGAGATTGCACAAAATATTCTACAGAAAATTAATCAGAGAAAGTCGTTCAAATTGAAATAAAGTCACTTTTACGAAGAAAACAGTCTGCGGCAGCGAGCCTCAAAATATTAACTGCCAAAATAATCGTAGCAGAAAAAAAAGCGCCGTTAAAAAAAATGCTAATTCATGTAATTAAAAAAGTGTCATAAACACGCTGTTTGATGAAAAAAAAACCCCAAAAAAATCACTTTATTTTATGTCAAACCTACAACAAAACGAATCAATAAAGTTCAATGCAAACTGGAAAACAGCTGGAAAAGAAAGAAATTTAAAGAAAATTACAAAAAAAGCGCTAAAGTGAAAACTGAAATAGTCCAACAAAACATGTCCAACAAAAACGCAACAACCACAAACACAGAGAAAAAAAAAAAAACTGAGCAGAGCATAGCAACAAGTTCACGACAACTTTAACAATAACTGAAATTTATACAATTTAAATTTCAAACAATATTGACAAAATATAAAAAGAAAAAAAAACATTACAAGGAACCAAACCAGCAGCCGACGCATAAATAAAGCTAATAAAAGAACAATAAAGACAAAAACGCCAATTTATGGCAACCCAGACTTTTATGAACTTGCTAACACACTGACTACTGACTGGACAGAACAAAATAGGACAGGACAAAAGCATGAACCTGCTAAACCAAACAACAACAACACGGTGAAATGGGCAAATAAAAAAAAAAAAAGAGACACCAAAGGGCGCCAGCGGGTTAGTAGCAATAAAATTAGCACAAAAAACAATGTCAGACGTTTTAGCATAATTTTTATTGTCAAATTTGTGTGAGAGCATATTGAATTTTTACAACGTTTTATAGAATACGTTAAGAAAGGGAGGGCAGATAACTTTTATGCCATCAACCCTTTCATAGGAAGCTGTAAAAATCCCGCCGCTTCACTCTAATAGCAAAAATTGTTATTACATCATATCAATAACCACAAAAACAAAATACAAGGCGTGATACAAGGCAGACAGACATAAGTCGATTCTTCAACTCAAACAAATGCCATCCAACCCCTTCCGACCCACAGTGGCTCACTTGTTATCTCACACGCTTCAAAGGGAGACCACCAACAACAAGAACGAACCATATAAAACTTCTTTCGATTCGCTTCGATGTCGGGGTAAACAAAGCCATAATTCAAGCATCATTTCCTAGATATTCACATAAACAAATCGTGCAAAAGACCGAAACGAAGCAAACGCACCAAAACGTACTCACAACTTCATGCCAGACATGCGAGGGGGTCCCGGCAGCAAGACCACGACGACGACATCGCTTTGCCGATTGCGTGGCATTGTCGTATATTTTTGTCAGGCGAATGTTTGTTTTTTTTTTTAATTTTGATTTTTTAACATTTACTTTAAGGATTTAAGAACTTAAGGAAAAGTTTTTTGCAAAAACTACCCTCGTTGCCTGAAAGTATGCTAAGCATTAGTGCATGAAAACAATGTTGTTTTCTTCTTGCTTAATGCATGCAAAATGCAATGATTTGTGGTGAAAGATTTCTTAAGTGCGATTTCCGCATATTTAAGAAAAATAAATCTTACTTGATCTAAAGAAAGAACAAAAACAAAAATAAAATAAAAAAAAACGCTTGTTTGCGCCATCAAAACTTCGCCACAAAGTATGCAAACATTGTCTGAAATATTGATGGCGCATTGAAGTCGAAATTTTAAAATTTGCAAATTTTCTTTCTTTTTGCAAAAGTTGAAATATTATCGCATGTGCTGTAATAAATTGCAATATATAGAAATAGTCGTGAAATTTTTTTCTTGGTGATGACATTCATCTTTAGTGCTAACAACAAAAAGTATGCAATATGTATGGCGAATATCTAGATAACAGAAGTGTTCGCTTTATGTCTGGTTATGGTGCGTCCATGCAGAGATTTAAGTAGCTTTTAACCAGTCATTAATGAGAAAGTAGAATCATTGAATGAGTCAGTAGAGATGAGAAAAATATGTTGTTTTTGAGTTAAGTAGCTGTTATCTTTCTAGATTCATCAGCTAAAATATCGCTAATCTCTGCTATCAATTATCCTGTAAAGCTACTTTAATAATTCCTTATTGTCCTATATTATCGCACATCTTTGTTTCTAGTTCAACAACTTAACTCAGCTTTGTACTGTTAACTCAAACTTGACTTTCAGCTTGGTCATGGCAATGACTAGTGACTGACTAATTACTTCTGATTTCTCAAAATCTCTTAAGAAACACAGTGCAACACGAAAAAAAATAACCATATACGGACACCACTACGTGATAAAAGACTAAAAAAAAAAGACCCGTGTCTCCCAATTTTTCCCAAAGTCATGCACTTTTTTGTTTATGGGCCGCCAAAGATTTGGGGCCTCGGTATCATTTTCGCAAAAAAATGATCATTTTCTCGGGCTTATATCTTGCAAACCGTTCAGAATTTCGATTTACTCTCTGAGGCAAAGTTGTAGCTCTTGTCATAAAGAACAAAAATTGCGAGCATATAAAATCAAAAAAACTTCACCTTCCAGATCAAAATCGCAAAAAACTTAAAAAAAATCCATTTTTTTTTACCTGTTTTCTCCTGTTCAGGTCCATAGGTAGCAAACCGTTCAAAATTCAAGGAAACAATAAACTACAAAAATTTACCTAAGATCTCAATAAACAAATTTCTAGAACATATAAACTTCCTGGGAATTATTCTTAACGCCGTTTTTAATTTCATTTGTTTTTTATTTACTTCAACATTGAGATACTATGCTATCTATTACAAAAATATTAAAAAAAATGGACCTGAACACGGGAAAAAAGGTAAAAAAAATCGAATTTTTTTAAGTTTTTTGCGATTTTGATCTGGAAGGTGAAGTTTTTTTGATTTTATATGTTCGCAATTTTTGTTCTTTATGACAAGAGCTACAACTTTGCCTCAGAGAGTAAATCGAAATTCTGAACGGTTTGCAAGATATGAGCCCGAGAAAATGATCACTTTTTTGCGAAAATGATACCGAGGCCCCAAATCTTTGGCGGCCCATAAACAAAAAAGTGCATGACCTTGGGAAAAATTGGGAGACACGGGTCTTTTTTTTTTAGTCTTTTATCACGTAGTGGTGTCCGTATATGGTTATTTTGCCATGACTTAAAAATTACACACAGTGAAATCAATGAACTGACCAAATTTTTACAGTAGTTTTTCTTTGCTTGTGTCTATTACACAGTGTGACGAAATCGTCAAAAAAAAAACCACAGCAGCCATTCCATTTTGAACGTATCACTCATACGGGTTGACCACCTCCGATGTTGCTCAAACTTTCAATTGAATCTTCTCATGAAATAAAAACACTAATTTGAGTAAAAAAATTTTTACATTTTTTTTCAAGTTTTTACGTAACATTCAAATTTCGTCAAAATGGGAGAAAAAGTGAAATTGCCTTACTCTTGAAAAATCATATATTCAACAAAACTAACTCGATTTTCACGTTTGAGGTATTTTCGAAAAGACAATAAATAGTTGTTTTTTATGAAAATATAAAAAAACGAAATTATTTCTTCAAGTTTCTTAACTTCAAGGTCAAATTTTGGAAGTTATAAAAATAGTATTTTTCCCCACTTTAAAAATTGAAAAAAAAATATTTTCAGAAAGCTCATTTTATAACCTTTCCGTCTGCCAAAAATCATGAGGGTGTTATTTTTCTTTCTATTTTAATAATTTATTTAATATTTTTTAAACGACCACCTACCATAATACTTCCATACAACCATACTATTTACATTAGACTGTACCTCAAAAAAAAAAAGTGCAACGTATACCAGCGAATATGACGCATTTATGCAAGACAATTACGAAAAAAAAATTTTTTTTTGGACCGAATGTAGGGGTCGCGCATTGACATATTTCTTCATATCTCTGGTGTTTAAAGTCGGATTTTAAAGTTTGGTACATCAATGTTTTTGTCTCAAGGAGACCACTTTGACCTCTATATAGGTCATTGACCTCAGGCGCACGTTTCTAGTACTTACTTTCCAGATCTCAGTTCCTTCTATCCTAATGTGCCACCCTAATATCAAAAAAATAAAGCTCATAAAATATCATTAATCTTTTGCTCAGGAAGTATATCGATTTTTCCAGCAGAACTATTTTTAAAAAATTTTTGTAAACTTTTTGCATATCATCATATTTTTCATCATATCATCGGTATTAAAAGTCTGATCATATTGAATGACATATCGATGTTTTTATCTGAAAGAGACCAATTGTTTCTCCAAAAGAAAAAAAAAAAAATATTTGGAGGGTAAGAACTAGAGCGGTGCACCTAGAGGTCATATTGGTTTCCTTGAGACAAAAACATTGATGTACCAAACTTTAAAATCCGACTGTAAACACCAGAGATATGAAGAAATATGTCAATGCGCGACCCCTACGTTCGGTCAAAACAAAATTTTATTTTTTCGTAATTGTCTTGCAAAAATGCGTTATATTCGCTGGTATACGTCGCACTTTTTTTTTGAGGTACAGTCTAATGTAAATAGTATGGTTGTGTGGAAGTATTATGGTAGGTGGTCGTTTAAAAAATATTAAATAAATTATTAAAATAGAAAGAAAAATAACACCCTCATGATTTTTGGCAGATGGAAAGGTTATAAAATGAACTTTCTGAAAATATTTTTTTTCAATTTTTAAAGTGGGGAAAAACCTATTTTTATAACTTCCAAAATTTGACCTTGAAGTTAAGAAACTTGAAAAAATAATTATGTTTTTTTATATTTTCATAAAAAACAACTATTTATTTATTGTCTTTTCGAAAATACCTCAAACGTGAAAATCGAGTTAGTTTTGTTGAATATATGATTTTTCAAGAGTAAGGCAATTTCACTTTTTCTCCCATTTTGACGAAATTTAAATGTTTCGTAAAAACTTGAAAAAAAATTTTTTTACTCAAATTAGTGTTTTTATTTCATGAGAAGATTCAATTCTGAAAGTTTTGGCAACCCGTAATTTACGTTTTTTTGATGCGTTTAATTTGGAATGGCTGACAACCAAACTTTATAGAAATTCTTAAATAGGGACATGTTGTGAGTCCATCGCACTTGGTCTGACCTCTCAATGTCGTCACAATTTTTTTTAATTCGTTTTTAATTGTTACTAATTAAATTAATAATAATTAATAATTATTACACTGAGCTTAAAAATAATTTTAGACGAAATACTTCATAAATCATATAAAAGAAATATTAAATTGCAACCGAACAATAGTTAAATATAATTAATAATTTATGATTCTTAATAAAAAAATCTCTGCTACATCAACGTCACGTAATTTGTGTTATTATGGGTCCTTCGCCGTACAGCCCTTATTTGGCACCCACTGACTTTTTATTCTCGGAAACAAAAAGAAAAATTACGTGGTCAATGATTTTTGACACCCAAAGAAGCGGTTGTTGCATACAAAACATTTCTTTTGGAGCTATCTCAATCGGGGTACAAAACGGTCCAAACGCATGCAAAATTGAATAATTTTCATGGATAATATTGATTTCGGGCATGTGGCCTTCACGACTGCTAAGTGCATTCTGGAAGACCAATATCAGACATTAAAATTTCGATGAAACAACTCCTATGGATTCTCCTTAATACTACGCTCTACAGCAGCAATGGTTATACACGCATGGAAATTTTTCGGGCCGCACCCCCTTTTCCAATGCACGTACCAGTTTTCCAGTAGAAAGACTTTGGCAATTCGTAACTCCATACTGAGTTTTATTGTCATGCGACGTTTAGTTTCAAAGCCCTTGTTCCAAATGGTCACTCAATTTTGCCATTCAAAGCACACAACTAAATAGTACGTTTTTACCGAGTTAAATTTAAGTGTGACTTATAGTTCGAGAGTTATATCTTAAATTGGGCTGTTGAAAAAGTGACACACCACTTGTCCAACGCCAATAAATTCTCACCAGTGGAACGACACGTGAAAATTTCATTCGAATATCAAATTTCGATGCTGTGTGACCTATAATTCCAAAAATATTCAATATCACATATTCGCAGAAGGAAGTTTTCAATTTGGTCCAGTCGTTTTCAAGTTTTAAGCAACCGAACAAACCAAAATAGATAAGAATATAGATAGATGATATACATATATAAGAGAGGGGGAACCCCCAGCATATTTGTATCGCTCTTCCCCCATTTGTAGTACTGTTGCCAATAGTGACCATATGAACTAAAGTACTAAATTTTAGTCTGATAAGACCCATGCCGCCTGAAATATAAAATTTTCAATAATTTGTGAGCGGTAAAAGGAGGTGTGGCAAAAATGTTCACATACGAACCATGGTACGGCCAATAAGAACACAATATAGAAAACAAGCAAATCGGACGCTCCGTTATGGGGTTATGGATTAATGACTTTCATGAAATTAGCATAACCATTATTTTGTCGTAGCCGTGGTACCATCACACATAAAAAAGAGGCACAAAAATGGATCTTGATAAGTGTTTTTTCAAAATATCAACCTTTGTAATGTGAGCTTAGCAACACTACTAATAAAAGCTTTTTATCAGCTATTTGATAATAGATGGCAACAGCGCTGCTACTCTTTGGCAGCACTGAGTCAAAGTCGAAAACAGCCACAGCATTTGTCTTATTTCCTCGTTTGCTTATTTGGCGAGAGTACTACGTCCTAGAAACTGAATTATATATATTTACACATGCTTATGTTTACATATTTAATTATTTTAATCATTTTACTGTAGGGAATTTCATTAAAAATAAATAGATTCTGTCTAAATTACAATTAACATTGCTGTTGCTTCATTAGCTCATTTTTTTCGATCATGTTTATAAGCAAGGCGTAATCAAAGAGAGCTTTTAAACCAGTAGTGCTCAACGAACGGTTCAAACAACAACAAAGAGAGCTTTTTGAGTGCACAGCTTTACACTGAAACAAGAAGTTGTTAAAAGCTCTAAGAACATTTGGTGCAAGGAACTCTTGTCGAGTGTTGGATTTTCAATATAATAATTTTTTTTTTATTTTTGCGTTCGTTTTTCGCTATTTTAACATAGAAAACAACAAGCAAAAATGTATTAACGTTTTTCCTGAAACATTGCAATATATTTACGTATATTCATAAATAAAACAGCGAGCGACTCCTATACTACATAAACGCTCAAAGCATACTGACTTGAAATTTAAAGCACAGCAGAAAAAAAAATTTTACGCAGTGTACAAACACAGCGAGCCGATTGATACTTCGTGTGCAAAAGCTCAACAGCACACGATGCCCGCGGGCTATGGGAAACCATGTAGTGAGCACCACTGTTTTAAACACACAATGGAAAAGAAAGAAAAAGCTTTGTACTGCTTAATGCAGCGTTTATGAATAATTTTCTATGAAATTTTTTAGATGGTATTTAATCTCAAATTTTAATAACTTTTTAGGGTAGGTTTTAAAAAATAAAGTATGCAATAGCTTAAGTTAAGAATGACGCTTTGAATTAGTAAAAGAATTATTAAAATCGGTTCAGTAGTCCTTTAGTTTAGCGTACACGAAGATACGTGATAAGCCTTTTATATAATAGTATAGATGTAAGATTTTCTATCTCGGGCATCAGAAATGGTAGTGAAGAAAATTTTCTCAATTTGGATTCTTTAAATATTTCTAACCAACACCCTATCTTAAAGTATTTATTTTAAATACCAGCTTGAGACCACGACTTTTGTTTCTACTTTGATATTAATTAATAATATTGTTATATTTCATGTTAGGAAGTATTTTTTTTATGAAGTATAACTTACAACACTTATAATAATACTTCGAATGCATATTTTTAACCTATTGGTTATTTTATAAAAAAAAAAACAAAAAAAAAAAGATTCCGTAAGGATTTACAAACATATACACTTTGTTATATGTTCTTTATTCCGTTCCCATTGCTGAAATGACCAATTGAAACTTTATTTCTAACTTTTAATCCCTTTGGCAATTATTAATGTCCACTTTCAAGCCTATAACCTCATTAAAGCGTATTGAACCCGCATTTACACACACTAAACGCTTTATCAATCCGCAAGCCGATAATTGACCACAACAAAAACAACAACATCAAATGGGTTTCAAAGATAAATTGGAAAAAAACTAGATAGTAGCGTGCAAATAAACCGCAGGGCAATAAAAAATTTGGCTGCTACCTTTGAACATACTAACTGAATGCTAGCCAGGTCAGAAAACCAGGACACTTCATTTGGTGAACAAACAATAAATAAAACACGTAATCATTAGGTTTAAGCTGCACTAAAAAAAAAAAAACCGACAAAAATTAACGAAAAATCCGTTAAATCCCCGCATTGAATAAGGGCCCAACAAGCCACAATCTACTTAAGCCACATCCATACAAATAAGTAACACCTACCTACACCCAATAGTTTTTACCCAAACCCATGTGTAAATGTTTGAGAATCGTCGTACTGACCTCAAAAGAAATTAAAATAAAGGATGCGCGGCGGTGTGGTTAAGGTGGGTGTCGGTTGTGTGTGTGTAAGCAAATAGTTGGTTGTTTTTGGTCGTTTAAGGGTAGTATAGGAAAGGGTGACAGGAAGGTTACTGCTGTTTAGCTCGCTGCGTGATAAGGCAGCCAGCAGTCATTTAATCCGCAATGGGGCAACAATGTGTAACGACGCTGTTTGGTGATAGGGGCATCCCGTAGGATGGCCCTTAGCACAGCGTTGCCATATGAACTTCTGCGACAGTGGTGTGGAAAAACCATGCTGTCATTGTAGTTTTTTACCTTCACATCTTCCTCTCGCTCTTTTTCTCCCACTCTCTCTGTCTATCTTTCACTCTTGTTCTTTGGAGTAAGCATTTTTTATTTTTCATATTTTTCTGCTGATTTTCGCAGAATTTTCTGCAGCGCTTGTAAAGGTGTTTATGCAATGTGACTTCCGTTCCCGACAGCACACGGTCGAGCAAACTCCAGTTAAGAGTAAAAATAATTTTGCATTTCATTTTAAATATCTGTTCAAACTAGTCACGTTTTCATGGATGAGCTGTGGTGGGAAAGATATAAAATGCCTTAACCATGAACTAGAAATCGCGCGGAGAAAAAACTCGTCATAAGGTATTCTTGTGAAAAATTCTGAATACATCACTATCGTGGATTGACTTCAGTATTTATGAGAGATTTTTATGCCATAAAATGCGGTGACATTGACTCACGTGATGTCGTGCTGGGCATTTTAATGCAGCTGCTGGAAAGCTGTAAAGGTCACTTCTTGTAGCAATCTGCTTAACACTTTTTTTTTTTTTTTTTTTGTAAATATCCTTGCTTTACAAAGTTAAAAATTTGTTTTTATACAAAATTATTTATTAAGAATATCACATCATACTATATCACATCATACTAATATAATTTTCTATATTACATAAAAAATATCATATCGGATCAAAGAATATCACATCATAAAAAAATCGTTTCATACACTAAGGGAAAAAAATATTAAATTTATCCAAAAACTTTTTTAATTTATCCAAAAAGCGAGTCATTTTTGCACCAATAACGCATTTGAATAAATCGACTACGTAAATATTTAAAATTTATTTGAATACTTTTTTAATTTAATTAAATATTTAAATATTTAAACAGAATTAATAAAAAATATATTAAAATTATGCACGAATTTTTTTAAAATATCTTTCAAATATTTACTATTTGAAAATAAACTATCGCATTTAAAGAAAATTTATATAAAAATATTGAATTTAAAAAACAACATATTTAAATTGAATATGATATTAATGGTTTATAGTATTATTTTCTTCATATTGCGTCCATCAAATGGCATTTGCCTGTAGTATTTATTCTCGCTTCACTTTTTTGTTCTCTAATTTATACAATTTTTGACAGTTGGTGCAATATTAGGGCACCAAATGTCAAAAATAGTATAAACTAGAGGGAGAAAAAATAAATTTACAAAATACATACAGCAAAATATGTAGGTAAATGACAACCGGTGCAAGATATTTCAGAGAAAATATCAAGTTGTCACTCCACCCTACATAATTTAATTTCTTTGCCAAACATGCATAATATATTGCTCTTGCAACAATAACTAAATGAGAACTGTAAGAACTGCAAATGCAAAAATAAACTCAGGAACAAAGTGCGATGCTGTTGCTGCTTGTCGGAGTATCTGTGTAAGTGTGCGATGCTGTTGCTGCTTGCTTGTATGAAATATGTGCGTACGTGTGTGGTATAAATAAAATTCAAATACGGGAAAAAAACGAGTTGTAAGGAAAATATTTGATTTATCCACGTAAATATTTAAATAAAATTGATACTCAGGCGTGGATAATGTTAATATGCATTATTTCCCTTAGTGTATCGTAACACCATTCAACAGTATTTTTACAATTCCTATGGATATTTCTGAAAGAAGAAAGTTGCTAACAAAGGATAGGATAGAGACAACAATAAGGGGTACTCTTCACGTCAAAACTTACGGGTGTATCTATGATACAGTCAACTCCTTTGCTAATCATTGATCTCCATCACGCCACGAATTTGATAAAATCGGGACTCAAGCTGAAACAATTCCCCAAACGGAAAGCAGTAATAATCACCAGTCATTTCTTTAGGATTTTAGACTGGCAACGTGTCTTTTAAAAATCTCCTAATATTGCAACTATTAAAGAAAAAATATAGAGTTATCTTCTCCATATCCTTATCCTGCCTTATAAACTTCTCCTTATTCTGCTTCTTGTCCTTATCTCTATCTGAATTTTTGTGCCAGTTTTTGTCCTAGGCTTTATTGAAATCCTTTTTGTGTTCCTCCTTCAAATTCTTGTTCTAATCTTTTTCCAAATTTTTTTTTCTTATCCTTCTTGATGTAGTCCTTGTTCTAAAACTTGCCAAATTCTTTGTATTAATTATGTCGTACCTTGTCGTACTCCTTGTTCCACTCCTAATTCTTACTTTGATTTTGCTTGTGCTTTTGGTTTTGATTTTGATTTTGATTTTGATTTTGATTTTGATTTTGATTTTGATTTTGATTTTGATTTTGATTTTGATTTTGATTTTGATTTTGATTTTGATTTTGATTTTGATTTTGATTTTGATTTTGATTTTGATTTTGATTTTGATTTTGATTTTGATTTAGCTGCAGCTTTTGCTTCTGCTTCTGCTTCTACTTTAGCCTTAGCTTTTACTTTTGCTTTTGTTTTTGCTTTTGCTTTAGATTTTGCTTCTGCTTTTGCTTTTGCTTTCGCTTTCGAGTTTGATTTTGCTTCTGATTTTGTTTTTGATTTTGATTTTGATTTTGATTTTGATTTTGATTTTGATTTTGATTTTGATTTTGATATTGATATTGATTTTGATTTTGATTTTGATTTTGATTTTGATTTTGATTTTGATTTTGATTTTGATTTTGATTTTGATTTTGATTTTGATTTTGATTTTGATTTTGATTTTGATTTTGGTTTTGATTTTCATTTTGATTGTGATTTTGATTTTGATTTTGATTTTGATATTGATTTTGATTTTGATTTTGATTTTGATTTTGATTTTGATTTTGATTTTGATTTTGATTTTGATTTTGATTTTGATTTTGATTTTGATTTTGATTTTGATTTTGATTTGGATTTTGATTTTGATTTTGATTTTCATTTTGATTTTGCTTTTGATTTTGATTTTGGTTTTGATTTTCATTTTGATTGTGATTTTGATTTTGATTTTGATTTTGATTTTGATTTTGATTTTGATTTTGATTGTGATTTTGATTTTGATTTTGATTTTGATTTTGATATTGATTTTGATTTTGATTTTGATATTGATTTTGATTTTGATTTTGATTTTGATTTTGATTTTGATTTTGATTTTGATTTTGATTTTGATTTTGATTTTGATTTTGATTTTGATTTTGATATTGATTTTGATTTTGATTTTGATTTTGATTTTGATTTTGATTTTGATTTTGATTTTGATTTTGATTTTGATTTTGATTTTGATTTTGATTTTGATTTTGATTTTGATTTTGATTTTGATTTTGATTTTGATTTTGATTTTGATTTTGATTTTGATTTTGATTTTGATTTTGATTTTGATTTTGATTTTGA
This sequence comes from Pherbina coryleti, assembly GCA_943735915.1. Classification (NCBI taxonomy): domain Eukaryota; kingdom Metazoa; phylum Arthropoda; class Insecta; order Diptera; family Sciomyzidae; genus Pherbina; species Pherbina coryleti. The sequence goes on from OX030948.1 coordinate 190,987,011, forward strand.
TTTTGATTTTGATTTTGATTTTGATTTTGATTTTGATTTTGATTTTGATTTTGGTTTTGATTTTCATTTTGATTGTGATTTTGATTTTGATTTTGATTTTGATTTTGATTTTGATATTGATTTTGATTTTGATTTTGATTTTGATTTTGATATTGATTTTGATTTTGATTTTGATTTTGATTTTGATTTTGATTTTGATTTTGATTTTGATTTTGATTTTGATTTTGATTTTGATTTTGATTTTGATTTTGATTTTGATATTGATTTTGATTTTGATTTTGATTTTGATTTTGATTTTGATTTTGATTTTGATTTTGATTTTGATTTTGATTTTGATTTTGATTTTGATTTTGATTTTGATTTTGATTTTGATTTTGATTTTGATTTTGATTTTGATTTTGGTTTTGATTTTCATTTTGATTGTGATTTTGATTTTGATTTTGATTTTGATTTTGATTTTGATTTTGATATTGATTTTGATTTTGATTTTGATTTTGATTTTGATTTTGATTTTGATTTTGATTTTGATTTTGATTTTGATTTTGATTTTGATTTTGATTTTGATTTTGATTTTGATTTTGATTTTGATTTTGATTTTGATTTTGATTTTGATTTTGATTTTGATTTTGATTTTGATTTTGATTTTGATTTTGATTTTGATTTTGATTTTGATTTTGATTTTGATTTTGATTTTGACTATGATTTTGATTTTGATTTTGATTTTGATTTTGGTTTTGGTTTTGATTTTGGTTTTGATTTTGGTTTTGATTTTGGTTTTGCTTTTACTTTTGCTTTTGATTTAGATTTCTGATTTTGCTTTTGCTTTTGCTTTTGATTTTGATTTTAATTTTGCTTTTGCTTTTGCTTTTGACTTAGATTTTGCTGTTTTTTTTGATTTTGCTTAAGCTTTTGCTTTTGAGATGGATTTTGTTTTTATTTTTGTTTTTGTTTTTGTTTTCGCTTTCGCTTTTGATTTTGCTTTTGCTTTTGCTTTTGCTTTTGCTTTTGATTTTGCTTTTGTTTTTCATTTTGGTTTCGATTTTGCTTTTTCTTTTGTTTTTGCTTTTGGTTTGATTTTGCTTTTTTTGATTTTGTTTTTGCCTTTGCCTTTGCCTTACTTTTGATTTGGCTTTTGCTTTTGTTTTTGCTTTTCCATTTGCCTTTGCCTTTGCCTTTGCCTTTGCCTTTGCGTTTGCTTTTGCTTTTGCTTTTGCTTTTTCGTTTTCTTTTTCTTTTGCTTGTGCTTTTGTGTGAGACATTAACATTTACCTTGGTGTAAATAACTACTACTACTACTACTACTACTACTACTAGTACTGCTACTACATTTTATGGCAAATTTTTGTGAGCTTTAAATAAATTCAAAAAAGGTACTCATATATCCTCATAGAAGTTTTTTTTTTCATTCCATTATTATTCAGTGCATAAAACGTTATCATATTTTCCTCAACATGTCGGTTTTTTAAGCTTACTTCAATATTGAAATTTCTCACAATGTCTTAATGTTTATTTATAATTTATTGAACTCTTAGCCTTGGTGAGTAGACTGGCGTCAGTAGAATTTTGCTATTTTCAGAAAGAGTTATGTTATTGTCTGTGATGGAAGAATGAAGGCATCCTGCCCTCCTTAAGTAGGCACAAAAACACACTCCAAACTCAAAGGTCAATATCAAGCATACAGACTGTTAAGATCCTTGAAACCAAATCCGTTGTTAGCAATTTATAAAGCGCTTGTCTGAGCAAAAACCCAACGATGACAAAAGTATTAAAAAGGTCAACATGTGAAATCTATACTTTAAGCTCCAAAATACCGCTCCACGTACGCAAAGTATGGCAAAAAATAAAAAGTTCAGACTTGTAAATACAAATGGACCAAATAAATCACAAAACAACTAAACAACTAAAGCTGAAAAATTCAACAAAGTTCAGAGTATAAAAAAAGGCAGGAGCAGGCTTGCTTCTTAAGAAAAAATAAACAACCACACCAAATAATACATAAAATTACAAACAACAGTTCATAACTCATGCGTATATTAAAGTTGAACAATAATAACAAAGGATTTGTATGAATTTTCAATAGAAGTAGCAGTCGAAACTAAAGCAGCAAATAAAGCTAAAGAGTATTTTAGTTCTGACGTTTTATTGTCAATTTTTTTGTAAGACTTTTTTTTTTAATATTCTCATTATTCCACTCAACTCAGTGGTAGTATTCTTGAAATTCTAAGAGTATTAAATAGTTCGAAAAATTAATGGTTTTGTGCTTAAAAAGTTTTGTGTTTAAACTGGTTGAAACTTGGTATTAAACAAGAACTTAATAAGTACAATAAAAATATTCGTGGTAGAGCAGAAAAATCTTAAGTACTACGAGTCACTTGGTTTAAGGGGACATGTAGGTTACACATTTTTAAAAAAAATTTTTTTTCGGGAATTTTTTTTTCATAGAAGGAAAAAAGATTTCGTTTTCAAATTTTGCACATATATTTATTAACATTTAAAAAATACAAAAATTTTTTTTCAGAATTTTTGAAATGGTTTTTGACGGTATTTGACTTTTTTTAAAAAAATGCCAAAAAAAAAATGAAAAGTCAAATACCGTCAAAAACCACTTCAAAAACTCTGAAAAATTTTTTTTGTATTTTTTAAATGTTAATAAATAAAAGTGCAAAATTTGAAAATTATATCTTTTTCCTTCTATGAAAAAAAATTCCCGAAAAAAATTTTTTGTTTAAAAATGTGTAACCTATATGTCCCCTTAAGAACTGTACGGGCTATCTTAATTAAATATTTTATTAAAATTTAATTTACTTCTATGATGCAACGACTGGAATCTATCTGTGGAAGAGAACTCGAAAATAAAATTGACTACGAAGATATTCGTAGCGTCCTGTGTGGCGTCCGTGGCGTAGTTGGTTAAAGTGCGTGGCCGCTATGTCAAAGAACCTGGAAACCCAGGTTCGAACCCCAGCAGCGACAGAAAATTATTTGAATTAAAATAATTTTTCTGTACGGCCGCCACCTCTCTGCAGACAATGGCAAACCTCAGAGAGTAATCAAAATGCCATGTAAAGCTTCTTTAGAATAAGAACATTCCGTTCATCGCCGCTCGGAGTCGGCGTTAAGCCTGTAGGTCCATTTCTCGGTCAATTGTGTACAAACTTAATAACACGCACAACACAATTTATTTATTTATTTATTTAGGTAAGCTTAATACAAGCAATTTATACTTAAGAACTAAAACTTATAATTAGACATTTATTTCTTAATGCTAGGACGTTTTTTTTTGTTTTTTTGTATTTTTTTTTTAGGGTAGGAATATTACATATAATACTATGTGGGCTATAGTCTGCCCACAAGACATATGGGAAAAATTTGTTTTAGAGGGAGGAAGTGGGGTTGGAGCTAAGAAGGATATTACGGAGCTCGGATCTACTGAGATGGAAGTCGAATTCATTGACCATGTTATTGGTTAGACGAAGCATCCTAGTTATAGGTTCACCACAACCATAGACGGTGCGATGAAAGTTGAGATGAAAGAGAGGTACAGACCTTAGGTTGCGTGGGTTGGTATTAAGGGATATCAATTGGAGCAGGGTAGGACAATTAATGGTGCCTGCTAGTAGTTGATGAATGAAAAGGACATCAGCAACTACCCTGCGTTTTTCAAGAGTTTGCATGTTAATCAACATCAAACGATCAGCATAAGGAGGTAAATTGAAGCTATCGGAACTAGGGAGGCCTCGTAACGCAAATCGAATAAATCTTCGTTGTACAGCTTCGATACGCAACGAATGGGAAGCATAGAGCGGTGACCAAACTTGGCTGGCGTATTCGAGTATGGGCCTCACAAAGGTAAGGTAGAGGGATTTTGTAACGTATGGGTTGGAGAACTCCCTGGACCAATGTTTCACAAAACCAAGAGTAGAGTTGGCTCTACTAATGATATTATCGATATGGGATCGAAAATTAAGCTCTTTATCGCAAATTATACCCAAGTCTCGCAAAGAACTTACTAAGGGAACCGGCTCACCTAATATGTAATAAATTCGTGATGGAGATTGGAGTCTCTTCCGCGAGTATGTGATAGCTTGACATTTACTGATATTGAGTTCCAGGAAGTTTTTTTGGCACCAAGAAGAAAAACTGATTAGGTCATCTTGAAGACGGCAAGAGTCAGTATTAGTATGTATGCGTCGATAGATTTTCATGTCGTCAGCATAAACAGAAAGATTAGAGTATTTGATGGCATCATCGACATCGGTTATTGCTAAGACGAATAGCAGAGGACCAAGGTGGCTGCCTTGAGGGACACCAGAAGTTGCTGTAAAAAACTCAGATTTTGTAAACCTAAAGATGACATTATATCGGCGTTCATAATTGATCATAAGAAGCTAGGTCAAAGTCCTTTCAAGGGCTGAAATGACCAGTTATTTATTTTTTTTATTTTACGAAGATATTCAATAATTTCAACACATACGGTTTTTGGTTATAAATACCTGTATGGTAAACTGGTATGGTTCTGAGTTAATATCTATTATAATTTGAGTACCCACACATGTAATTTTTTTTTTGTTTTGTAGGAAGGAATCCATAGAGACATTAAAAATTATATGGAGGTCAAAAATCCCATCGCCAAAAACATCTCGTAGACTATTGATTGCTTTTTTTAAACATTCTGTTAAAGATATGGGTTATTGTGAAAAGATATGGAGAGGTCTGAGTTAGTTTTGTTGAGAACTCTGTCTGATTTTTATGCATCGTTGAAAAAATTTTTTTTTAAAAATATTATTAAATAATGGTCAAAATGGGCACCCTTTCAACATGGTGGTATATAATAAGCAGAAAGATTTATGTATTTGTTATCCCGAAGTCATTAACTATCATTTTTCTGAATTTGGTTATCCTAATACTATCATTAACACCTATCATTTGAGACACATTCCTACACAAAAAATATTTTTTTTTTCTTACAGCGAGGTAAGTTAGTACCCTAAACATTCTATGAAGCTCAAAGACTACATCAACAAAATAACTTTGCGCGCATATTGATTTTTTTATATGATTTTCACGTATTCTGTGACAGTATTACAATAGTTTACAGAAAATAAGTGAAAAAAAAAAATAGAATTAGACTTATTGAGGTTATATTATATCGAGGAAAAACGTTAAAATAGATGGAAAATGGAGATGGGGGCTATAATTCTCAGATAAAAAGTATATATTTGCTTTTCATATGGCTTAGACACGGTTTGTCTGAGGTAATTTTTTTGTTCTCACTTACCAAAACCCTCTCAACAATACTCAATAGTTTACCGAACACATTGTTGCAAAATAGCATTTAAAAAAAAAAAAAAAAACAGTAATAATAGGTAATTTTCAGAAATACTCAAGTATACACATGTTTTCCTGAAGTTATCACCTTTCATATGAGTACTCGACACGAATAAAAAAAAAAACTTTTTTGTATGGTGGTCTATAGGGACCCTTAAAATTTTGTGAAAGTCCTGGTTCCCAAATCCTAAATAACCTTGCAGACATACTAAATTTTTTTTAGACCTTCTGGGACAGTTCTTCAATAGTTTACAGAATAGAATCAAAAGAAAGGTCAATTAGGAGTTAATTAATTAGTCATTAGGAGTTATATTGATAATATGAGGTAGGGGTAGGGTTACCAGATAGTATTCTAGAGGAAGACATGTCCTCCTTTTTTATTAAAAATTTCATGTCCTCCTTTTTGACCCAAATGTCCTCCTTTTTTACATATTAAAAATCTTTTGTATTTTTTTGCAATAGTTTCTTCTCTCCGTCATTTATTTTTTCTTATTCTCATTACTTTTTTTTGCCATTCCGTACACTCGCAATACAGACGATTTTTTACCTTAATTGACAACCATGTAGTGAACAATTTGGCAACAAAGCAAAACTTTTTTCGTTTCGTTTTCTTTTGTTTTATTTTCGGGTTCATTATAAGCTAAAACGTTTTGATGTTAACAAATGTATGGTACTTGAATTGTTATGACTTTTTCTTTTTTTCTTTTATCGTTTATTTTATGTTTGATTAGTTTTTATGTTTTGACATTTATTTAAGTAAGATTTTTCTGAATTCCTTTTGAATAAACTTGTTATTATGGAAATATATAGTGTTTCTCTATGGGTCCTCCTTTTTCATCTTCCCTAGAAAAGGTAGGGGCCTAATTTTGTTGTTTGATGACCCTGACAGCTTTTCTGTTAGAATAACTTTTTTCTGAATATGTAATATTTAAATTCTCAATTACTTCACGAATATGGGATCGTTTTTAAAAAAGTAAAAATTAACCAAAAATGGGAATGGGGTCTATAATTTTCTGAAATGAGTAAATATTTGTTTCCTTGAATCCTCTCAGTATTCATGAGTACTCTGAATGCTCTGAGTACACAGAAAAAAATACTTTTCTTGTACGGAGGTCCATAGGGACCCTAAATTTTTTAGGAAGTACATGGATCCCATCAGGAAAACAACTTTGCAAATATGTTAAGAATTGGTTTTTATTTTTTATTTAAACTTCTGTGAAAACATCTCAATTATTTACAGAATATAAGTAAAATTAAGTCAAATTGGACTAAAGGGGTCGTATTGCTTAGAAACAATAGGTCTATAGGATAGGAGGATATTGGGACGATAGGAGGTTATTTTGTTGTTTGAATACCTCATTTGCTTTTTGACTACCAAAACCACGAAAATTCCGAGTATAGAATTAAATTTAGCATCAAAATTTCGAATTTTTTTCGGTAAAATGAAATCAGAGTCTGTTCTGGGATTTCTGGAAAATTAAATTTGTAAAAAATTGTTCTGAATGAGTTTTGAGTGCCTGAATGTTCTCAAGTTGTTTCATTATTATGGACTTGTACCGGATATCTTCGTTGTATTGTGTAGAGAGCTGCATGAATGTGTTTGAAATACGTATCAAAACATTCACTTGCTTTTCAAATCCTTACTCTCATCTTCTCTCATGGTACAATAAAAACAAGGTAGAAGCATTTCAGAGAGGCAGACTGCCGCAACTGTCAAAACGAAATTGACTGCCTATAGAAAATCTGAAAACGATTATTTTTTTTATTTTTTTTCATTTTTTCATTTTCAAATTACTATTGAAAGACAATTTTGGCTATGAGGAAGAGAGCGAAGTCCGAAATGCGTCTACCTCTGTTATTCTACCATGCCTTCTCTAAGGCAGTGAAACAAATTAATGAGAGCATTCATCATTTGCACCAAGAGCAAAATGAAAACAAAAGAGAATGAATACATTTGTGTGCTGTCTACCTATCAGAGCGTGCACACTTATAGAAAGTATTTGAAAATTGAGTACAATGCAGTGAGTTCACTGAATGAAATGAAAAGCTTTGAATATAATTTATATATTTGAAACTGTAATGGTTTTATTCATGGAATTGATATTGCAGTTTTCATACTGCAATTTTTAACTCATTAATTTAGTAATTATTAAATACTTATATTAAATTAATAATTAAATGAATTAAAAAAAAAATGCATAAGAACAATTGAATATTACAGTTTACAAATTTAAGGCATGTTCCTTCTTGGCGCGCTTGGTTTTTTTTTACAGGAAAACAGTAAGAGAAAATAGTAAAATTTTTTTAGGTAAATTAGTACAATAAAAAAAAATTTTTATTATATTTTAACATTTTTTATTCATGAATCTTTAATTTGATGTTTTTTTACATTTTTCTACTTGGTTACCATCGTTACACAAAATTACCTTGTCTGATTATCTCCAAATTTTAACTGCATAGTTTCCACATGTGTAGTTTTCGTGTGAACTAAAATATTGCAAACATTTTTATTTTTTCTATAGTTTGTTGCACAAAATCCAGAAAAACTTGCGTTTTTTACGATTCTTTTTTTCAAATCTTCATAATTTTTTTGTTTGCCAAACTTACAAATTTTAGTTCACACGATAACCATACTCATATTATTTATGTATTTTTTTTCTAGTTGCTGCCAAACTTAAGTTATTATGGTAACCATCAGCTCTTTCTGATATCGACACGTCAACTTCAAATTAAAGTTTCATAGATAAAAAATACTAAATATTAAGAAAAAAAATTTTTTGTAAATAATTTTTTAGTGTATTATTCACCCTAAAAAATTTTCTCTAACTCTTACCGTTTTCCCGTAAAAAACTTTAAATTTTCGCTCGAATACCGAGCGCACCAAGTAGCAACATGCCTTAAGACAATGACTTAATAATTATTTATAAACAAGAAATTAGTTTGCACTTCATTCTAATTTTCCATGAACCAGAGTTAAATTCTTGCAATTATACTCGAAATATCTTTTTGAATTAACTTACTTCAATCTCTGCCATTTTTACACTTCAATAAGTTATTTATTCAAAACAGCAGAAACACCATAAAGTAAAGAAAGTATTCACTGCACTCACTGAAACCATGAAATTTAAGCAGTGATGTGATTCTGATTTAGTAAAAAATCCCGATCACATCCCGATTAAGACCTGTTTATCCCACCAAAATGACACGAAAAACCCACAAAAGTCCCACCCAAATATTTATACCAATTACGATTTTTTATGCAATTTTCGAAAAGAAATAAGGATGCCCACCTGCTGAACAGGCCCACCTACTACTGCACACTGTGGGTTCTAACGTCTGTATGATGCGCCAATGTGTAAAATGTCGCAGTAACATCTTATTGAATGTTCACTTTTGATAAAGCATTGAGATGAATGCGTATGCTGCTTTAGGCCCACGGCCGTTGAGAAATAGAATATTCGAATAAAACGAAGCTGAACAAGAATAGTTCATCTCTATTTAGTGAATTTCAGAGTGTTTCTTATCGATAAAAAAAGGTGAATATGAGTAGAATTCCATATTTAATGTTTATTTTTCACGATTCGACGAGCAATCGAACAATATTGAGAAATGGGAAAAAAATATTTCACGTCATATCATGATGGCATACCTGCCCACCTACTGAACAAAACGTTGGTCCACCTTCCGAACAAATATTCAGAAATCGTGCAAGTAATAAATTGTTATTTATATGATTGAAAATAATGTTTGAAATTAGTTGAAATAGTTTTCGTGATTCTCGTCCACGTTCAGATAAAATTTTAGAATGGCGTCGCCTAAAAAAAAGTGAAAGGAAGAACGAATATAAATTCGATGCGATGGCTGCAGCCATCAAAGAAATTGAAATCTCCTTTGTTTAAAGTTCAGTGAATCATTGTGAACTATTGATAGAATAAACTTTTTATAAACTCTCAAAAACTAGTATTTTTACTTAATTTTCTAATTTTTTTCAACGATTTGTTTTAGGTGTTCAGTAGCTGGGCCGATTTTTTAAGCGGCCGATTTCGAGACTTTTGCTAGATCGACTGCCAATCGATTTTAATTTTTGGAAATTTTAAATTCTAATTAAAATTCTTGATAGTTATTGGAACTTAGCTTCTAAATGAAATCAAGAGCTTTGAAAAATTATGTTTTAAACCAAACGTATAGCCTCCAAGCAAAACGTGTTTAGTAGGCGGGCATCCTCCCCTACATTTTTGTAACATTTTAATAATTTTATAGTTTATTAATGTAGATTATAAAGTTTTTCAATAAATATAACAAATTTTATAAAAACAAAAAAAAAAAAGAAAAGTTAAACACTGCGTTTTTTATAAAAACTCTCTTAAGTGTATGAAGCAATCGTAAATTTCTTTCTTTGCATCAAAATGAAACTGAGCTTATATTTTAGTTTTTAAATGAGGATCTTATTTTCATTAATTTTAAGCCTCTTGAATATACACATATCTTTCTTACATATTTAGAATCAATGAAACAGCAATTAAACGAACAATTTTGAAAGATTACAAAAACGTGATACCAAGCAGTTTTGCTAATTTGCACTTTAAAAAATTATGATTTAGTAGAAAATCCCACCTATGCATCTGAAATCCCACACGTTCTCAAATAGGCCAAATATCCCGAAATGAGCCCGAAATCCCACCAAATCACATCACTGAATTTAAGTCACCTAAAGCTGCACATGCTACGATTTATTCGAAAGTACAAAACATGAGAGAAAGCAAATAGAGTGCAACACACTAAAAGGGCTTGCACATCGGCGAATCTGTTCGTCACACGACGGCCATGTTCACACAAGTTCGCTAGTTAAGAAGCGATGTTCGACAGTTTGTCACACGGTTGGCCGTGTTTACAAAAATTTTTGATTTTCTCTGTCGAACAAGAGATGCTGCCGAAAATGATGACAAAAAACAACAAAAATCAATGGCTTGTGTGACGAACAGGTTCGTTCAATTTGAACGCTAGCTTTTTCACACACTTTCGCGCCGCCATGTTGTTCGACGAACAGATTCGCCGATGTGTAAACCCTTTAAGAGAAGAATAGAGTGTTGTACTCTTGCTCTCTTAAAACTTTTGATGTTTTATTACACGGAACTCTAGTCTGCATCATGATACAATTATAAGGTAGGCTCATATTGGAGAGCAGGGTGCGCTAGTTGTCAAAATCAGCTGTTAATTTTTAGTTTTTCTAATTGCTGTTGTTGCTTTTGTCGTTTGACGTTTGTAGCTCCTATAGCTTTGTTGTTGCAAAATGTCTCTATTGAGCAGCCATCTTAAAATGAGCTTACCTTATAATTGTATCATGGTCTGCATGCATGATTTGAATAAAATAAACTTCAGTACTGCACCCACTGATGAGAGATGAAATGAATGAATTCATGCAGCTCTCTAGTATTGTGTACTCAGAAACTTGAAGGTCTCCCGATGTAGTCCTTATGGACTTTAAAGAGCCTTCATCAATAGTGCCCTACAGTTGCTGCACAAGTGCTCGCGTTTTTTTCGCTTGGCAATACTTTCCACATTTTCATCCCAAAAAGCAATTGAACTACCCAGAAGCCTCGTTAATAGTTTAGTTCGCTCCCGCATGACAAATTCGCTCACTGTTTGTGTATGGCGCCTGCTACATTGTGATATTTGAATCGCGATCCATATTGATGGATTTCAAAATATTTAAATATTATGTGATATGTGGATCACGATCCATCAATATTACATGCTACACGTTCAATAAATTCACGATACTGTATATTGATCAATACATATTGAACGTGTAGCAGGCGCCTATGAACATTAAAACGGTACTTAAACTTATGCGAGTGACACAAACGCGGATTCGCTCTCATATGAATAGCCTCGATAACATAAATAATATTTTTTTCCTGTTTTTGCACTTTCATATATTCAAATACACATGATTATTTGTCATCACACTGAGCACTATTAGCTTTGAACACAGGCTCCTTGAACGAACTTCTTGTAAAGCAAGCAATAATAGCTCGCTCACCAAATTAGATACCTGCGTTCGAAAAAAGTTTCACTCACAAGTTCAGAGATGCTTCTCGACTCAACTTCGCCACAGGAGCATTTGTGAGCAATGTTGCCAGATTGAGGTAAATTTCCCTAATTGAGGTAATTTTTGACTCATTTTTTGGGCAGAGGTAAAAAAGGTAATTCTTGACCAAAAGTAGTAATTTTGCGAAAATAATAATTTTTTCATATTTGTTAATTTTTTGAGTTATTGGCGTCACTGTTTCCTCTTTGATTATACTCACAAGCAGTTTAAGAGACCGAACAGAACCAAACTCTCGGAGAAATCCTCTGAGAACACGTCCAGAATAGGAGCGGTGTGTGAATGGTACAAATGTTTTATTTTTCATGTTTTTGCTGTTTCTTTATAAATATTATTATACTTATAAATATTATAGTAACAAAAAAAATTATAACGGTTGTTAATCATTTAAAAATTTTGTAATATTTTTATTTTCGGAAGAGATAAATTTTCTCCGAAAGTGGTAAATTTTTTGCCAAATAGTGGTAAATTTCAGCTCGTCTCGCTGGCAACCCTGTTTGTGAGTCTTATATGAGATTATTTTTACTCTCACGAGCTCGATAAATTTCTTCACAAGAGCACTCGCGATCAAGCAATAATAGTTCTCATAAAAAAAACTTGCGAAGTTGATTTCAGAAGTACTTAGGAAGTATTCTCGTAGAAGGAAAATACTGTCACTTACAAGTTTAGAGAACTTGTGATCAACTCAGCTACACCTTAGATGCTATTGTGAAGATAATACGAGGTTATAATCTTATGACCTCGATTAAATATTTCCAGATCACCAAAATGCGACCACATACTTTACAACTTGTATTCACAAACGTCTTAGAAGTTATATCGAGATGAGAACTTCAAAGAAACCTGTTGGAAGTTCCATTGTTAGTTGAGATCAATGATAATTTTAACTCTGGAAGAATTTTGTGAATGGGCGAATAAAATTTCCAGTTCGGGACAGTAAATTTCCCAAAAACATAATTTCACAAAAAATTCTAGAAAAATTTGTTCGGTGTTTTCTTCGAAAATGGTTTTACTTAACACAAAACTATAGGGAATATCAACAAGAAGTGTAGGGTTGGCAAGTTTGGAAGATATTGTTATATATAAATAATCTTCATGTGTCCACTTTATAATCTAATAAAAGTTTAAGAGATATCCAAGCAATTGTTCGTTTTATATAAAAAAAATGCACCCTCTCTTCACCTCTTCCTGACATACCCCAGTTATAAGAAACTGACATTCCACTAAAAAAGTGGAATTTACCACATTTCCCCTTCAACTCAAGATATAAAATTCAAATCTGCGGAAAAGGAGGCATTACGAAAATTTGTCAGTGATATTGGGAGAGATAAAGGGATCACTTAACGTGAAATACCTCATATTTTGAATAATATAAAAGATCCTATGTAGACTAACACCCAGTGTCTCATTTTTGATACAGTCAGTTATTGTTAAATTTTATGAAAAATATGTTTCTAGAATTAATGAATCCTCTTACTACCCAACTCATGGGACTTATTTCTTACTCTAAGTTTGCTTTTTCGATTTCAATATAAATTCCGAAAAACTAATTTTCAAATTCATTACGAGTAATTTTAACTTCAAACAATTTCATTTAAAAACCGAGAGCCTAAAAATATTTCCCTCTTTGTAAAACGTATGTTACAAAAAAAATTAAAGTTAAATATGGAATTTCGTAAACATATTTTGAGTATAAAATATGAAATATGACATGATAAGTTAATCCTATCCTAAAAATAGCTTTTATGCCCCATTAACTAAATTTTTTCATAAACTCATGCAACAATTTGATTTCAGCTGTGTGTGCCACAAACGTATGTGTGCCAATGTGCGTATGTATTTACGCATACATAAGTAGCTGCAAGAACTAAAGTTGCAGTGGTTGATTTTGTCGTTTTTTCGCCGCGCTCCCGTCCCCCCTCCTACACTTTTTTAGTACTTTGCATTATTTGCAGTGTTGCTCCTTTATTTATGTCATTTTCACCCTTAAACAATGTACAGTTTCAGCTCGTATTTTTTCTGTATTTTTTGTAATGCCACAACCCGGATTTCCTGCTACGCGCTGTGTAGAAAACTAATACTTTTCCTGTTGCTGGCTGGACTGTGACTCTGGTTGAGGCTGTGACTGCAGCTTGTAGCGCCACTAAAAATAAACGCGTTCACTTTCTGAACGTTAAGCACTACACTGGAGTTTTCAAGTGTTGGCGAGGCGGGATGTTAGAGTAGCAAGGCAACGACCAAACGACGACCTACCAACCGCTTTAAGTTGTTTGCGTTTCTTAACTCTTTGGCACGGATTTTGTTGCTTTTTTGTGATTTTTTTCTTTATTTAAGACTTTTTTTGCATAGCGAAGTAGTCGTTATTTTTTCGCCCAAGTGTTGGTGAAAAAATAATATTTTGCACAGGATTTGTGTGCGAGAAGTTGTGAAGAATACTTTGAAACTTTATGTGTGCTGATTTGATGCCTTTTTTTAAGGCTTTAAGCGACGGGGGTCTTGAATTAATTTGCATTTAATGAAAAAGGTGTGAATAAACGAGTTTTTAAGTCAAGCTGGCTGGTCAACAAACATAAAAAAAACACCCAGTCCTTGTTGATTTATATTATTTTATGTGTTACACTGAATTATTTAAGCTTTTAATTGGGTATTTCTCTAGGGTATAGGTATGAACAAAATTTTAACAGAATAATTGGGAAATTAAAACAGCTTTTGGCTCTATAAATAATTTTAAATTTTGTATTTTGTATTTTGTATTTTGTATTTTGTATTTTGTATTTTGTATTTTGTATTTTGTATTTTGTATTTTGTATTTTGTATTTTGTATTTTGTATTTTGTATTTTGTATTTTGTATTTTGTATTTTGTATTTTGTATTTTGTATTTTGTATTTTGTATTTTGTATTTTGTATTTTGTATTTTGTATTTTGTATTTTGTATTTTGTATTTTGTATTTTGTATTTTGTATTTTGTATTTTGTATTTTGTATTTTGTATTTTGTATTTTGTATTTTGTATTTTGTATTTTGTATTTTGTATTTTGTATTTTGTATTTTGTATTTTGTATTTTGTATTTTGTATTTTGTATTTTGTATTTTGTATTTTGTATTTTGTATTTTGTATTTTGTATTTTGTATTTTGTATTTTGTATTTTGTATTTTGTATTTTGTATTTTGTATTTTGTATTTTGTATTTTGTATTTTGTATTTTGTATTTTGTATTTTGTATTTTGTATTTTGTATTCTGTATTTTGTATTTTGTATTTTGAATTTTGAATTTTGAACTTTGAATAAGGACTTTGGAATTTTGAATTTGAAATTTGAATTTGGAAGTTGAACTTTTGAATTTTGAATATGGAATTTTGAACTTTAAATTGTGAATGTGGAATTTGAATTTTCAATTTTCAATTTTGAATTTTGAATTTTGAATTTTGAATTTTGAGTTTTGAATTTTGATTTTTTATGAGGTAAGATGATGGAGTAAGATGAGCTCAGGTCATGTTGAAGTAATGATTATTCATGTTGAAGTTAAAGATTTCCAGGATATAAACAGCTTCTTAAACTGTATGTTTTATATATAAATATATTAACATAATTGAAGTGGCCAAGAACAGACAAGCTTTGCCGATATAACTCTTATGAAGATTGTAAAAAATAAAAAAAAAAATTTGTGCCAAACTGTCACAGATTGTTTGCACTATAATATTTCACAAAAGAACACACAATAAAATAATTGGCACAAGAATGAAAAATAAGATGTTTTCACAAAAAAACAACAACAACAAACTGTGAAGTATAAGTCCAATAACAGACATAACAGCCATAAATATAATAATAATGCATGCCTCATGGCGCAATATTGCAAATATAAACAACAAAAGTTCGCCAACAAAAGAGACAGAGGCAAACAAATCTCCAAAATATATTGAAAGTGCATGTAATGATGATTCGAAGCTGAAATTGATAATTCAAGCAAAATCAAAATATTGTCAACTTAGTGTTACTGAGCTATGTTAACACGAGGATTTCCAATGAAAGAAAAAAAATTTATACACTTCAAATATAACAAGCTTAGAGCAGAAGACAATATGTGCTAAAAATGGAAAATATTTTTACATGCTAGAATAAGAAATAAGAAAACAAATAAGAAAATGAAAAAAGAAAAAGATAAAGAAAATATCGTGTCATGTCGACAACAAAGTCCACGACAGCGAAATAGTTTTCAAAGTCGAATGAACAAATGTAATCAAATTTCTTAAAAAATGAAAAGAGTTTTTAAATATTGTCAAAATATTGAAAACAGAAAGAACCGATATTAAGCTGGTCTTTAGTGGTTAATCTCTGAGTGCAATAAAAAGAATTTAAGTCCTGGTGATTTTTTCGATTTTTTAAATTTATTTTTCTTGGGTACACTTTCCTTGTGCGGTATTGATGGTAGTATGGGGGGGCGGGGGTGTATGTGTGGTAAGTGGCTGAATTAGCTGAAGCATATTATCAGCAGTGTCAAAGTTGTCGATACTCTGATGCCATGGAATGCCATGATATTTAGCTGTGTTCGTTTATTCGCTCTATTACTGCATTTCACTGTCTCTGGGTTTGTTCTATTTTTTAAGGACATTTTTTTTATATTACATAAATAACTCAACTAGTTGGTTATAAAACAGTAGCGTAGTCAAATTCAAAATCTGAAATCAAATATTCAAAATTTGAAATGAAAAAATTCCAAATTCAAAATTCCAAATTCAAAATTCAAAATTCAAAAATTCAAAATTCAAAATTCAAAACTCAAAACTCAAAACTCAAAATTCAAAACTCAAAACTCAAAACTCAAAATTAAAAACTCAAAACTCAAAATTCAAAACTCAAAATTCAAAATTCAAAATTCAAAATTCAAAATTCAAAATTCAAAATTCAAAATTCAAAATTCAAAATTTAAAATTCAAAATTCAAAATTCAAAATTCAAAATTCAAAATTCAAAATTCAAAATTTAAAATTCAAAATTCAAAATTCAAAATTCAAAATTCAAAATTCAGAATTCAAAATTCAAAATTCAAAATTCAAAATTCAAAATTCAAAATTCAAAATTCAAAATTCAAAATTCAAAATTCAAAATTCAAAATTCAAAATTCAAAATTCAAAATTCAAAATTCAAAATTCAAAATTCAAAATTCAAAATTAAAAATTCAAAACTCAAAATTCAAAATTCAAAATTCTAAATTATAAATTCTAAATTCAAAATTCCAAATTCCGGGATCGACATTTCTAGAACTGATG
Source organism: Pherbina coryleti (assembly GCA_943735915.1). Taxonomy (NCBI): domain Eukaryota; kingdom Metazoa; phylum Arthropoda; class Insecta; order Diptera; family Sciomyzidae; genus Pherbina; species Pherbina coryleti. Next base: position 191,003,717 of record OX030948.1, read on the forward strand.
CATTAGAATGTTTATTTCGTGCAAATATTTAATTTTTGGGAGTAAAAATAGTGTTTTATAAAGACACTTATATTTCCTTGTACGCAATAAAGATATGTTTGGGAGTAAACAATTTCTTTTTGTGTGATTCTATTTCTAACCATGGTTAAATAAAAAAGTTTCAAACTAACCCTCTGCGATATTTTTAAGGGTCTTGCTAACCTCAAGTATTTCCTTTTCACAAACGTCACTGCTTAGCACGTATGCTTTTTTCGTTTGCTCTGCTATTTATATTTATTTTTTTTATTTTTGTTTTATTGTTCTATTTTATTTTTATTTGTTTCTTTTAGTAGTGATATTTATTTTATTTTTATTTCGTTTTCTTCGCTTTTTTATTCTATTTTAACTGGCATGACATACGTAACGTTATTGGCATTCAATTTGAGTTATCTATTGCATACTTTTTGGTGCTCTATGGAATAAAGGGTCTGTTTTTAGATGTGTGCGAATATCCTAGGAGTATGGATGAATGGGTGTGAGCTGCATTTGCTATCCTTGCAATGTGTTGGGAAGAAATTTTTTGAAGCTAGAAGCTTAAGAAAATATTTTTAAGAAAAATGGTTTTTCTCTTGTGCTTCTTACACAACTATGCATACACAAACAAACAAGCCACATACATACAAACATAGAACACTGATTGAGCAGCACTTCGTGACGATAGCTTTTGTTTCTTTTTTTGTTTTTTGTTTTTTTTTTTATTTATTTATTTGCAATTTTATAGCATGTAAGTATATGTAAGAAAATGTATGTGAATGTATAGTTGTATGCATGTGATTTTGTGTGTTCTTAGTGTATTAGTGTTTGAGTGTGTGTGTGTTGTTTATATAGATAGATGTAATCACATTATGCATTTATTTCTTCTGAGTATTATTCTTGTTGAGTGCAGAAACAGAAGCACCAGCCGCACAGATGGGAAAACATAGATTTTAAAAAAAAATGGCACTAACAGATGAAAAATTTTAAAAATACCCTTGAAATCATCATGTAGAAAAGTGGTTAAGGCGTCAAATATATTTATAAATTTATTAGTACCCCAGCAGGGAACCAAGCGCTCCATGAGCGCATCTGAAGCGCTACAAAAAACAGTTGAGCGCTCCATTCTCCTTGCGTATAGCGCATTTTTCAGATGTATGCGCTCGGCTCTCGCTGTCGCAAATATGAAATCATGTCGAGAGTCGATTGCTTCATTCCCCTTGCAATTTTAACAAAAACGTAGCGAAAACCGAGTGCATTGTTCTCCTTGTAGTTGATGTAAAAACGAAGCAAGAACCGAGCGCTTTGTTCTCCTTGTAGTTGCAATGAAAAGCTCGTTGACACATATGCGACATCAAGAATGATAGAAACAAGATTACTTGTTCCGCAGTACCGTTATCTAATGCTCTCTTTCTCAACTGAGTGCATGACGTCACACAGTACCTTTGCTTGACAAAAACGAATGCAAATGTGCGATCTCTTAGGCAAATTACGGCAAATTAGGCAAATGACGAAATTGAAAATAAATTCTTTCGAAAAATTAAAATAAAAATATCTACTCTTCTGTATAAAAATATGAATATTTTCGTATACAAAAAATATGAATTTTTTAAATATTCAAGATTTTCATCTCCTCAACTATTCGAGACTGACAAAATTTTTTTGTAACAATGGGTTAAGGAGGTCCATATTCATATTATAAAAATAAGAAAAAAAATATTTAGTATATTTAGTAGTAAATATTTATTTTAGGGTGTGGGAGTAAAGTTATTCCAAAGTCTGACAATGTCGCTTGTGACGTCATGCTCTCTCTCATTTGCGGAACGCGTAATCTGGTTTCTATTATTCTTGATGCGACATCTTAAGCGCTGATTATAGTAGACGAAACGGAATGGTGTCAAGTGTCACGTAACGCAACAGAAAAATCAAAAATCTCTAGATTTCAACGTCGCGCTCGGTTCCGTCTTATTATAACCACACATATAAGAAACTCATGTAAAAGATTGCAAAGTGACATTTCCCAATGTTATGTTCCGTCTATTATAACCAGCGCTTTATCAATAAGTTATTCATTACTGCCTGGAGAGTTGCAGCGGGAATTGCCTCAATTATCGTTCGAATGGATTGCTTTAAATAATTTAAATTTGTTAGTTTTGTTTTGTAAAATTCTTGTTTGCAACTACCCCACAAAAAAAAGTCAGGCGCAGTAAGATCAGGAGATCTTGGGGGCAAACGGAATGTGGAATTTCTGAAAATCAGCTTGTTGGGGAATTTTCGCTGCAATTCTGTCATAACAGACCTGGCTATGTGGCAAGTTGCACCATCTAGTGAAAACCATACAGAGTTGAATGGGATTCTCTTTCGGCGTAGTTCTGGAAAGAAAAACTCTTCGCATCTTTAAGTAACGGCCTCAATTGACCGTAACAGTAACACCGTTTTCTTCGAAGAAGTAAGGGCCGACAATGAACCTGGATGAAACTGCACACCACACTGTGACGCGAAGTGGATGCAATTGCGTCTCATGCAGTACCTGTGGGTTAGAAGCAATCCATATTCGACATTTTTGTTTAACATTGCCGTTTAAATCGAAATGGGCCTCGTCAGACATAAAAATGCAGTTCAACATGTTTTTGTCCTCTTCCGCCGTTTGAATGATCCACTCGGCAAGTCTGCTGTATTCAGTTTGCTTGTAAGTTGTATCTTATATGGGAATAAGTTTAAATCTTTATGCATAATTGTCTGCGGAGACTGTCTGCTGATACCCATTTGAACAGATAAGCTCCTTGTCGAAGCACTAGCATTCGTTTGTATGGCAGCACCAACAGCAGTGATAGTTTCTCGCGTCCGAACTGAGGGTTCTCGATTATAAGGCTTTCTTGCGATTGTTCCACGTTCGGCAAAATTATTCACGAGCCTCATAATGGTCCATCTGCTAGGAGCAGTGCCACCAAACGTTCGCCTATATTCTCTTTGGATGGAAGCTACGGACTCCAATGCATGAAAGCGGCGCACAATCCAAATTCGGGTCTAATTGTCCCAATTTTCCATTTTTGTTAAAATTAAAGATCACTCTAAAAAAAAAAAAAAATAGAACAGATTAATTATACGGAATCTTATGTATATATTAATACGCTAACACAAAACTTGAAACCCCTTTTTTCTCAAGTTATAGACAACACATTTTAATGAAACTTATATCATTTGAAAGATCTGGTTTATACCAACTGCAGAATACAGTTTTTATTCAAATGTTTTGTCTTTAAGATAGGTAAAAATTAAAAATTAAAAAAACTTTTTCCCCACATAAAAAAAAATAAACAACAACAAATAATGCCACACAATTTTGAGCAGAAGGTGAGAGAGAAAGAAAAGGCCTCAATACAGCTGTATATTTTGCTCTTTCTTACTCGAGAGCAAAACAACAACAAAATACATAGCGACCCAGCTCTATTAAACATCGTTGCTGTAGCGTACACGAGGAAGAGTAGAACGCGAGATTGACTCAGACACTTTAACAGAGCTTTGTAGCATCGTTGGTGTTACTTTTTCTTAATTTCTCTCTCTTCGATAGCCTCATGACCAGCTATGGGCAGAGAGCGCTCTGGGAGCGATGAATGTAAGAATTGAGAGCAAAGGCTTATGTAGCAATACAAAACGCAACAACAAATCAAAGACAAAAGACAAACACAGAAACAACACAGAAGCTCTAAATGTAGTGGTGTCCATACTCGCTCACGACAAAAATATCCAAAATATTCATGCCATCATGAGACCGCGGAGAGAGTCAAAATTTATTAATCCTTCAACGAAGTGGCATAGAATTATTATTTTGGGTGTATATGAGGCACAATAAATGTGAAAAAACAAAAATTATAGAGCTACGATAATTAACAAAAATAAAAAGTCGTTCTACGTTCTTATAAAGAAACATTTTTTTTAAATTAACTGCATCACATTGTCTCTCAGAGAACTCTTTAAATTAACCAGAATGCACCAAATGCAAAAACATAAAAAAAAGTAAAAATATAAAAAAAAAATTAAAATTAAATTAAAATTAAAATAAAGACAAGTATTAAAACAAGGATTATAACAAGTATTAGAAAAGGATGACTTCCACAAGGACTGAGACAAGGATAAGGACAAAGATATTGACATAGCTAAAACAATGTTTGGGAAAAGATTGGGAAGCGTATAAGAACAAGAGATAGATCAAAGATTTTAACGCAATAAGAACAAAGCTTTAGAAAGGAAATGGTTCAGGAATTTGGCCATGGATTAAAACAAGAGTTTGGACTGGAAGTAGGTCAATTATTAGAACAAATATAAGAATAAGAATATGAATGAAGACACGTTTTGGAACTAATGAAGGGATAGGGACAAGAATAAAGACACACTGTCACTTCAAAACCTACACTAAGGGAAATAACGCATATTAGCATTATCCACGCCTGAGTATAAATTTTATTCAAATATTTACGTGGATAAATCAAATGTTCTCCTTACAACTCGTTTTTTTCCGTATTTGAATTTTATTTATACCACACACGTACACACATATTTCATACAAGCAAGCAGCAACAGCATCGCACACTTACACACATACTCCGACAAGCAGCAACAGCATCGCACTCTGTTCCTGAGTTTATTTCTTGCATTTGCAGTTCTTATAGTTCTCATTTAGTTATTGTTACAAGAGCAATATATTATGCATGTTTGGCAAAGAAATTAAATTATGTAGGGTGGAGTGACAACTCGGTAAGAATATCTTGTACCGGTTGTCATTTACCTGCATAATTTGCTTCTGCCTAAACATGTTTTGTACATTACTTTTTTTGTGCAATATTAGTGCACCAACTGTCAAAAATAGTATAAATTAGAGAACGAAAAAAGTGAAGCGATAATAAATTATACAGGCAATGGCATTTGATGAACGCAATATGAAGAAAATAATACCATAAAACCATTAATAACATATGCAATTTAAATATGTTTTTTTTTAATTTCAATATTTTTATTCAAATTTTCTTTAAATGCGATAGCTTATTTTCAAATAGTAAATATTTGAAAGATATTTTAAAAAAATTCGTGCATAATTTTAATATATTTTTTATTAATTCTGTTTAAATATTTAAATATTTAATTTAATTAAAAAAGTATTCAAATAAATTTTAAATATTTACGTAGTCGATTTATTCAAATGCGTTATTGGTGCAAAAATGACTCGCTTTTTGGATAAATTAAAAAAGTTTTTGGATAAATTTAATATTTTTTTCCCTTAGTGTACCGATGTGTCCACGACACGGCCAACTTCTTTTTAACTTTACCAAGCGCTATACAAACAGCACTATTTATTTGCAAAGAGAACGAAGCGCTCTTTATGTGCATACAAGTATGTATGTAATGCGCATTGAAATTTTTTGCTAGGTAGTTTTAAAATAAATAACATAAATCAAATAAAAATATGAATTAGTATGAAAAAAATCAATTTTCATAACTGTTTCGGTCTCAAAAGACATATTTTACTCTGTAGAAATTCGTCACACAAATTCAATTCGCCTCAGTGCCTGAAAATGAACACATGTTGAGCAGTTACTTTCACCAAACATCTGTCAACACCTTGTTGAACCCTCTAATATATCCGCAAACTAGCAAGAATTCTTTACGCAATTATTTTTATTTTGTTTCTATTTTCTAAAAAATACTCAATCCGTCCCTCTATTAAGCAAATAAAAAAAAAATATTAAATTAAAAAAAATTGCAATATTATGAATAGAATTACGTTTTATTAAGCAGCTTAAAAAACAATTCTGTGATCTTCGTGGGGTGTTGCAAAAAACAAACCACTCAGGTATCACACAGCCTGGAGGACGGCTTGATTTATTCACCCTTCCTTCAGGCAACTTTTAACCAGTTCTTGTCACAATTTTGTTAATTTTTAAGCATAAAGAAAAAAAAAATAAATGAATTTGCAACCCTTCATGCGTATTGCACTGGTGCGTTTCGCCTCTCTGAATATTGCCCCTGTTATCTTTACTCTACTCAGAAGACACATATGTTAAATTTATGTTGACAGCAATAACAAAATGTTGCTGTTGCTCTGCCTTGTTGACGGTGGCAACATTCTGTTTATTTATTAAAAATTGTAACAAATGCCCGCTAACTAAATTTTATGTATGACCAACAAATTTTCACTTGTTCCCTGCGGATTTGCCTTGATTCTAATTTGTTTTTGTCATATGAACTTAACATACATAGGTCTATATATGTCTGTGTATGGGTGTATAATTATGTTTATGCATTTATTCCGTTTTTGCTGTTTTGTGAAATATTGCTCAGAGGGTTGTTGGCTCAGCGTTTGTTTTGTTGTTGTCGTTGCAGCAGCTGAAGATGTTTTAAGTGTTGCTTTTGGTGCGTTTACAATTAGGCGTCAAAATGCAACACCATGAACATTTATTATGACACTGATTATTTTTTTTTATTTAAAAAAAAAGAATAATTGGGTTGCATGAAGTTCTGTTGAACAAATGTTGAATCTGCGTTAAGCTTAAAAATGCAACTAGTTGTCTTTGAAAGTGAAATTCAAAGCCTTTGCTTTACTTATAACAAAATAGACCAACACTTTCACTGCTTAAATATCCTTGTATAAGTTTTAAAAAAAAAAAACAAATTGGCCATTTCAGTCCTTAAAAGGACTTTGACCGAGCTTTTTATGATCAAATTGTGTTGTGCGTGTTATTAAATTTTTGTACACAAATGATAGAGAACTGGACCTTCTATTTTTGTGTCGACTCCTCCTAACGACTAATGTGCATGTTCTCAAGAAGCCTTGAATGGCATTATTTAGTCTCTGAGGATTGCTTTTGTTTGCAGAGAGGTGACTGCCGATAAAAAAAAAAAATTCTATAGAAAAAAATGTCTGTCTCAGCTGGGGTTTGAACCTGGTCTCGAATTGGCATCGAGTATTGCACGCACTGTCTAACGCACTCGCTACAGTTGTCACCATTATTTTATGAGTTTTTCTCTTTTGCCTTGTTCATACTCAAAATGGATGCCTACCCTCACTGCCTATCCAACTAGCTTATTAGCTTCGATTAGGTTTAAAAGTTTTAATATTCGACAGCAGAAGCTTCTATTTGGCTTACATAGAGATTGCGACCAGAAATTTTCTCATAATTTTCGCATATAATAACGGATATAAAATATTTCAGAAGTTCAATTCTACACTGGAAAGAAAATGTTTTCTTTCAAATTGACGACAGTTGTTATTAATTTGAAGAATTTTGTGTTTAAAAAATAGCTTGCAACAAATTTCGTCAAACTAAGAGCAAATGTGTTTAAAACTTTTGAAAAACATATGAAAAAAAGCAAAATACGAACACATTGTGTTTAATTTTAAGCTAACATTTTTTTTCAGTGTATAGTTTTTTCAAAACTTTGTTCAGATTGTCTCATCATCTTATAAAAATTCGCTAACGGAAGCTATGAAAAACTTCCAAAAGAACCAACGAAATTACTACCTCCAAGCCCGCAGAGAGTTTCAATTAATCTATATATTAATACGCAAACAAAAAAGTTTGTGTTCCCTTTTTTTCTGTGTTTCCTTCAACATATTCACATAATACTTATATCGATGGATAGATATTTTCGAGTAGATTTGCACAATATAACTTTTATTCGAATATGTTGTCATTAAGATAGGTAAAACTCAGCAAATGTAAAACCCCTTTTTTTACCAATGGAACAATGAGAAACTACAAAGCGACAAAGCTCTGTTGAACATCGCTGCTGTAGCTTACAAAAGCAAGAGTAGAATGCGGGAGTGACGCAAACACTTAAAAAGAGCGAGCAGCATTATTGTGGTTGTTTTTGTTGTGGTTGGTGCCTTCTCTTAATTTCTCTAAGCGTTAAAAAAACAGTTGACGAAAAAACGACTGACGACTCAAAGCTGCTTTTATTTAATATTTTTTATTTATTTTTTCTATTTCATTTCAATGTGTTGGTCTCTTCAATTGCGTGAATACAACACACACAAACAAGAAATGTCAGAAGATAATAAAAAACCAAGCAAATTTCATGAAACACAGCTAATTCTTAGCAAAAATATGGCAACACTAATGGCAATCAGAGAGAGAATCGTCGGACGCAAGAGAAAAAAATAGAATAGATTCTAATTGTGCGATATATCGTTGCGGCTGCTGACCTGCGATTTCATTCTGGACGTGTTCATACATTTGCATGCATTCTATTGCTTTGCGATATCGCAAATCGCAACGATATTTGATTCTGTTCGGGCTCTTAAACTGGTGCTTGCTTCTATTATCTTGAGAATTATCATTTATCTTGATTTATTTGTTATACTTTTCTAACGTTTATTTACTTTTATTTTATTTACTTTACTTTTAATTTGTTTATTGACTTTAAATGAATATAATATGTTGAATAAATTTTTGTTATAGACGCATATGCATTCTTTTTTGTCCTTTATCATAGCGTCAAGGTAAGCGTTAAGAATTTACATGCAAAATAATAACAATTCATTATGTGAAAAACAACTTGAGTTTCGTTACCTTATAGAAACAGATGGCTGAATTTCGGCCACAGGCGATATAGTCTTCATTATTTTTAAGTAACTGTTTAATTTAAGAAATTTTTTGTTTTTGCATTATAATTATAACACTTTTGAAAAATATTTTGTAAACCTTTGGATAACAAATAGTAGCTAAGCAGGAATCGGTAGATTAGTGCGGTACCTGAAATAAGCGGTGACCACGTTTTTTCACTACTCGTTTATCTAAAAACAAAATGAAATAATTATTAAGGTTCTGCCAACACTTCTTGAGCTTTTGATCATTAGATTTTTAAGTTAGAGAAAAACTTTTTTTATAACCTAAAAACTATTTTAAGTCCAAAATTGTCCAATTAAGTAAATATAAATCAAAAATTTTCTAAAAGCTTCGACTAAAACTTAAGTAGGCTTAAGCATTTTGAATGCTAACACAGACAATAACTGTGTTACTGTTACTGTTTTATCTTAATTACTTCTAAATATTGACCTTTCCCAAATTGATCGAAGTTTAAATTTTTGTTGAGCTATTGAATGCTTAATTTTTTAAAAATGAAAATTCCTTTCAAGCTCCATCCGCAGCTGAAGACTTTCGTGTATATTGAATAGAAGCTGTAGTTTCACTCTTTATCGTAATTGAAGCTGCAAATCTTAACTCAAGCTCCTGCCGCAGCTGAAGTCTTTCGTATGCACCGAATAGAAATGGAAGCTCACTATAACATATGCGTTATAGAAGCTTTATCTTAACCTTCTACTCAAGCTCCAACTGAAGATGAAGCCCCTTGAATATACTGAATAGAAACTTAAGCTTCACATTATATTCGTTATAGAAGCTGTAACCTTTCATTCAAGCTCTAGCCGCAGCTGAAGTCTTTCATATGCACCGTATAGAAACTGAAGCTTCACACTTATAATCGTTATAACCTTGTATATAACCGTTATAATCGTTGTAACCCTTTGTAACAAGTGAAGCTTAAACCTCTCCTATATACCGAAAAGAATCTGAAGCTTCACACTATGTACATTATAAAAGCTGTACATACCCAGCAAAAAAGGCTACTGGTAGTTAACCGGTTGATTACCAGATAATCTTTCCGGATTTTACCAGTTAATTTTGGAAGAGCATCGGGAAAAAATTAACCCAAAGTTCCCCGTCGGTGAGACTTTGTATCTCCTTCTAACAAGAGCTTGGAATATACATTCGTCTCTTTCGCACACTTAAAAAGGGTGGTGAATATCGTTTTCCCCATCATTGTCAAAGTAAAGAAATGAAAACTAAAAAAAATACTGCCAGGTTAAAAATATCTTTATTTTTATTGCCGATTTCAAATTTGTTTGTTTTTTTTTCAATTTAACATAATAAAAAAAGCAATATTTTTCTAGAAATTTAAGAAATTTAAGAAATCAAAATTACATTTAAATAAAAGCACCAATGTCCTTATTGTTCTGCTATGCTGTTCAATATTTTGGTCGGAATCGTATGAAATGGCACTTTCCAACGAATTGGCTGTGCATGAGTCGAAGTTTTTACTATTTGTTTTAATTTTTTTTAGCACTGAAACTTTCCAAATTTTAAGAATACTTTTCGTTGCTAATTTTTTTTCTTTTTTAAATTTTCACAAAATTTTTTATCACCTTTTTCAAAACAGCAAAAAATTTTTTTACAAAAGACTAAAAGACTACTTTCTCAAAAATAAAAAATATGTAGTTGTCTTATTCAATTGAAGTGAGGTGAAAATTTTATTTCAATGTGTTGGTGAAAAGCTGACATTTTTTGTAAGTGTTGGAAAAAACGGCTAGCGATTTTTTACTGGGTAGTTATAGTAGCTAAAAACCTTGTATTTACCGAATAGGAGCTCAAGCTACGCACAATGTATTTAATAGAATCTGTTACTTTCCATTCAATCTCCAGCAAAAACTGTAGCCTCTCGTATGAACCGAATAGAAGCTGAAGCTTCGCACTTTGTACGTTATAGAAGCTGTAACATACTCTTCAAGCTGTAGCTGAAGCTGAGACTCTCGTGAGCCTCACTGATTAGAAGTTTAAGCTTCACACTATATAATAGAAGTTGTATGTACTAAGAATTCGTACAATGTTCGAAATGGAGGTTTTAGTCTTATTACTAGAATAAATACGGATCAATCTTTTGGATAACGTTCCGAACCAGCGTGCCATAGGTTGTTGATTCAAATAAGCTGAGAACAATTTTGTTAAATTTTTTATACCCCCACGTTTAAAAAACTTAAATGGGGGTATATAACTTGTGTCACTCCGTTTCTATATATATGTATATTCTTGATCAGCATCATCACTCGAGTTGATTTAGCCATGTCCGCCTGTCTGTCCGTCTGTCTGTGATCACGATTACAGCCGTAATATTAAAGCATATTAATTAAAGAAATTCAATATTTTAGCTTTTATCTAAAAAATTAAGGTCAAGTTCGAAAATGAGCCAAATCGGATGAAAACCACGCCAACCTCCCATACAAAGTGACTTTATCAAATTGGTAAAATCTCTTAGAATTCAACAAAAATTAATATATGGACTTGCAATTTTGCATATGAGTTTTGATATTTAATATACACTCTAAGTATGAAATTCAACCAAATCGGATGAAAACCCCGCCTACCTCCCAAAGAAAGTGACTTTATCAAAAAGGTAAAATCTCTCTAAAATTCACAAAAATTAATATATGGACTTAAAATTTTGCATATGAACTTTGATATATAACATGTACTCTGTGTATGAAATTCAAGAAATTGAGTGAAAACCATGCCTCCCTCCCATACAAACTGACTTTATCAAAAAACAAAAGCGAATATTTTCTGTTAAAACTTTAACGAAAAGGTTTTTATAGATAAACATTTTATTAATTGCTTAAGACTTTGAATATACTTTGGTTCGGCCGTGGGGGTATGTTAACTTCGTCCCAGTCGAAGATAATTTCTTACTAGTTTTTTATAAGTTTTATTAATTTTTGATTTACAGTTAACAAATAGAGCAAAGTAATAGAACATGCAAAAACAAGAAAAATTGAATTCTTTTAATGCCACTTTGTTTTAATTTTGAAACTTTTAAACTTACGTTTAAAACAGTTAAACTTCCCTAACAGAGCCCATAACAGAGCTTTATAAAAGTATAAAGAGGCTATACAGTCGTTTTTGCTTCAAATCAATATGAAATCTGTCCAACAGTTATGAATAATATTCGTCGAATACAATGGCATGGAAAACCATTTCTGAACTATTGAAAGTGATGGTGAATAGTCCCAATAGTATTTATCAAGTATTTACCTTGGTTTCGGTGATGGTTTTTTTAAAGCAAAAAATAAAGCTTGATAAGTACACAAAAAAAAAATTCACTTTTCCCATTTTTGTGGAAATTCTTGTGGAGGTTTTCTGCTTTCAATAGCTGTTAAACACAAATAGAATGACGCATCATGCTTAAAATATGACAATAGTCTATGAGAACTATCTTTGAAAATTTTTTATTGGGATTTTTTTTTGCTTATATGAACTAACATAGTGTTGGGAATATATTATGAAAAAAATTTCTAGCAAATCCACCGAGTAGTTTTTTTTGCGAATTTTTTTTTGTGTAGGCAAGTCAGGTACAAAATCACATCATATGCACATATTTGGAGATTTAACTTCTTTTCATAGGTGCATTAATTATGTATTCTTGCAAGGACAGTAGTAATGAAATGTTGTTTTTGTTTTTTTTTTTCTTAACATTTTGTTTTATTTGGACCAATCAAACAGTTTTCGTGATAGTCAGCACCAAAATGTATTGAAAAAACATCGCAAAATAAATGGTTAAATTAAATTTTATTATGTCGGACACACTTACCATAACTTTAAATGTGTTTATTTCGAAATAACTTTTTCGCGGTGGGTTATGATAAAAACTTATCGAGAAAATTGTCCGATTTGAACAATTTTTGCACCACATGCTTCGAACACCAGTCATTCTCCAGTATTAGTATTAGAATCATGAAGGTAGCTCCAAAGCAACGGAGCTGGACTTATCTCAAATCTTAAAAAATAATTTTTTTTTAATTTTGACGTTTGGATCTTAATTCTAGTACCGCTGATAACGGCATTAGTTCTTAACATATTTCCGTCTTGCTTTTTATTTTCAGATGATGCACCAAATTTTTTGATAACCAGCGGCATGCCTTTTTTTTCTTAGTTTACTTTGATATGACATACAAAACAAACAACAACGACGACGAAAACAACAACGATAATTCTTAAATAAAGTTTGATATTTTATCTATTCAATAAAAAAACCGTTTGTCGATATCTTTTTTGTCGATATAATTTTTGTGCAATTTAATTAAAAAAAAAAAAATAAACTGACCATTTCAGCCCTTGAACAGACTTTGACCGAACTTCTTATGATCAAATTGTGTTGTGCATTTTATTAAATGTTTAAACACAATTGATAGAGAACTGGACCTACTAGTTTTATGCCGACTCAGAGCGGCTAATGTGCATGTTCTCAAGAAGCTTTACATGATATACTCTCTGAGGTTTGCCATTGTCTGCAGAGAGGTGACGACCGAAGAGAAAAATTAATTCAATTTACAAAACTTTCTGTGTCAGATTAGCGAGGCTTTAAATTTTGGGTCGCCAAGGTAAAGAATACCCTTAACAAATGTTAATTGACAGGACTAGTATTGCATTTAGTGTTACTACGCGAGAGACTAAAAAAATCACTGACTACTCAAATTGCTTTTTTGTGGAATTATAGTAACACATGGTCCAATAAGTTCCGAGACTAATTACTTGGTGACACCTCTAACGAAATATCGATATAATATTTCGATAGTTCCAACCTTCAAACAATACATGTAAATGACAATCATGACAATCTAATGTTTAGTTTCGAAGTTGCAGTGATTTAAGTGACGCTACTGTTGATATTTTCAAAATAATGGATTCAAAGCAATTCCGTGCGTTGATTTATCACTGTTTTGTGATGGGAAAAAATACCGTCCAAGCTAAGCAATGGCTTCGAAAGTGTTATTCGGACTCTGCTCCGTCAAAAGCATCCTTTTGCCGATGGTATGCTGCGTTTAAACTTGGTCGTACAGACACAAATGATGCTGAACGTTCAGGACGCTCAAATGAGGCAGTTGTTCCACAAAACATAAAAAACGTACAAAAAATGGTATGGGTCGACCGTAAAGTGAAGGTGCGCGATTATTATATAGCATTGTTGGAGAGTTTGAAGGATGAAATCGCGAAAAATCTGCCCCATTTGAAAAAGAAAAAAAAATCTTTTTCAACAAGGCCGTGCCCCAAATCCATGGAAACGATGGCGAAAATTCACGTATCATCGGTATCCGCCAGATTTGGCGACTACTGGCTCTTTGCGGACCTCAAAAAAATCCTTACCGGCAAGAGATTTGGCTCCAATGAAGAGGTGATGTCTGAAATTGAAGCGTATTTTGAGGCGAAGCACGAATCGTTCTACAAAACCGGCATTGAAAAGTTAGAAAAATGGTGGAATGAATGTATTGCTGTCCGATCGGACATGTATACAGAAGAATATTTGCAAAAAAAAGTTTTTTTATTACTTAGTCTCGGGACTCATTGGACCATGTGTTAAATTATGTTTCAAATGGCGAACCACATAAATATGTAATTTCTAATTTTTTTGGGTTGTCCGTTGTAATTAATGTGATGGTGTAAATTTATCGGTATTTCTTATTTCTTTTATTTTCCTGAACATATTTTACTCTAGTTATGCCTAAACCTTGATAAGAACAAGCTGAGCTGTAAACAATTTGTATGACTTAAATTAGTTTTATAATGAATTTGATAGAAATCTCATAATTTTGAATTTATTTCGCTTTAAGTGCTGTCATATCTGCACCAGTGCGAGTTACATCAAAATCTCTCCCTACTCTAACCACAAAATATTAATTACTGCTCCGTATAATGTACAAAACAAACGCACCCTTTTTATATCGTATTTATTTTTAACCACTTCATATGCATTCGTTTTTCGCTTTTGAAATTCGTTAGAGTAATTATTATGATAGTAGAGAAAGGGAAGTGCCCTGCACATTGACATTATCAACCACAATGCATCAAAAGTATTTTTGTAATTTTAATAATTTTGAAAAACAAATTTTAATTGTAAATTTAAGCTAGCTAGGTTAGAGCGAGATAGAGCTCGTAACATAAAATGTTTTATCTATTTTATTTCTCTCCGACGTTTTTGACAGTACCTTTATGATTTTAACCCTCTGATGCGGCTGCTGCTCATACTGTCAATTTAATCCCAATTTGCATCTAAATTTAAATTTCTATCATACTTTAATTCACACTCGAGTGTCTATCGTGATATATGTTTAATGAGTGACGCGTGCCGGGTCTGTCAGTCAAACTCAAACTGCCTGCATGTTTGTCACAGTGTGTGTTATGTGCTGTTTGTCTCTGGCGCTGTTGCTTGTTGGGTAGGTCCCTTTTGTCAATTGCCGTTTGTGCCTTAAGGGGTTAAATATTGCTTTTGTTTCGAGGCATTAATGCGTTTCGTGCGTTGCACTCGTTTGATTTATTTCTGGAAACACAAGCAACACAAACAAAAAAAAAAAACACAATTATTTTTAATGTTAAAATTTTTGATTGAGTTTTTAATTTGTTTGCATTTTGTTTTGATTTCTTTATTCTTCACTCGTGCTTAACTTAATTATGTGCATGTTTCAAGTTGTTAAAAGGTACAAAAATAAAATTTGAAAGAATGTCATAAAGCGTTTGAAAAAAAAAATTGAAATTTAAAGTGGTCGATACTCTGATGCAGACGATTGTTTCAAAGTGTGGTAATGTTTGTTTGTTGTATAAGAAAAAAAAAAAAATCAACATTTTAAAGTAAAACAAAATTTGAAATGAAAAGTGGTTAAAAAAAAAAACTCATCGGACTTACAATAAATTAAAGGTTGGCTAAAGATACTAAAGCAACTTAATTAAAATGCAAATAAATAAAATACAAAGCTCTTAATTTTTACATATAATTATAAAAAAAATTTAAAATTTTTAATTTATTTTATTTATTTTTTTATTTTTATTAAATCTTCAACTTTATATTTACAAATAACGGACTGACGTCTATTAATAAACTAAAATCTTTCTTCTGCAAAATTTATTTGCATACTTTCTGGCATTCTTCCTCTTCCTTGTCGCAAATATCGCAAATTTTGGACACAACTTCGTAGAAGCTGGTGGCTTTCTTGGATGTATCGTAGTAATCGTAGACAACAACCGGTGCTGGTTTCTGCATGGCAACGGCATAAGCCTTGTAGGCTTCAATCAGTAGACATTTGTTGTCATTCTTCTTAAGGCTTTCAAAGTAGATAACAACGGTTGTATCGCCATTTTTGGATTCAATTTGCTGAACGGATGAAAAGAAGAAAACAATTTATAAATAAATATTGAGTCCAATTAAGACTGTGAAATTATTTGTGGATAACAAAACATATTTTCCCAACCCAAAAAATATCTAAGTTGAAATATCTGTGATTTTGTTGCACTGGCCCAAATTTTTTTATGTGTTTGATATCGTAGTACTATTACATTGCTTTTTTAAATTATTATATTGCTGTACAATTTAATTTTCTTTTTTATTCTTATTTTGAATTTGAATTTCAATATGAATTTGAATTTAAACTTGATATTGATGTTAATGTTGATGTTGGTGTTGATGTTGATGTTGATGTTGATGTTGATGTTGATGTTGACGTTGATGTTGATGTTGATATTGCTGTAGACGTTGATGTTGATGTCAATGGTGATAATGTTGATGTTGATCTTGATTTTGATTTTGATTTTGATTTTGATTTTGATTTTGATTGTGATTTTGATTTTGATTTTGATGTTGATTTTGATTTTGATTTTGATTTGGATTTGGATTTGGATTTGGATTTGGATTTGGATTTGGATTTGGATTTGGATTTTGATTTTGATTTTGATTTTTATTTTGAGTTTGATTTTGATTTTTATTTTGATTTTGATTATGACTTTGATTTTGAATTAGATTTTGATTTTGATTTTGATTTTGATTTTGATTTTGATTGTGATTTTGATTTTGATTTTGATTTTGATTTTGATTTTGACTTTGACTTTGACTTTGATTTTGATTTTGATTTTGAATTTTGATTTTGATTTTGATTTTGATTTTGATTTTGATTTTGATTTTAATTTTGATTTTGGTTTTGAATTTGAATTTGATTTGATTTTGATTTTGATTTTGATTTTGATTTTGATTTTGATTTTGATTTTGATTTTGATTTTGATTTTGATTTTGATTTTGATTTTGGTTTTGAATTAGATTTTGATTTTGATTTTGATTTTGATTTTGATTTAAGTGATTTTAATTTTGATTTGATTTTGAATTTGAATTTGAATTTGAATTTGAATTTGATTTTGATTTTGATTTTGTTTTTGATTCTGATTTTGATTTTGATTTTGAGTATTTTGATTTTGATTTTGAGTATTTTAATTTTAGTTTTGATTTTGATGTTGCTTTTGATTTTAGTTGATTTTGATTTTGATTTAGATTTTTACTTTACTTCGACTTTGATTTGATTTTGATTTTAATTTTGATTTACTTTGATTTTAAATTTTATGTTGATTTTGAGTATTTTGATTTTCATTTTTTATTTTTAATTTTTAATTCTTAATTTGATTTTGATTTTGATTTTGTTTTTAATTTTTACTTTGATTTTGATTTTAATTTTAATTTTAATTTTAATTTTAATTTTGATTTTGATTTTGATT
Organism: Pherbina coryleti; assembly: GCA_943735915.1. Lineage (NCBI taxonomy): Eukaryota > Metazoa > Arthropoda > Insecta > Diptera > Sciomyzidae > Pherbina > Pherbina coryleti. The sequence goes on from OX030948.1 coordinate 191,021,080, forward strand.
TTGAATTTGATTTTGATTTTGATTTTGATTTTGATTTTGACTTTGACTTTGACTTTGACTTTGATTTTGATTTTGAATTTTGATTTTGATTTTGATTTTGATTTTGATTTTGATTTTGATTTTGATTTTGATTTTGATTTTGATTTTGATTTTGATTTTGATTTTGATTTTGATTTTGATTTTGATTTTGATTTTGATTTTGATTTTGATTTTGATTTTGATTTTGATTTTGATTTTGATTTAGATTTTGCTTTTGATTTTGGTTTTAGTTTTGATTTTGAGTTTGATTTTAATTTTGATTTTTATATAATTTTGATTTTGAATTTGATTTTGGTTTTGGTTTTGTATTTGAATTTGATTTGACTTTGATTTTGATTTTGATTTTGATTTTGATTTTGATTTTGCTTTCGATTTCGATTTTGATTTTGATTTTGATTTTGATTTTGATTTTGACTTTGATTTTGATTTTGATTTTGATTTAGATTTTAATTTTGATTTTGATTTTGGTTTTGAATTTGAATTTGAATTTGAATTTGATTTGATTTTGATTTTGATTTTGATTTTGATTTTGATTTTGATTTTGATTTTGATTTTGATTTTGATTTTGATTTTGATTTTGATTTTGGTTTTGGTTTTGTATTTGAATTTGATTTGACTTTGACTTTGATTTTGATTTTGATTTTGGTTTTGGTTTTGATTTTAATTTTAATTTTGAGTTTGATTTTGAGTTTGATTTGATTTTGATTTTGTTTGTGATTTTTATTTTAATATTTATTTTTTTTAATTTTTATTTTTATTTTAATATTAGTTTTAATTTTTATTTATATATTTATTTTTATTTTTATCTCTGTTTTTATTTTTATTTTCATTTTTATTTTCATTTTTATTTTTATTATTAATATTTTGACTTTGATTTTGATTTTGATTTTGATTTTGATTTTAATTTTGATATTGAGTTTGAGTTTGAGTTTGAGTTTGATTTGATTTTGATTTTTGTTGTGGTTTTTAGTTTAATATTTATTTTTATTTTTTTTGTAATTTTTATTTTTACTTTAGTATTAGTTTCTATTTTTATTTTTATATGTATTTTTATTTTTATCTCTATTTTTATTTTTATTATTATTTTTATTTTGACTTTGATTTTGATGTTAGTTTTGAGTTTGATTTTGGTTTTATTTTGATTTTGGTTTTGATGTTCTTTTATTCTAATTTTGCTTTTGATTGTGATACTGATTGTGATTTTGATTTTGATTTTGATTTTGATTTTGATTTTGATTTTGATTTTGATTTTGATTTTGATTTTGATTTTGAATTTTGATTTTGATTTTGATTTTGATTTTGATTTTGATTTTGATTTTGATTTTGATTTTTATTTTGATTTAGATTTTGCTTTTGATTTTGGTTTTAGTTTTGATTTTGAGTTTGATTTTAATTTTGATTTTGAATTTGATTTTGGTGTTGGTTTTGTATTTGAATTTGATTTGACTTTGATTTTGATTTTGGTTTTGGTTTTGGTTTTGATTTTAATTTTAATTTTGATTTTGAGTTTGAGTTTGAGTTTGATTTGATTCTGATTTTATTTGTGATTTTTATTTTAATATTTATTTTTATTTTTTTTAATTATTATTTTTATTTTAATATTAGTTTTAATTTTTATTTTTATATTTATTTTCATTTTTATCTCTGTTTTTATTTTTATTTTCATTTTTATTTTCATTTTTATTTTTATTATTTATATTTTGACTTTAATTTTGATTTTGATTTTTATTTTGATTTTGATTTTGATTTTGATTTTAATTTTGATATTGAGTTTGAGTTTGAGTTTGATTTGATTTTGATTTTGGTTGTGATTTTTATTTTAATATTTATTTTTATTTTTTTTTAATTTTTATTTTTATTTTAATATTAGTTTTAATTTTTATTTTTATATTTATTTTTATTTTTATCTCTGTTTTTATTTTTATTTTCATTTTTATTTTTATTATTTATATTTTGACTTTGATTTTGATTTTGATTTTGATTTTGATTTTTATTTTGATTTGGATTTTGATTTTGATTTTGATTTTAATTTTGATTTTGAGTTTCAGTTTGAGTTTGATTTGATTTTGATTTTGGTTGTGATTTTTATTTTAATATTTATTTTTATTTTTTTTGTAATTTTTATTTTTATTTTAATATTAGTTTTAATTTTTATTTTTATATGTATTGTTATTTTTATCTCTATTTTTATTTTTATTTTCATTTTTATTTTCATTTTTATTTTTATTTTTATTTTTATTTTTATTTTTATTATTATTTTTATTTTGACTTTGATTTTGATTTTAGTTTTGAGTTTGATTTTGGTTTAATTTTGATTTTGGTTTTGATTTTATTTTATTCTAATTTTGCTTTTGATTTTGATATTGATTGTGATTTTGATTTTGATTTTGATTGTGATTTGGATTTTGATTAAATATTAAAAAAATTTAATTTTTCCCCCAACTTTTAACAGCCTTCAACTTTATTTCTTTCCTTTTCGAACCTTTTCCTTTATTTTTTTTTTATAGCAAGAAATATTTCTAATAATTATCGAAATAATATTTAATATTTTAATGTTAAATTTTTTAAGAAAGTTCTGCCAAATTTCTCTCTGTTGTCCTTTTATCTCTCTCAGTTTATTACATTATCAATATTTATTTCATACTTACTCTAACGCGATCCACTTTACGGAGATCCTCAAAACTATCCAAATCGACTACATAGCCAGATGGCAGCGACACCTCCATGATGGCCATGTTCGATTGACCATCTTTGCCTACATACTCAACGCAAACGTCCAATTCGAGTTTGTGCACCGGTGTTTCTTTGTTGACAATGGTTTCGAGCTTAAAGCTAGGAGCGGGATTCTTGTCGAAAATATTGTATTGGTAGGAAACTTGAACTAAAGCAGCGCCTTTACCCTTGGCATGGAACTCAACCGAGCGTGTCTTGGCTGGTAGCTTGAAAGATAAAAACATAGAAAAATTAACGCCCTGCAAATTGTCTATTTTTGGTTATTAATTAAAAAGTTTCATGTGTTGTTTTTCCTATCTGACTCATACTTCTATCGAAGCAGCAACTTACATCGAAAGATTGCAGCAACAGCGAATTTTCTTCGCCAATCTTGAGTTCTTCGCTCTTTTCACGCACACCACCCTGTGATTTGAAATCAACATTCATCTCTGCTGCTTCATAACCGGACAACTCGGCAAACTTAATGAGTGCCTGGAGACCAACAACGGTATCCTGTGTGGAGGAGAAGCCACCATAGTTGTTACGTTGAGCCACTAACCACTTCAGAATCGGCAGCACGTGCTCCGACTCTGCATTTTGATCAAGTATGGTAAGCAAATTATAAGCAGTCGTCTCAACTTCATCACTGCGAGGCCAACGCCACCAACAACAAATACCACCAAAGAATGGCCTGTCATTCTTTTCAACAGACGACCACCAACGGCGATCCGAATCGGTTTTGGCGAGTGTCTGCATTTCGGCGAGCTTCTTTGATGCCATAGGATGCTTGGCTTGTTGCAACGTAAAGATTGCTAAAGATTTGATGCGTAAATCAATATCGTCCTTTTCCATGTTGTCTACAATGAACTTCAAGGCCTTCTCGATGTGTGCAGCATAGTCCGAAGATGTTTTCTGTGATTGTAAAATAGAACAAAGAGAAGGTGGTGATTGTTGGCAAATGTAGATATGTATTTTTTATTAAAGTGAACTGTTATAAAATGAATTAATATTAAAATGAATTATAAACTAAGAATTTGCATTTGCAACATTGGTTTGGGCATTAAAAGCTTTTTGGACACAAGTATAAAAACTAAGAGAGCTCTAACCCTTTCAGGAGTGATACAAGGGTTTTTCCTTATAAAATAGTTATGTCCGAAATGATGTCTTTGTGCATAAGTGAAACTCCAAAAAGTCTTTTTTTAAATATTTAACACATATAACTACATTTTCGGGTGATAATATTTTAAGGAAATGCTAAAAAAATACAGTGGAGATTGGTTCGTAACACGTCTACGACATCACCAAAGGTAACGAATCATGGATCTACGCAGCAATCCACTGTTTGGTTATCTCAAAGTAAGCAAAACCTGAGAAAGGTTTTCCGAGTACGGTAGACATCCAAGCAAATGGTTGCCAGTTTTTTCAGAAAAACTAAAATTAGGAGCAATTTCAATTCGAATATTTTGAAGATTTTCACCCACCTGTTTCTCCAGCAAGGCAAGCACAACACTTGATGTCAGCGAAACTTCGTTACGCTGCGAGTTGTAGAAAAAGTCGCCGGCTTCGGTGAAACTACCATTGGCTGCCTGACGTTCGGCCAAGTATTTGAGACCGGTATCGAAAACCTTGCTATCAATGGTAACATAATCGGCAGACTGTTGCAGGAAGCGCATGACGTAGGCAGTCAACCAAGTGGAACCATTTCTAGCAGGCTCATCTGGCTTTGTTTCAGGTCCAAAAGAGCTGAATGAGCCATCTTTGTGTTGGAAATGCAAAATATTCTGATAGCCACGCTCCAGGTTTAGCTTAATGCGGGACTCCAGCGATGGGTTGATTTTCTTGATGCTCTATTAAGGACAGGTTATTAAAGTATTATCTATAAAAAAAATGTTTCCTGCAAAGAAACTACCTTCAAGTAGCGCAGCAGCAAATAGTTGGGCACAAATTTCGACATGGTTTGCTCGCCACAACCGGTTGGCAGACGCACGAGATAGTCCAAGTTATTTAACAGTGGTCCCAGCAAATCACCCACAACAGCGAACTCAGCATGTTCCGAATCGGGTACAATTTCTGCAGGCAACTCCAATTCAAAAGTTTCCTTAGCTTCTGGTGCATCCTTGAGATTGACAAAGAATGCACGATTGGCATACTCGGTAATACCTTCGGGCACCACTTTGAGCGACTTGTGGATAGCATCACCTGCTATGGGAGAGATAGCGGTGAATTTAAGCAAAATGTTGCCTATAATTGTGGGTCGCAGCATAAAGGATACACCGCGTGCCGAGTTAGCTGGAACGCGAACTGTTTTGGTGCGTTTCTCTACATCGATCACCTCATTGGTAACTTCTGTAAATTCGAATTCATTGTCGGTATTCTCCAGGGTAACTTCCACATCTAGATCCTTTTCGAGGTAGTTGAAAACGAGAGCGGGCACGGAAATAACCTCACCTATGTAGTAGAAAGTTAGAAATATGGATTAGGAAGGGGAACAAAATAATAAATTAGGAATAATAAATTGGGCTATACCCAAAAATTTATGGACTGATTTAACATCATAAGAACTCAATGAATCAAATAAGCTTAACACGTTCCCTGTCCAAACATATTCCTAAAGGCTTCCTCACACGTTCCCATATAAAAAAGTGTATGTTCACATATGGCTCATGAACCGTAATAATTTCATACATATGTGCATAATGCATTAATAATGACACAAATATATTTTTATAACTATATGCTTACGTTCTATTCCAATATCCTAAACTATTTTTTCGTATAAATATATTGAAGTTAGTATCAATATGTTTATGTGTCACATATGCTTCATAGACGTGTGAACAGATATAATGAATGAATCACATGTTACTCATAGACTAGTCTTTTTACTCACCTCGCTTCACCGAATACGGCAGCCTGATCGAGATAAAGAATGGCTGGAATGTTTTGATGGTCGTCTTGTCCTTAGTCGTTGCAAAGCCCTTTTCTGGATTCAATGAAAATCCGCTAACCAACCACGAAGTAATGGTGTCTGGAATTTTCTTAATCCATGTAAAGCTTTCTTTATCGGTGCTGGAATTAAATAAAAAATGCATTAAACCAAATAAAAATAACAATTTTATTGCAATACTTTTCAATGTTGGCAAATATCCAAGTTTCAGCAAAATCTTTGCGCACAGCAGGTGCAGAGGGTATTGCGGCGCTTGCACTTTGCGGTGCTATTCCTGCAAAGGCTCCAGTAGCAAATGTACTAATCTTGTTAACACTTTCACGATGAACACCACCTTCAGCATCATCTCTTTCAGCTACCGCTAATAAAATATGCAAATATAAAACTTACCCCTTAGTTTGATCCTCTTTTTGTGTAGTGTAGGAGACTCACCATACCACTCCGGTTTTGTCATGTTGTAGAAATAGTGGGCGTTGGTTAATGTAACCACACCGCTAATTTCACCAGGATAACGTGAAAAGCCACCTTGATAAGGTGTACTGGTTGAGTATTGACCCAGTCTCCAACGTACTTGATCCTCGCTTATGTCGTTGTTCTGTCTGAGCAACAAAACGCTTTGATCGATTCCGAGCAGACCAACAAAAGAGTTGGGCGCAGTCTTTATGGTAAGGGCAACGTCTTCGCCAACTTTGACTTCTTTGGCTGCGTCGATGGTGATCTGAGGGGAGTATGGAAGGAAGATTAATATGACATATCCTAAAACCAGAATTTATGCAATCTGAAAAAAATTTTTTAAGAGGCTCTCACCAAAAAAGCTAACCAGCAAGGCTACCCTGACATAAGCATTGTCGTAGTCCTGTCATTCTTATCAATGTAATTTAAGTAGTTTTCATAGTTGGTACGCTTAAAATTTCTGGAGTCACGTCGCTCACAGGTGAGCTATAAGTTGCACATGCAACAAATAGCACATCATATAAGAAACGCTTAGCTCACCTACTGAGTCCCCAGTCACTCCTAAACAATCTGCGTACTCGCCTACCACTGTCAACAGACGCTTTCTTAACTAGACTTTCGGAGGTAAGTTATTTATTCTTTGTTTATGCAGGATTCTACGTGAGTGTCATGCCATATTTCTTGAACTTTTTGCCATAAATCCTTTTTATTTTTGAAATTTTCCCAATTCTCTGTTTTAAATCTCCCCAAAGATTTTCGGTTGGGTTCAGATTGGGCGGCTGACATGGCCAATTTAAAACTTTAACATTTTTTTATACCCCTCGCTCAATAAATTTGAAGTGTGTTTTGGGTCATTAACTTGCATAAAGACTTAATGAAGTGGAATGTTCTCTTCAATAATTGGTAGCATTACGTCTTGGAGAATGTCTTTGTAAGTAAATTTAGCAATTTTGTCAGTAATAGGGAAATAGGCCCAACGCCATACTAGGAAAAGCAGCCCCAAACCAATTTATTGCCACCAACATGCTTGACTCGGTGAATGAACTTATGGGTAAACTGGAACGAGAGGGGTGCATGGTGATACGCTGATGATGTTGCTGATGATGTTGCTATTGTCATCTCAGGAAAATATGTATTCACTCTTCGAGATATATTTGAAAAATTGTCTAAACACTCTCGTAAACTGGGTTACCAGCTGTGGACTCAGCGTTAATCCTAAAAGACTGAGTTAGTGGTCTTTACTAGACAACACAACTAGTCAGTCCTCCAAAACTGGGAAATACTAGACTAAATTTCTCGGAACAAGCAAAATACCTGGGTCTCATCTTAGATAGGAGACTAAATTGGAACCCCAATCTGCTCCAGGGAGCCAAAAAAGCCAATATATCCCTATATTCATGCAAAAAAGCAGTGGGTAGTAAATGGGGATTGCAACCTAAGGTAACTCACTGCCTCTATACAGTTGTTATACGTCCTATATTGTTATACGGTCCTATAGTTTGGTGGCCGGCTCTTAACAAACAAACACACCTCAATATACTTCGCAAAGTTCAACGGTGAGCTGAGCTGTGCATCAGTGGAGCACTAAGAACCACTCCAACGGATGCACTCGACATTATGCTCACCCTGACACCACTAGATACTCTAACGAATCAGATAGCTGCAAACACAGCAATACGTCTGAAAGCCACTTCCCAATGGAAGGGAGGTACAATAGGACACTCTAACATTAGGAAACTTCTTCCTCCAATACCCACGACCGTAGAATACATCACGCAAAAACTTCTTTTCGACAAAAAGTTTGATGTATCAATTCCCTTTCAGAAATGAATGGGAACTTGAAAGTTCTCCACCTAACAATGCCACTGAAGTCTACACTGATGGATCAAAATTAGATGGCAAAGTAAGGGAAGTAGTCTACTCTGAATCACTAAACATCAACCTTGCCTTTAGGCTCCCCGACCACTGCAGTATCTTCCAAGCGGAAGTTACAGCGGCACACGAAGCCGTTATTTGGCTTCAGATAAATGATAGATCAACTAGAGATATTTGTCTTCTATCTGACAGCCAAGCCTCTTTGAAAGCCCTGGAATCTGTTGTAACAGCATCTAAAACAGTCCTAAGCTGCCGCAGATCTCTAAATGAGATGGCAGAGCAGCTCAATATACTTCTATGTTGGATCCCTGACATAGAGACTTCCCAGGAAACTGCAAAGCAGACGGGACTTCCTAACCCCTATCGACAGATAAGGAAAAAATTGGATTACCTCTCGCCACATGTAAATTACGCACAAATGAACTATTCCTTGTGTAAGTACCAACATTAGGTGGTCAACGGGTAGCACATGCCATACGGCGCGGCAAGTTTGGCTAACCCTGAACTTAAAACGCTCAAAGGAACTAATTTCCCTTTGAAGAGAACAAATAAATATTGTCACAGGCGTTCTAACAGGACACTGCCAGATTGGAAACCATTCCCGAAGACTAAAAATCCTCCGTAACGACTTCTGCAGAGTAAGCTGCATAGACGAGGAGGAAGTAGAATCCACAACACATCTTCTCTGCACATGCCCAGCGCTGACCAGAAAACTCCACCTTTTCCTAGGTAACTGGTTCCACAGTGATCCAGACGAGCTCTCAAAATCTTCGGTCTACCGAATACTCAGCTTTATAAATAGCACCAACTGGTTCAGATAGAGTGGAAAATAATTAACCCCTAGTACCACAACGGGCCGAATTGGCCTAAGTGTGTCTTATAAGAGGCAGCCACGTCAACCTAACCTAACCTAACATGCTTGACTGTCTTTTTTGTGTATTTGAGGGAAAATGCTTGTCCTTAAGGGCGTCTGATGTTTCATCCGGCATCATTACCAAATAAATTTATTCATGTCTCATCACTCCAGAGTATGTTATACCACGGTGTTCTCTGTTCCACTTGTGCACTTCGGCGAACTCTTTTTCTCTTTCGTAAATTTGCCTTTATAAGCAGAGGAACTTAACTGTAGTAGGCTGAACCATTGACATGATCAACGGTAGCGTTAATATCTACGAAGGAGTAGCAATGATCCGAAAAACAATATGTTAGCTCGGGGATAGCCCTTATCCTGACAGAAACATGAACACAAATACGTTGAAACAATACCATGTCTATAGAGTGCGTTAATTGTTGGTTTAAAATGGATGGCAGTAATAACTGCAAAACCGTGATTCACTAGATGCGATGTGTGATATAGTGAGAGCTATAAAACTCTGAGCGATGCGATGTGTTGTAATGGTGTGAGTTATTAAACTTGGAGCGAAATGCGTTGTTTTGAAAAGGTGTAAGTCAGAGTAAATACAGAGCGAATAATGTGAAGTAACTGAAGGCGTAAGCTTGATGTATTAAGGGAAGCATTAAGGGCATGAAGATATTCACCTAAGTCCCCTATCCTAAGGTGATCTTGTTCAGAAGTATTATGGGCGCAATGAGATCCACTTTAGTCTGTTCCTAAAGTGGTCTCGGAGCGTTCAGGGTGAATATGGGCACGAAGGGAATTTTCAATTAAATTTAATAGTGTTCTTGGGTTGTTCAAGGAGGCATTACTGTAGCTGCCAACGCAGTAGTGCCAAATTGGTGATGCTGGACAGGCTGTTAGACGTTATTTGGTGGCTTAAGGTTGATCTTGGTGGTAGTAAGTGTCGAGTTATATTCTTCATAGTCATAGATATGCGTTGTGTCAAGTGCTATATGTCAATATTGGTGAGTGCTATGTCGGGGTAAAATCTTTAGCCTAGGAGACTATCGCAGGACTGGCCCTTTGGGGAGCCTCTTGCTGGCTCAATGTTGCGAGCAGGTCTGTGGTGATCGGCGTGGAGTTGCGCTTGCTTACAACCGGGTGACAATGCCCTCATATTGTCAGAGATTTTAGATCGGTCTCGATTTCTACCAATAAATGTGAATGGTGATAACTCTAGCCTTCCATGAATGGTACTATGGTTCCAATATCGGAATGTAATCCATACAGGATATTTGTCTATATATAAATACATGTAAATACATATAAATACATACATATAATGTCTTTGGCAGGCGTGGCACATCCCATACAATCCAAATTTGCGATATCGAATAGCTTTAGACTTAGAGGTCACACAGCCTCAGAAATCGGTATTCGACCTCAACTTACACATACCATTCCACTGGTTACAATTTATGGGCGTTAAAAGAGGGGCGTGCCATTTTTCAGTAGCCCAAATTTCGGTATAACATTTAAACTTTAAGTCCCAAATCAAAGAAAATTGGTAGGAACTTCCTATTTAGTCGTGTTCTTCGACTAGAAAAATAGAACGAGCATTATACAAAGGGGCGTGGCAGCACCCATACAATTCAAAGTTTTTATATAAAATAGCTTTGACAGTAAATTCGTATAACAATGAAACTCGGTATGAAGGTCCCACTTCGTAATATCCATCTACTAGAAAGTAGAATATGGGAAGTAAGATACTGGCACAAGGAGCATTGGAAAAAGGGGTGGGGCCAAAAGAAAAAAGATGTTTTCAATAAAAAAAAAACAAATCAATTTTTAAATGGTCGAATTTCGACCAAAGGCGATACTAGTTAAATGAAATATGCTCAAGTGTGATGGTATAACCAGTATTGAAACCAAAAAATAGGGTGTTGGTCGCGTCCGGAGTCAAGAAATTGAAGTGCGGGAGATGATCGGAAGGACGCTAGTTAATGAAACGTAGCTGGCGTTAACGTCCGGAAGATCATATGTATTGGACGGACGTTAATTACCGTATGTTGTTGAATAAGCGTTTCTGAAGATTAATCTGCTGGCCTCAGTTCCTTAAACCTCGACTCTTTGTCCCAAGGGGCACCGTAGAAGAGAACTGACAAAGCAGGTGTCTACGTTAAGCATTAATAGGAACTTTTCTGTAATCGCTTTCGATGACATAAAAGGATCCTTCTTGTTATCCCGTTCTAATATTTATCAACAGATTCAGTAAAACGCAAAATATAACCTCAAAGTACCTATTTCAATGGCCAACAAAATTTACTTTTTGGAAAAGCAAAGTGATCTGTGCAACTAACTCCTATGTATTAAACGATTATCATTTTTTAAAATCCAAAACACTTGGGATATTACCCTTTATCTCAAGAGAGATTTTAAGTGTGAAATAAGGAAAAGAATGTCATATCCGGAGATGGTTCTTTTAACTTCCAGTAAAAGCTCGTGATTGCGATTTTCAGATAATTCCTTTACTTGACTCTATAAATTTTTCAATAAATGTTTAATTTTAAGGCAAACTCCTACTGGGTCTAAAAATTTCACAAATTCCACTTAAAATTTTGAAGTCTTCATTCTTACACGAAGTATTATAAAAATGGTTTTTTGTAGTTTAAGAGAAAATCTTACCTTGTTCTTGAATTCCCAATCAACATAGAAAGTAGTCTCGGCGTATTTGTATTCATCACCATCAACATAGTGAACGTAGATTTTTCCATATGGTGCCATATCGAAAGTGGGTGTAAATTTAAATTTGATAACCTTTTGAGGTTCCGGTAGATCAACACGGTCGATGCTCAAAACATTGCCACGCCCCACAATGGTGTAGGTGAAGTACTTGATCGGTTCGCTTGAGTTCAAAGTGGCTGTCGATTCAACGTTCTCAGTAATGCTAAATATTTAATAAATTTTAAGAATATTTAAAGAAAATTTGAGCATATTTCAGAAATTTCTAATGCACTATCGTCTGCTACTTACGAATACTTGTCCTTCTCATAGTCCACATCAAGCTTCAGATATTCTTTGGGTTCTTCATCTTTGATTCTTGGTGTAGCCACATCCGTATCTTTGGGCTCTCTAAATGGATAGGCCGAAGCGATTTCATTCTTCTCGTCTAAATACTCGAGTGTGCCTTCGAAGTAATGTTGATAGCCTTCGATTTCAGGTAGATCAGGCAGTGTAACCTTGAATACAGCAATGCTACTATCATTGAGATGACTTTCAAATACAAATTTCAAACGCTTTTCTGGCGGTGGTATGGGAGTAGTTGTGACCGGCTTAACTTCTTTGTTGCCATCCCACCATGAAACATCACGGAAATCCTCGACGTACGTAAGGCGTACAACTGACTTGGTATCCTTCAGCAGAGAGCCATCGACATGCAATATTTTGAATACTTGCTCTTCTTCCTTGTCGGCATGGTAGGTGCCGCAGGTTGCATAAGATTCACACATCATTTGGTAGCGATAGGGGAAGAGTGTGGTGCTTGTGGTGCCATTAAGCTTCACACCCGTGAATTCCTCCTCCACGGTAGCGGTTATTTGTAGGGATGAGGGATACTTTTGATTTATCTTAGTCTCATACTCCTTCACGCTGAAATCGAATTTAGCCTTGCCATTCACCATGTCGGTGATTTTAATGATAGCCGGAATTTCAGCCTCCTGTTTGTGATCATCATTATAGCCGCGCCAGTAGCTGGTTTGTACTTCCAAAAGTAGCGTTACTTTGCCGTTGACTGGTTTGCCGTAGGTGTAGCTGGGGTTGGTTGGGGGTAATTTAGCAAGAATTCTATGTAAAAAAAAAATTTCAAACTTACTTGGCTCTCACTACAGCCTGCATATCGCCATCCTTCACAGCTACACGTTCGTTAGCCTCCAACTTGACCTCATATTTGGGCAACACATACTTATCAACTTGGAAGTTGACCTGCTTGCTGATGCCAGTTTCACCAGTTCTGGCGTAAATGCGCCAGCTACCAAGTCCGGCGTATTCGGAGATTTCAAACTTTCCGGTAAAGACACCCCTGACAACTTTCAAATCCTTGACTTCCTTTACACGGTTACGTTTGCTATCCTACAAATCGTTAAGGAAAACCAATTTAACACGCTGTTCGCTAATATTTCCTCTCTGCCGCCCACTCAAACTCACCTCAAACCACACTGTAGCGGTTTTTTCAATCTCCGATGGCTTCAGATTCTCATCCAAGAATATTACGCGATACTGCAACACATCTCCAGGCTTATAGGTGCCCTTATCTGTCTGTATGAGCACATAAGGCTCGAATTTCTGATAGTACAACTTGGTGGAATTGTGAAATTCGACACCAGTTACACCATCAGCGGTTAGATTGTAAGTGCCTTTCTCCAACTCTGGCACATCGAACTGCACCAATTTCACCTCGTCGGCTTTGTTGAGTTCAACTATTTTCGATTCATTGTATGATGGTCCCGTTATGCCCACCTTCAGCTTGCATGGCTCTTCAGTGTTGTGCACCGCTACGGCAACATTGTACTTGCGTGCCGAGTGCAGCGTTCCCGGTCCAATCACGGTGTAGTGCCTAGAATGGTAATAAATATAAATTAATTAGTTTTGTGATAAGCTTAGAGTTCTGAAAGATTAAATAATAAATTTTAGTTGATCTTTAAAAAAAAAAACAAAATACACACAACAAACTGTTTGAATCTATTAGCTACTTGTTTTATTTTGTTTGTTCACCAATGTTATCAGACGGGGTCAAATTCAAATTTTTGGGAGGAAATATTTTGTATAGAACCACTGAGCAAGCACATACGCGATTAGAGGCTAGTTCAACTAGAGGCCATCGTGACTGAAACCGAAGCTTTGGGAATTAATATGTTAAGAGAAACTAAACATTTATGTCCGAAAATCAAGTTCTGAATTTTTTTTTTTTTTTAACCAAGGAGGATTTCAGGTGAAATTCCTATTTAGTCAAGTCTGCCTTGGTTCGAAATGGCGTGATAGATTAGATTATCTTGGGGTGATAGATAAGATCACTTGGAGAGGGAAGGGGCGAGGGGTGAGGGAAGATTCTCTTGAATCTGAGACAAGTGTCATGTCTTTACCTCAGTCAATCCAAGTTATAAGACCATTTCATCCACAAGCTTCTCCACCACCAATCACGACTTCGAATTGGAGATGGGGAAAGAAAATTGCAAATGCGAAAGGTAAGAGCTCGGAATCATCGCCTACCGGGATTCGAACCCGAGTCCTCTGGGGTGGCAGTCAAATACGCCACCTACTCGACTATCGAGGTTGGTTTTATTTGCTCAAGAGTTTGAGATTTATTCACGTAAAAACGATCTTTTGCGTTACTCCACAAAAAAAAAGTCCAGAGGGTCAAATCGCGGGACCTCAGAGGCCAATTGACAACGCCACATCTCGAAATAAGTCGTCCTAGAAATTTCTGTTTCAAAAAAACCACAATTGGTTGCTCTAGTGTAGCTAAGGTCTCATCTTGTTGAAACCACATATCGTCCAGATCCATATCTTCAAATTTAGTTAAGAAAATCGGTTAACATATGACCATAGCGTTTAGAATAGAATTGACTGTTACACTTGCCACTTAATCGTTTTCAAAAAAATACAGACCAGTGAAACCAAAAGACCATAAGGCACACCAGACAGTCACTTTTTGCGAATGCATTGGCTTCTTCATAATCGCTTGGGGATTTTCAGAGCCCCATATATGACAATTCTGCTTATTCACGTATCTACCTAACACGAAATGGGACTCATAGCCAAAGAAAATTTGCTTCGTAAAATCGGCATTTTTGTTTTTAGAACAATGTATTGCAAAATGGCAGACCTTTATCTACACTTCGTTTGAAAAACTCATACCCGGCTCAATTTTGAACAGAAGTATATAAGAAAGTTGAATAATTAAATCTTTAAACTTGAAAAATGTTACTTTTTCTTTTTTTTTCAGGTCATGGGCTTAAACTTCAATTAAATGTACATTTATTAAGAAGAAGGTTTTTATTGAAAATGTTTTCAATTATAAAAAAATACCTTGGATTGCTACGAATTTCAGACAGATATTAACATCTTACTTTTATGGTGTGAGGTTAATAACTTAAAGCTCAATTTCTCCAAATTTTTTTGTCGCAAAAATGACTTCATTAGTAACAAATATTCATATGATGCCATCAGCTTCTTTCAAAGATCATCCGTTGTTAAGGATCTTGGCATTTACTTCGATCCCAATCTCTCATTCAAAACTCATAGAGATTATGTAATATCCAAGGCTAATTCAAAGCTAGGTTTTGTCAAAAGAAATTCAAAGGAGTTCTTAGACCCTTATACGGTCAAATCTATTTTTTTGAGCTTAGTCAGATCAATATTAGAATACTCATGCATTATTTGGAGCCCATCGTATTCTGTAGATGTTCACAGAGTAGAGAAAGTTCAAATGAGGTTTTCTCGTTTCGCTCTGCGTAATATGTATACATATCAAAAATTCACTAAATATGATATTCGCTGTAAACTGCTTGGACTCCAATCGTTGGAGCTAAGAAGAAATAGTTTTTCTATTTTATTTATTAAAGACATTTTAGATGGTAAAATCCAAAGACCTGAATTGTTGCAACTTATACCTTTGTACGCACCAACAAGAGGACTTAGGGAAAGACCTTTATTTTATATTTTTCCCCATAAAACTAATTATAGCCAGAACGAGGTTATCTCTAAAGGTTTATACCTATGTAATTCTGCTGTCGGTCAATTAGATTTCAGTATGAATAGAGAATGTTTTAGAATTTATTACTAAATTTGCTAAACTATGTTTAATATGTTAGATTAAGTAAGATTAAGAATTATATCTGTGAGGGCAATGTCCCAGTAGATGAATAAATAAATAAATAAATAAATAAATTATAAAAACTTTGAAAAGGTGTTATATACTCCAATTGAAGTTGAAATTTTGGAAAGAATGCTTGCTCCAACTTTAAAAGTGAAGCAATATTTTTAACCGCTATATCTTTTACTTAATTTTTAAACGTAACTATAGACCAGAGATCTGCAACAAGTCACTTGAAAATCAACTAACTGGAAAATAATCAACTTTCGACTTGACTTGTAGAAACTTGATATGTTTCTACCCTACAAGCCCCGATTTGTTTCTGAAAAACGAATCATAAGTCAGGCTTGATTCTATTTTGTTTCTACCCTACATTAATTGGTAGAAAAAGCAAGTTTTCTACTTTTCAAGTCTGTTTTCAAGTCTATGCGACTCCGCTGCCGCAGAAACCCTGTGACGATCGTCTACTTATACTTTTCTATACAAAGCAGTGTTGCCATATTTTTTTTTAACAAAACTTTAATTTCCAAAAAAAAAAAACTTGTTTTTTGGTGAAAAAACTTGATATTAAAAATTAACTAAGACGTATTTTTCAAATGTGTGCTTTAAAATTTTGGGCAATTCGCTTTGTTATCTCGTTGTCCCGTTATTTTGGCCACTTCATTTCTCAAGAAAATATATGTATGCCACTTCATTTCTCAACTCTGAATATATGTAAACTGAAGCGTAAAGTTTAAAAAGGAATCCCAAAAATTGACCGCCAAGACTCGACGAAGGGAAACCGAGACAAAAGAACAGAAGCAATGACAGCAACAATAAAAGCAACAGCGCTGCCATAAAAATAAACTTTGAAAAAAGTGAAAATTAGTAGTAGCAGCTTCAAATGATACTTTTCTTTTTGTAGTAACATACAATTTAGTTTATCTATTTGATTCATAGATTCACTAAAATAGAAAGCATCGTTTTAAGGGGGGAAATATACCCAGAACTTTTTTTTTTCAAAAAATTACATTTACATTTCTTAAAGCTTTAGATCTCAAAAATATGTGGTGAAAATTTTAAGTCGATATCTCAAAAAATAACAAAGTTATAGCCTATTGAGTAAACCGCCTTCTAGAGGGTGCAGTGCTGGCCCTTATTTTCAAACGCGTTTTTCTCGAAACCATGTTTTCAAAGTCGGTGACCAAGATTTCTCGAAGCTCAGTGAACCGATCGTTTTGATTTTTTTGCAGGCTTGTTTTATTCATAATAATCTCGTACTTGTCATAGGATTTCTTTTTTTGGTAGCTTCATTCATATTTTATAGGCAAAATAATGACAAATTTTTGGTCGAAAATCGTTTCTTTACGTTCGGAAGTCCGCCATTTTGTGAAAAATCCATATTTTCAAAATCGGCTATGACAAGTACGAGTTTCAAGTATCTAGTTTAATAATATATTTCATTTATTTTAGGTTTCCTTAAAAAAATGCACAAACATGACCTTTTTTCTTCAGCCGCTGGGTATATTAATCGTAAAAACTTGAAAAACTGGGTAAAATAAAATAAAACTTTATTTTTTTAGGAAAAAACTTGAAAACTTTCTACCCTCTCAAAAAACTGGCAAAACAAGTTTTATCTGCCCACATGGCAACACTGATACAAAGTGACAAAATAAAAAATAAACAACAAAAAAACAAACAAACATACTTCAATCCAATGCTTAAAAGCAAAGTCGACCGCGTAGTACATACGAGTGTGGAGCAACACTTCCTCTTTTTGCGTATACACGAAAGAGTACATGAGACAAATGCCGTTGCTGTGGTCGACACTGCTTTAAAGCAGGGCTGGACATTCTAACACAGTCATATTTTATTTTGTCTTGTTAGTATTGGTGCTCTCTCGAATTGAGCACACTGAGCGAAAAACTTATCACAATTATCTAGATTAGTAAGTTTTTCTTTTTTATTTTATGTTTTTATTTTTAGTCATCGTATTGTTCATTATTTCTTCTATGAAATTAATTAATACAGGTCATATGAATGAATAATGTAAAGAATCTTAGCCCATAATATGAATGAATTATATGAAACCTTAATATATACGAATAATTATTTTAATATTATAAAATCTTAATATATATGAATAATGAAAATTAATAACAAAAAATATGTAAGTAAATAATAAGTAATTAAATAAAATAAGGAAGCAAGTAATCAAAAAATTAAATATTAAAAAATTAATAAGGAATAAGAATGAACAACACAAAAAGTCTAAATAGCTAATATGTATTAATTATATGAAACCTTAATATATACGAATATAAAATTCTGCAAACTTAAAAAAATATGTGCATAAGTATTATGAATCTACAATAAGTTTATTTTTCAGTGTACATATAATTTGCAGCGCAAAACGACATAGATCATTACTGCATCACCGTCAGCGAACGACTGCATTATATTCTCTTCTGTTGTGTGCTTTATGTACATGTGAAAAGTTACGCTCACAGAGAGCTCAGTGAGCTATGGAGCGCCCTGCGCTGCTTTAAAGTTAAACTGTTTTCTCAACTCGAGAAACGAAGTTTGCACCAGTGATGTGATTCTGATTAAGTAAAAAATCCCGATCACATCCCGATTTAGACCTATTTATCCCACCAAAATGACACGAAAAACCCACAAAAAATCCCACCCAAATATTTATACCAATAACGATTTTTTAAGCAATTTTCGAAAAGAAATAAGGATGCCCACCTGCTGAACAGGCCCATCTACTACTGAATACTGTGAGTTCTGACGTCTGTATGATGCGCCAATGTGTAAAGTGTCGCAGTAACATCTCATTGAATGTTCACTTTTGATAAATCATTGAGATAATCCCTATGCTGCTTTAACCCCACGGCCGTTGAGAAATAATATATTCGAATAAAACGAAGCTGAGCAAAAATAGTTCATCTCTATTTAGTGAATTTCAGAGTGTTTCTTATCGATAAAAAAGGTGAATATGAGTAGAATTCTATATTTAATGTTTATTTTTCACAATTCGACGAGCAATCGAACAATATTGAGAAATGGGAAAAAAATATTTCACGTCATATCATGATGGCGTGCCTGCCCACCTCCTGAACAAAACGTTGGTCCACCTTCCGAACAAATTTTCAGAAATCATGCAAGTAAAAAATTGTTATTTATATGATTGAAAATAGTCTTTGAAATTAGTTAAAATAATTTTCGTGATTCTCATCTACGTTCAGAGAAAATTTTAGAATGGCGTCGCCTAAAAAACAGTGAAAAGAAGAACGAATATAAATTCTGATGCGATGGCTGCAGCCATCAAAGAAATTGAAATCTCCTTTGTTTAAAGTTCAGTGAATCATTGTGAACTATTGATAGAATAAACTTTTTATAAACTCTCAAAAACTAGTATTTTTACTTCATTTTCTAATTTTTTTCAACATTAAAAATTAAAAACATTAAAACATTAAAAAATTATGATTCAGTAGAAAATTCCACCTAAGCATCTGAAATCCCACACGTTCTCAAATGGCGCACCAAATCACATCACTGGTTTGCACTGACGACACGAAGTCGTCCACGAACTTCGTAGACAGACTTGAAAATAAACGATTTGTAGGCAAAATAATTGCTTTAAGTTTATTAAAATTTAAACATTTTAAGTTTCTACATTTCAAGTTTCTACATTTCAAGTTTTCTTCATTTGGCGACTTAATTTTTGCTGCATATGATTCGCGCAAACTTGTTTGCCAGCCTCGACTTGCAGGGAGTTGAAAAATTAAAGGAACTTGAAACAGCAAATGAATCCATTCATGCAGATCTCTGCTATGGACTCACACTCATACGATAAGTGGTAGTCTATAAAGATTCTCTCACAAAGCTTTATCATTTAATAAGGGCACTTTTTGTGAGAGGGTCCACGTTTCCGTGTCAAATTGAAGCCATATTTTTCTCACTTTTAAATTATAATAAAAACGAATTCTGTTTAACACAATAGTGTCCGAATGCACTCTAATGACACATTTTAGGGTTTGGAATTGCATGGTAGGGTATCAAACCCATAGTCCAACCTCAGTCTTATGTATTTCTGATGGGAATTAATTTCAATAATAGTTACATCTATTCTTAACCCTTCGCGTGACACATGGTTTTTAGGTACTTGGCGTGACACATGGGGTGTTTCGTCTCCAACCCGGGTTTTAAGGGTGAAAATGGAGTAACAAATCTGAAAAAATGTACATACATACTTTGGACATTTTTCTTGATATTTTTAGAGTTATATGTTCAAAGAAAATTTATAATAAAATAAATAAAAATTATTAAATGGTATTTATTACGCTTTTGTACAAGCCTGACTAAGAAGTTCAAAACTTTCGACATAAAAAAAGACATCAAAAAGTTAATTAAAATCAAAGCTATAATCAAAATCAAAATTGAAGCTATAATCAAAAAATATAATAGAAAAAAAAAATTTATTTAAATTGCTTAGCTCTTCATCCTGCTTAGACGAGCATTCACATTAGAAGATACATTGTCGAAGTCTAAGACAATAAAGAATTTCTTCCTTCGATCTTGTTGACAGTATAAATATAGCGTTATATAATAAATATATTTATTTAAAATTCTCATTTAGATGATAAAAAAAGAATAAATAATAAATTTCTTGTACAGAAAAAACTTCAGTAGGTTCTGTTAAACACTGTTCAAGTAGGTCACTTCAGTCCCTGCTTTTTGCGTTTTTGTTTTCTAAAAGCCAAGTAATCGTGCGTTAGGCGTTGGAATTGAGTCCCGTCCATATTTTATTTGGCGATAAGCTTCGATAATTAGTAGATACGAGTACTCCTGTTGAATTTGAACACATTAGTCTTAAAAGGTGCCAGCATATAGAGTTTCAGCTCTTGTAAGTACATTTAGAACACACAAATAGATACTATTTACTTTTACTAAAAGTAAATTTACGAAATGGAAGTTTGTGAATGGGTTTTTTTATAAATTCAAATTTTCGTTTATGTGATTGAATTTTTTTCAATAAATTTTCATTTTAAATTGCCAACGAGAAATATATTTTCCAAAATAATACAAAATTCTTATATTATTTGTTTGTTTTTTTTTTTTGTACTGGGGTCATGTTCATAAAAGCTATATGGGAATAATTAAGCTTGTTGGAAAGGGCGTCTCAAACCCAATTTTTCAATTACCGGTTAAGTGTAGGTACTTTTAATTAAATTTAAAATTAAAAAAAATAAATAAAGAAATATTATACTCAACTATATACCGGAAATGAAAATAAAAAAAGCTATTACGAGGTTATATATATATATAGTAATAAAGTAGATAAAAATTTATGTGAGAATAGGTTGAAAACTTATGTGAGAAAAAAAAATTTTTTTTTTTTTGGAAATAAAACAGAGACATCTATTTATATACAAGTGGGTGTTATAAAAAATTATGATATGATATACTCCTTAAGGTCTTCTAATACGTAATGTTAAGACTGAGCGTAAGACACGATATTGGATATTTTTTCTTTGAAAAACCCTGTTTGAAATATAATATTAACCCACATGCGTAAGTTTTGAGCAAGAAATCATTTAAAAATACAGTGACCAACCCAATGGATATAATATTGGATTTAAATTATGTGTAGGAGTTATAAAATTTCTGCCTTAAAGATTAGAACTATTAGTTGAGAGATTAACGAAAAAATTTACGTACTGTATAGAACATACACGGAGAGAAAAATTTTCTAAATTTCTGTCATTTACTAATTTTGATTATTTGAAGCAAAAATCAATCAATATTCTATTAATTAAATTGTATTTAGTGTATAAATCAAACTTAACTTAACCCTTAACGGCCACATGGGGTGTCTCATTTCCCCACGCTGAAAAACCTAGTTCTACAAGACATGGCTGTTTTAAGACTTCTAACCGATTGTCTCATGTTTTTTGAGGAATCTCTTCAACATTTCTAATGATTTTTAGCGGTCAATTTATAGATGGCGTTCTAAAAACTGGTCATATATGTGAAAATTCAACAAACATTTTTTTTCAGTAAGAAATTTATTACTCCGCCATTTTTCAATAATAAGAGCTAAATTTTAGGATTGTAGGCACAACATATACCACTACCATAAAAAAAGATACAGTAGTTTCGACTATGTCGTAACACAAGACGTAGAATTATTCAATTCGCTTTTGTTGACATCTTTTTTAAAAAATATTTATTCCATACACCTGAGCATATGACCTTTAAGAGAGTGCCGGAGAGGGTTAATATGTATGACCAACCCCCATTACTTTTGCAAAAGGAACATTTTTGCTTTTGACACCTATTCCCTCCGACCACTCCTTAGGGTGGCTCCCATACAAATTTTATGGTTTTTGTATATTTATTCCATACACCTGAGCATATGACCTTTAAAAGCGTGCCGGAAAGGGTTAATATGTATGACCGACCCCCATTACTTTTGCAAAAGGAACATTTTTTCCTTTGACACCTATTCCCTCCGACCACTCCTTAAGGGGGCTCCCATACAAATTTTATGGTTTTTGTTTATTTATTCCATACACCTGAGCATATGACCTTTAAGAGAGTGCCGGAGACGGTAACTATGTATGACCGACCCCCATTACTTTTGCAAAAAAAACATTTTTGCCTTGGACACCTATTCCCTCCGACCACTCCTTAGGGGGGCTCCCATACAAATTTTGTGTTTTTGTCGATAAAACTGGAAACTGTCGATAAATAGGTAGCAAACTTAAGCAAACAAAAACATCAAAATTTGGCTTTATATTTCATGTAATTGTGTAAAATGTATATAAGTTAGAGAGTTCAAACATGAATTTTTCTCCCAGTGAGGATCAAGCAGACCAACAAGTGCTAACATCACCATTGTACGATCAGTACTTTAGGCACACCAAAGGCTCAAATTGTGATATAAATACCGGCACCTAATCACTATCAACAACCCTACTTACCTCCGAGAATGACGTATTCCACATCAAAAAATAACAGTAAATATAGTCGATCAATCAAAAGGTATATTTATTTAATAAAATTACTGGAGGGAGAAATGAAAAAAAATTATAAATCATAAAATTTGCTTTTTTTTTGTGTTTTATGAGCTTCTAAATACATATTTATATACAGAAAAGTGAAAAAAATATTATTTTTATATGCGGGCAAAAATGATTATTTTGAATTCTTTTTTATTAACCAGCACACGTCATGTACAAAGGTCTTCTACAGGCCGAGCATTCTGTATTCGTTCATTCGAAAGAGAAAGTATACTATCTCCGTGGACACGTAAAAATTCTTACGCGGGAATAGATGACAGAAAAGCCAACACACAGTAATCAAACGAAAAACAAAATTCCAGTTCACTTTTCACATGAGTCACATCTCATACTTGTCTATTATCGGCAGATGTCGTTACTTATATCAATTTCAAGCTTTTAAATCTTTAATTTCAATTTTTCTGAGCCTAGGGTAACTAGTAACTCGTATGGCCGCTAAGGGTTAACTAAGCAGATTATTGCATAAAGCAAAGCAGAATTTTTTCTGTACATTTCAAAAACTGAGCGAATTATTTCATAGATCAAATAGGGGTCTCTTTATTGATCGGTTTGTTCAGCTCATTTTGGACATGATGTGAAATTTAATAAGATGATAAGAATATATTATCTTAAATTCCTATGTATTGTAATTTTCGAAATTTAAAATAATTTTGGGGAAAAATTAAAAAAAAAAAAATTTAATACAAGATAAAATAAAAATATATATTTCTGATTGTTAAGTTATTCAATGTTATGTACACTAAGGGAAATAACGCATATTAGCATTATACACGCCTCAGTATAAATTTTATTTAAATATTTACGTGGATAAATTAAATGTTTTCCTTACAACTCGTTTTTTTCCCGTATTTGAATTTTATTAATACCACACACCTACACACACATTCCATACAGCTGAAATAGCCGACAAGCAGCAACAGCATCGCACTCTGTTCCTGCAGTTATTTCTTGCAGTTGCAGGTTTCTTATAGTTCTCGTTTAGTTTGTGTTGCAAGGGTAATATGGCATGCATGTTTGGTCATTATGATTTGTGAGTGCGATGGGTGATGTATGCGATGGTGAATTTGTGTAGGGTGGAGTGACAACTCGATATTTTCTCAAAAATATCTTGCAACGGTTGTCACTTACCTGCATATTTGCTTCATACTTTCTTTTAATTTTTCTTCCTCTTTTCTTCCTCTTTTCTTCCTCGTTTCTTCCTCCTCTTCAACTTAAATATGCTGTTTTTTTAAATTCAATATTTTTATATAAATTTTCTTTAAATGCGATAGTTTTATTTTCAAATAGTAAATATTTTGAAGATATTTAAATATATTAGTGCATAATTTTAATATATTTTTTATTCATTTTATTTTAAATATTTTAATATTTTATTTAATTAAAAAAGTATTTAAATAAATTTTAAATATTTACGTAGTCGATTTAAGTAAATGCGTTATTGGTGCAAAAATGACTCGCTTTTTGGATAAATTAAAAAAGTTTTTGGATAAATTTAATATTTTTTCCTTTTAGTGTCGCTAGAATTACGCTTTAATTGTCAAACATTTTTATACCTTATTCTATAAGGAATATATTTCAATATTTTATTTAAAATATGATCTTTTCTGTCTTTTCAGGTAAGTTACATGAAAACATCCTGAAATATTTACCCTTAGAAATAAGTAAGTATCTTTAATTGTTTAAAATAATATTTAATTTTAACTACGTATGACTACTACTGCTACGTATGACTATGACTATAATATGCTCATAGCATATTTTGTTAATAAATTGCGACTCTGAAGTTGAAGATTTTTATAATACTATCCCATTAGCTTATGCGGGCTTATAAGCCTTGCTCTTCTTCTTAAGTCATTTAAAGTAACATTTGAAAAAATTCCCATTAAAATAAATTAAAAGAAATAAACATTTTTTTTGTGTTAAGCGGGGATCTTCGAAAAAAGTACCTTTTTGATGAATTTCTGACTTAATGTATGACATTTGCGCCATACGTGTTTGGTAATAATAAAAAAAAAAATCATCGCAGCTAAATAAATACTCGTAGTTGTTAGGTACGAATGGTTAGATAAAAAAAAAAACAAAATTTCAAAAAAACCCATGCAACACAACAAAGTGGTAAAACATGTTGTAGTTAATTTGCAAAAATAAATAAGATGCGAATAAAAAAAAAAAACAATCAATCTCTTATTTTGTTTGTATTTAAATTAACGTATTACTTCAAATTAACATCTACTGTGGAACGTGGTTACTGCAGGTAAAAATTAAAACCTCAATTAAGCATTATTAAATAATTCTAAAAATATAAGATGGTTTGGCGTACAAAGGCCCTTTTTAAGCAAATTAGTAAACGACATGTAGTTATAATTATTGGTAATTTATTTTAATTTAGTTAAAATAAAAAACTTGTTTTTTTTTCGAAAAACATTACAAGAATTAATGAGCTTTGATCAAAGGCGCCAAAGAGCTAAGGTAACATTTTAATGAAGCTGAAAATAACGGTAAATTCTTAATTAGCATACTTTCAGCGATATATAAGCGATACATATACATAATTATTTCTTATACATCTTTAATTTATAGCCAGTTCTATGATTTTAATATATTTATAAAGCAAATGTAGGAAAGTTCTCAAGTATCGCTTATGAACTCCTGTTCTCTAATTATAAATGTTAAAAAAAAGACTATCTGTCCACTAATTAGTTTTTTTTTTTGTTTTGAGAATTATTATATTGCGAAACTAATTAAATTTGTTATTATAATGAGCAGAACAAGCATAAAAAAGCATTGGGAATGACAAAAAAAATGTGAATAGACCAACAGAATCATATCCAAAGAATTATAAAAGATAAAAATAAAAACTGGTTTAATTTGCTCATTGTTTAACTATTTTCGCTTTTATGAGATTTTTTAATGAGCTAAATTGTTATTATGCAATAATCTAAGAAAAAATATTTTTTTTCCGATTTTCGTTTGTTTTTTAATCTGAGAAATGGTAAATAAGAAAAAATAAAAAAAAAATTAAAAGTAACGAAAAGCACTTAAAATCGGGGAAAATAGAGTTCAGGGGAAAAATTTTAGTAGATAAAAAGTAAAAACATCAAAAATCGGGAAAATACAGTTCGGGGGAAAAAAATTTCAGTAGATGAAAAGTAAAAAAGTAAAAAATCAGGGAAAATAGATTTCGGGTGAAGAAATTTCAGTACCTAAAAAGTAATCGTTTAAAGAAAAAACAAAATTTTTTTCGAATCTTTCAGTTCTAAAAATTCAATCTAATTACTTAAATCGTTATGCTCCCAGATTGAATTTAACTTCAGACTAAAATGTTTACGACATAACGATGGCTTGACCGAAATTAAAATACCTTTACACTCATGTGTGATATATACTTAAAATATACAAAGTAACGTTTAAGTAAGTTTTTATTATTTTGAATATTAATTGGATTTCAATATTTTATTATTTGGCTTGGTCTTTATTCAATCTATCCAAATTTCAATTTTATTTTCAATTCAACATATTAGTTTTTGTGAAATATATAAAGACTTTGCTGTATAGATGACGTCATTTTGTATGCAAGGTAGACGTGGTTTTTATCCGATTTTGCTAAATTTCAAACTGGGTTTGCGTATTTAGAATGAAAGCTCATGTACAAAATTTCAAGTTTTTGGATAAATTTTTGTGGATTTTTAAAGATTTTACCATTTTGATGACGTCACTTAGTATCGAAGGTACACAAGGTTTTCATTCGATTTTGTCAAATTTCAAACTTTAAGAACATATTTGAAAATAAATAAGATTAGTTTTTGGGAATTTGTATAGATTTAATCATCTTGATGGCGTCATATTGTATGGGAAGTAGGCGTGGTTTTCCTCCGATTTGGCTCATTTTTTAAATAAGTCTTCCTTTTTTAAAAAAAAAGTTTTAATAGCTTTAAAATAAGCGCTGCAATCGTAACGACGGACATAAGGACTGATAGACAAACAGATTTAGGGTAGACTGGGTACGTTTGAAACGGTGGGCGGTTGAAACAAAGCGAAATCTCGTAACCGTGCACTAAGAGGTGAGGGGTACAAGGGGAGATCAAAGCGGGTGAAAAGTCGAAACACGAATTTTTATGTTCCGTCACTCTTCGCAAGCTGTGTTTGTTTATAGGAGGCCTCATTGTGTTTTTTTGAAGGAAAAGTAAGTATTTTTAGCTTGTACATTTTTGCAATTCTTATTGTTTTATTTAAGTTACAGTTGAAAGTTTTGTAAAGCTTTAATTGCTTTAAAAGCTTTAAATAAGTTTGTAGAATATGGCTGTATGATAAGTTTTTATTCAAATTTATTATCTTTCTTACCGTGAATCGTTTTTTGTTTTAGAAGGGGGGTTGGAGACAGTTGAAACAGTTTTTGTGGGTACGATTGAAACAGTTTATTTATTTATTTTTTTTTGCTTTTTAGATGCCAAGAGTACACCAATGCAAGACTACGAAGTTTTAAAATGTTATTAGACGCTGAATAAAACCTGTTCATTGATTATATTTAGTATTATTTGCATGTGTTTCAATTGACCCCTGACACTGTTTCAACAGACCCTGGAATTGAGACGGTTGAAACAAATTAATTTTTTTTTTAAATTTGATCTTACATACAGAATGCAATACAGTGATCTTAAATAACATTAGTAGACAGATATAAGGTTTTATATATATCCGTTATCGCTCGCTAAACAAATCTCGATGCAATGGGCGACAAACGCTTAAATGTTTGCACCGTACCCAGTACGTACCCTACATTGCTAAATCGTTATAAATGTTTGCACCGTACCTAGTACGTACCCTACATTGCTAAATCGTTATAGGAGGTGATGATGATCAAGAAAATATATACTTTTCTATACTAACCACGCCTCCTTTTAGGCATTAAAGACGTAGTGAGAAACATAATATAATATTATCCTAAAGTAGTGGGGGCATAAAAATTTAGATTTTGGGATTACTCGTATATTTAAAAACGAACTATATACATATGTATATAAAAAACTCACTGAATTTTTAATACAAACATATATCAGTGAAATTAAAAACATATGTAGTTCGTTTTGACAGGTGCTTTTCGAGGGTTGCCTTTTAGTTCTGCGCCTAGCAATGAAAAACAGTGGTTAATCATTGAAAATGCTTTTATTGTTTTTCAAAGTATTCTTCAAGATGATCAATACACTTTTGCATTCGTTTAAACAAGTTTTTTTAAACAGTTTTGTAAACTTCAGGTTTGTACCAGGTTTTTGAAGGCCTCAATAGCCTGTTCGGGAGGAGAACACGCTTCCCCCTACATTTTTTTATTAATTTCTGGGAGTAAAAAGAAGTCATAAGGTGCCAAGTCGAGTCTATAAGATGAATGACCCATTAATTCCGCGTTTTAAATAGTTAAAAACTCTTGTTTGAGTTGATGTGGGGAAGCTCGGAATGTCGGTAAGGAGTATGTTCTTCCTTCGGTAATTGGTTTTCCTCAATTCTCCGCAGACTTCCGGCAAATAAGTGGTTGTATACCATTTACCATTAATATTGCATTGCTCAAGTGGTAGAGTGTGTGACACGACTGGTTTTTTTGAAAAATTGGCAACCATTTGCTTTTACGTCCACCCTCCGCAGATTTTGTCGGGTTTTGCTCACTTCGAAAGAATCAAACATTGGATTGCCAATTTCTTTCGGCTTCATAAGAGAAGATCTATGATTCCTCATCTGTGGTTATGTCATAGAGGGGCTTCGAACTAGCCTCGCTGTATTTTTTCAGCATTTCCTTGTACCAATCGACACGGGGCCTTTTTTTGAGCAACCTTCAAATTATGGGGTATCAAAACGGGAACAAATCTAATTGCTGACACTCATGTAAAATCGAATGTATGCTAGTTCGACTACTGTCCAAGGGGAGTCATCCTTGGACAGTAGTCTCACTGCCCAAGGATGTTCGACATCTCACGTAATGTTACATGACCGTATTCTTCCAACAATTCATTCATAGCATTGATGTTTTGTGCCACAACAGCCGTTCTTGAACGACCTTCACTAAATTCGTCTTGGAGAGAACAACGATCACGTTCAAACTCATTGAACTAGCGTTTAACAGTCGCTGGGTGTAGTGCTTGATCATCAAAAGTCCAACTAAGTTGATCGATACAGTCTTTTCTTGTCAATCTATGTCGTAAATCGTAAAAAATCATCACTCGAAACTGTTCACGTGTTAATTTAATTTTTTGCTGAAATATAATTTTGAAACCCTTGTAAATAACTTTTACAAACATTTTTTGTTCAATATCTAGGTCGTTTTGATGTCATCGCAGTCGCTTTGATGTTTTCATATCTTTAGGCCTGACCAGAGTAGACGAAACGAGACAATTTCAACTTGCCAAACGTTTTCAATCGTTACGTCTGTTTTGACATTTAACCCAAAATGAAACGAGTTCCTCCAATCGTCTGAAAAAAGAAGAAGACTACTCTGCACAGCTGTTATTGACGAGTTCAGACCTTAAAAGTTCGGTTGTTACGGAACAGAACGTCTCGTCGCAATTCTTCGTTCAGTTTCGATCAGTTACGTGTGTGCATTTTGGGTTTTAACATTGGCTTCCATTTGTTCGAACTTACTCGTTATGTCTTGTTCTGTCTATTTTTGTTAAGCCCTTTCATTGATCCAGTTTTTTTGTAAATTTTTGATTATGTTGCGCACACACATCTCAGGAAGAACATGGTTACGAGGACAATTTTTTTCGAATTTTACGCATCCTAACTGCGATTGAAACGGAATTTTCATAATAAAACTCATAATAATAAAACTTTTTCATAAAAAAAACAAATTTTGTTTTTTTCTTCTAACCCATTAAAGGCTGACTATTGATAGTAATTAGATTAAATTTAGATGTTCACCTCTAAAAACTAATGCTCAACCGCGGAAGGCAATATTTTTCCATTTTCTTTTTGTTCATGCCCAACCTTCCTTTTTACAATAAAAAAAAAAAATATTACCGCAATATCTCTCATCTAGCCCGAGCCAGAATTCTTTACGTGTCAATACTTTTTTGGTATTAAAATGCCCATTAGGCAGAAATGAGTTAACGTGTAGTATTCCATAGTAAATTTTCCATATTTGTTAATCACAAATGTCAACTTTTGATAGCTGCCAAGCGATCAGCTGTGAAATAATACGCCTTTGCAACCCTGAATCTTTTGTTAAAACATCCTTGATACATCCTATATACTAAGAGAAAAAAAATATTAAATTTATCCAAAAAATTTTTTCATTTATCCAAAAAGCGAGTCAATTTTGAACCAACGCATTTGCATAAATCGACTACGTAAATATTTAAAATTTATTTTAATACTTTTTTACTAAAATAAAATATTAAAATCTTTAAACAGAATTAATAAAAAATATATTAAAATTATGCACAATTTTTTTTAAAATATCTCTCAAATATTTACTATTTGAAAATAAAACTATCGCATTTTAGGAAAATTTATATAAAAATATTCAATTTAAAAAACCACATTTTTTAGTTAAAGAGGAGGAAGAAAAAGTAAGATCGAAAATATGAAGCGAATATGCAGGCAAATGACAACCGCTGCAATATATGCGCGAGAAAATATAGAGTTGTCACTCCACCCTACCCTTCATCATGCGATCATCCATTGCACTCAAAAATCATATTGGCTAAATATCCAGGCTATATTACCCTTGCAACAAAAACTAAATGAGAACTATAAGAAACCTGCAACTGCAAGAAATAAACTGCAGGAACAGAGTGTGATGCTGTTGCTGCTTGTCGGCTATTTCAGCTGTATGGAATATGTGTGTAGGTGTGTGGTATAAATACAATTTAAATACGGGAAAAAAACGAGTTGTAAGGAATATATTTGATTTATCCACGTAAATATTTAAATAAAATTTATACTCAGGCGTAGATGATGTTAATATGCGTTATTTCCCTTAGTGTACATAGAGTTGACTAGCGAGTTAAGATAGGTTTTTTTTACCACACATTTTACTCGTATAATGTTGCCTAAATTTTACCGAACACTGTACTTTCTTTCGTGCATGAAATTCTACCGAAAATTTAAACTTTAGATAGAGCTATTTTTATTGAACCTGACCACGGCGAGGTAAGTTTTAGAAAAACTAAAACTTCGAAAACCAGTTCGAACATTTTTCATTATCGTAAGACGAAAAAATACTAGTAACTCGGCAAGAAATTTTGATCGTAAGAGGTTCGATTGCGAAGAGGTTCGTAAGTTTAAGACCGTAAGACCGGAAACTAGATCCGGCTAGAAATTTTGTACAGAAGTTAGAGAAATGCCCAAAAAGAAACAAAATGAAAGTGATTAAATTTATTTCGGTTGTCCGCTTCAGGTGAAAAACATTTTTCTATGGGATTTGAATGCGGGATCTCCCGACACGCTGCCAAATTGTAACGAAATATCGCTGAAGAGCAAAATTAACAAGTTTTTGGCATCATTAAATTCTGTCCAAGTAAATTTTGAGTTACATTTTCTTGGATCCATATTTTTCCAAACACATCTTTTTCAAGAAAATAAGTTATAAATAAAAATAAATAATAATAATAATAATAATATTTCACACATTTACTTAAAATAGATTGTCTACCTTTTGTAGCCTTGAAATCTTGTTAGAGTCCTATAACACTTTAAACAACGTCAACTTTTAAGGAAATACTAACTTAATGTATGTTTAAATATTTAAGCTTAAATGTATTCTCACATTTTCTCAAAAAAACTTGTAGTTTTTCTATTTATCTCTAAAATTTGTTTGCTTAGTACTTATATATAAATTTAATTTGTATGACTCACCCTGTTCCAAGTACACCTAAAGCAATTTGCAATAAGCAAATTGCAAAAATTCCAAAACGTTGCATTGTTAATAAAACGTTTAAACTTCTTCCTGTTTTATAATTCAACAGTATGAATCAAGTTTTTAAAAAAACCCCCCAATATAATTTCAACAATGAACACACGAAACAAAAACCGAACCTTCCACAATCCCAGCTCAGCTGCGACTAAAATTCAATGAAAAAGAATCATAACTCAAGCTTGACAAAAGCCATACATTTGCTTCCTCTCTCTTTTCAGCGCTTTCAATACGTAATCAAAATTCTCTGCCTTATCTGCTAAAATATTTTTTTTAATTACCTTTGAACAAATCTATTTACATATATTAACTAAAATCTGTAAGTATGTATGTGTGTATGTATGTATCAATCTATTTGTGAGTAAACCCAATATATAGCGCCCAGTCTAGATGTCAGACAAAAGCTGATTTAAACTTTCATGCTAATTAAATAATTTTGAATTTATTAAAATAATTAAAGCTCAAATCTTATCAGGCTGTTTTTTGTCCAAATTAGTTCTGAATTCTTAAATATTTTTTATTTTAGAAAAGAAAACAAATATGAAAGTTAACTGATAAAAAAAGAAACAACTTAGCATCTAAATGCTTTAAATAAATTTAAAATCTTCCACATCCCTCTAAAGCTGCTTCTACAAGTTGTTTATTTTTTATTTTTTTATTTTTTTTTTTTTTATTTTTTTATTTTTTTATATTTTTTTTTACATTTAGCAAACACCAAGATTGCATAACTGGTAACACGTTTGAACTTGGTTAAATAGCTGTCTTAACAAATATTTTCGAGTATTGGTGAAGAGCAAAATAAAATAATTTGTTGTGCACTTAAAATTCACAAGGAGGAGGAGGAAAAAGAGATGTCGTAAATAAGATGATGCATGCTTGAGACCAAATTGAGCTAAATCGAAAGTCTTTAAGTAAGAGTCTCAGTTTTAAACTATTATGTTACAGTGAAAGCTTCAACAGCGTACTGGGAAAAGTGATTTCTTCTTCTAAAGGAGATGTCCGAATAAACGAGGATTACTACATATATTTCGGGAATATATATAAATGCGGATTTTTTTTTTCATCTTGCAAAAAAAAAACAAACAATTTTTTCAATTAATGCCACGGTACCACTTGAGACACTCATAGAAAAAATAAGAAATACTCCATGAAATTAGGGAAACAAACAAGCTCCCAAGAATTATTATTCTTCATTCAGACAATGTGAGCTTGAGTTGTTTTTGAGCGCTTAAAACATCGAATGACCCATAAATTCAACGAACAGTTCTGATTTGGCACCTAATGACTTCTTTTTGCTCCCGCACATAAAAAAAACAAACTACATGGACAGCGATTTTTGACGCCAGAAGAAGCTGTACATGCGTTCAAAAACTATGTTTTTGGAAATGTCTGAAGCGGAATGGGATAAATGTTATGACAAACGCATGCAAAAATGGATTAAAAGATACGTATATCTACACAACAGTTAGAAATTATTCCCAATAAAATTTTAGAAAATAATAACTTGCCTCATTTGAGTAGAAATAAATCTTCTTAAAAAATCTTCTTAAAAATGTTAGTCTTCTATCAATAACAATAATAGAAAAAAAAAAATTTGAAAATTTTTTAGTATTTTCTAAAAATTCATTGTTTTTTTATGTCTAAAAATTTTCTATAAAATTCCAGAATATTAAAAAAATCTAGTTTCAAATTTCAATTACAAATTTCAGGTCTCAAATTTAAAATTATAAATTTCAAATTTCCAATTTAAAATTAAAAATTTTAAATTTTAAATTTCAAATTCCATA
This sequence comes from Pherbina coryleti, assembly GCA_943735915.1. Classification (NCBI taxonomy): domain Eukaryota; kingdom Metazoa; phylum Arthropoda; class Insecta; order Diptera; family Sciomyzidae; genus Pherbina; species Pherbina coryleti. Next base: position 191,054,571 of record OX030948.1, read on the forward strand.
TTTCATATTTCATATTTCATATTTCATATTTCATATTTCATATTTCATATTTCATATTTCATATTTCATATTTCATATTTCATATTTCATATTTCATATTTCATATTTCATATTTCATATTTCATATTTCATATTTCATATTTCATATTTCATATTTCACATTTCATATTTCATATTTCATATTTCATATTTCATGTTTCATATTTCATATTTCATATTTCATATTTCATATTTCATATTTCTTATTTTATATTTCATATTTCATATTTCATATTTCATATTTCATATTTTATATTTCATATTTCATATTTCATATTTCATATTTCATATTTCATATTTCATATTTCATATTTCATATTTCATATTTTATATTTCATATTTCATATTTAATATTTCGGATTTCAGAATTCATATTTCATATTTAATGTTTCAGATTTCATATTTTATATTTCATATTTCATATTTCATATTTCATATTTCATATTTCATATTTCATATATCATATTTCATATTTTATATTTCATATTTCATATTTCATATTTCATATTTAATATTTCGGATTTCAGAATTCATATTTCATATTTAATGTTTCAGATTTCAGAATTCATATTTCATATTTCAAATTTGAAATTGACTGCCGCATAAAAATAGAAAAATTTTTTAAAATTATCGCATATTGCCGCCTCTTTTTTTCGTTTTACAACTATTTGCGGTCGAACGTCTGGCGCAAAGTGTTTCGTTGTCTTCACATCCTGTTTTTTTAGAATTTTTAATCATGTTGTGCTCAGACGTTTCAAGAAGCATAGGATTTCGAAGAAATTTTATCAAATTTTGACCAAATTTTTCTTCTGAGAATCTCCGATTGAACTCAAATTTTTAACAACAAATTCTGTTTTTTTTTCTTTGATTGTGAAGCATTCTATGGTAAATTGTCTGCCTTTATAAATGACAAATGTCATTCAAAATGATAACTGCCAAGCACTGTTTTGGCGAATAATGACCCTTTTCCAAGTATCCATGTTCTAACATTAATAGTTCAAAAGGTTAACCTCTTGTAATGATTGGAGTTATATGGTAGATTTCACGCCCCCTCTTATTTATTATTATTTAAATTTTTTTACCGCTGAGAACGAATTTCAAAGATACACATGAGTTAAAGGCTATGCCTAAAAGTATGATACGATCTAGGTTAACCTTGACGCACGCTGCAACGAAGTTGATAAGAACTCAGTTATTAATTTAGGCGTTCTCTCTGTCAAAAATAAATTCCGGGTAACTTTCTCGGCATATTGGCAGTATAAGTAGAACCTAAGTAGCTTGAGTGGATCACAGTGAAAAAGTCATGCAAGCCTACTGATGAGTTGGTGTAGCGGCTAACGAAACAGTCTGTATAGTCAAACTGTGTGATGTCCTCTATACAGAGCCGTTGTTGTTGTTGGTTGTTGCCTTCATTGTATTCATGTTGTAAACATACTTGACCTTAAGGTCAAATTTGTTTTCAATATAAATAATGAATGGTCATATTCAAATATAAAGATCATAATTTTTTTGTTTAAATACTTTGTTCGGACACGAGTTGAGTGGGTGGTACTACGCCCACTGACCAAAATTCATAATTTTTTCCATTAATATTGTATAAATGAATTTTGGCTTGACGCCGAGTTTTGTAAAAGCTAAACTAACTTGGTTGTACCACCAAGTCAGAATTTTAGTCCGAAATTACAGTGAAGGAAAAAATAATAGAAACGGCTTGTATGTTTTTCTCTTCAAAGTTTACATATGTCTTAAAGTTTAAGAGAATGTCTATCAGAATATAAAAAAAAAATCAGCTTCACGCATTTATAGTCCTTGGAAAAATAGTAGAAACTTATAACTGATATACCAATACTTTTTTCTTAAAATCTACCAATCTTATACTGAAAACTGGTTTAACTTTTATATTTTATTGTGGAACCACGGTTTTTTAGAACTTCAATGCACCGACGGGCCATGGAATCTACAAGTTTGTCACAAGTTGAGGGATCAATAGCATACCACTTATCCTGCACTTTTTTCCATAATTCTTCTTTGTTTTTGAATTTATAGCCAGTTATTTTCATCTTTAAGATCCCCCAAAGGTATTCAATTGGATTAAGTTCTGGTAATGCCATTAATAATAATGCCATTGTCCGGGAATCATTTTTTTGCCAGTTGTGAGGAGTGTTTGGGATCGTTATCTTGCATAACCACTCCTTTTAACAGCATTTCTCCATCGGAAAATGTCAGCATTATGCTATTTAATATATTTACATAGTCTGTGGCTCACATTTTACCTTTAATTCAATATATTACACCTACGCGCCCGACGAGGAAAAACAACCCCATACACTAAGGGAAATAACGCGTATTAACTTTATCCACGCCTGAGTATTAATTTTATTTAAATATTTACGTGGACAAATCAAATAATTTCCTAAGAACACGTTTTTTTCCCGTATTTAAAGTTTATTTATACCACACACCTACACACACATTCCATACAGCTGAAATAGCCGACAAGCAGCAACAGCATCGCACTCTGTTCCTGCAGTTATTTCTTGGAGTTGCATGTTTCTTATAGTTCTCGATTAGTTTATGTTGCAAGGGTAATATAGCATGGATTTTTGGTCAATATGATTTGTGAGTGCGATAGGTGATGGGTGCGATGATGAATTTATGTAGGGTGGAGTGACAACTCGATATTTTCTCAAAAATATCTTGCAACGGTTGTCACTTACCTGCATATTTGCTTCATACTTTCTCTTACTTTTTCTTCCTATTTTCTTCCTCTTTTCTTCTTCTTTTCTTCTTCCTTTATTCCTCCTCTTCAACTAAAATATGTTGTTTTTTAAATTCAATATTTTTATAAAAATTTTTTTTTAAATGCGATAGTTTTATTTTCAAATAGTAAATATTTGAAAGATATTTTGAAAAAATTCGTGCATAATTTTAATATAATTTTTATTAATTCTGTTCAAATATTTATATATTTTAATTTAGTAAAAAAGTATTTAAATAAATTTTAAATATTTACGTAGTCGATTTAAGTAAATGCGTTATTGGTTCAAAATTGACTCGCTTTTTGGATAAATTAAAAAAGTTTTTGGATAAATTTAATATTTTTCTCTTAGTGTAGCATCATGCTACCACCACCATGTTTAATAATTTTAACTGTGTGCTTCGAATGATGTGTAATATTTTTTGGTCATCTTACATGAGGCATTCAAACGAATCCGAACAAACTCACCATTTTTTTGTCTGGTTTTTCCAATTTTTTCGTATCAGATGCTTTCTTGCAATAGCTACTCCGTTGCAAATTTTCTTTTTGCTCAAGTATATCACTTTTCTTGCGGAATGTGCTTTAAAATAATTTTCTATTAATCTATTCTGTATTGTGTGACTAGTTACTGGTGCATTTAACTCTTTTATGGGTTCTTCCGATGGAAGAAATTAGTTTGTCGAACCAATAATACGTCAAACTTTGCAAATGTTGTTCCTTTTCTGCCTCGCTCCAATACGAAATCGAGTTTACTGCTTAAAGAGGTATTTTTATATATTTTATATATTTTTATATATATTTTAAAATATATCACCAGATATTTTTACCGAATTATGAGCAAAAAAATTATGCTCAAAATAAACTACCGATATGCAACTTTTGTGTAAAGTGGGTTACATTCATATAGTTTCTTTTTAAACTTAATAGCATTCTCCGAAATGTTAAAGTGATTGCCGTTTCTATTATTTTTTCCATCACTGTATATCAATAAAGGCTTTACCAGGTAAAATTGAAGATCTTTACCAAAATTTCATTCCGGTCCGCTGATCGGCTTAGTAGTTCAGTCGGCACAGACGGACTAACACTACAAACGTTTGTAATGGATATAACGGATATCAAAAAGCTATGTGCCTACGTTCATGACGTCATAATATCCAACAGAGCATTAAAAAAAGAAAGCGTATTGCGAAAAAAACACAAAAGAGTTGGTCAATGACAGTAAAACCATGAGTAGTGTCAATCAAAATCATAAAACTTGTTGTTTGATGATGCTCTCAAGTTCAGCTTAAAAAAAAATGATATAAAAATTATTCTCGTTTTAATACAAATAAAAAAAAAATAAATTATGAATACAATTTTATTTTTCACACACCCTTTTTGTGTTTTTTTATAGCTTTGCATAGTCGTGCGTGTTCAACTTTTCCACTTATGATAATTGTTTGCACAAAAGGTTTTCTGTAGAATGCAGGAATATCACAAAAATGGTGTATAAAATAACTAAAAGTGCGAGTACACCGAAAAAAAAAAAATATAAAGTCAAAAAAATAACACGTCAACTTAAGCTTTTACTCGTTAAAAAGCTAAAAAGCACGACTTTTAAAAAAAAAAAAAAAAAAAATCAAGCTTTTAGTGCCATCCTATATATTTGCTTCTTCAACTTTCTTTTCAAATTTTCAATTACACCGAAATACTGTGCGGTAGTTTTCAAAATCATCTCTACGAGTACCCACAATTCTCTGAAAGTTTTCTAATTACTTTGCGATAGAACAATAAATCAGCTCAAAATCAGACATCAAATTATTATGCGTGGTAAGATTTTTGAAACATTTTCATAACTTTTAAGTTTTCAACAAAATAAGTAGAATGGGTGGATGGTCTTCACACGTCTCTTTGGCTCCAACTAACACCACTGTAACAGACATATAACCGCCGCATCTTTCATATGCAGTTGATGTGAGTAGTTTTATACACACGCATGCAATTTTTGCAAAATTTGCACTGAAAATGCGAAAAACTTTGCGTGCAAGTAAACAATTATTTTCGGAAAATTATTTATTTCCAAAAAGAAGATGCAAGAGAAAGACAGAGAGAGAGAGAGAGAGAGAGAGTGAGCAGGATGAAAAGCAAGATATAAGCTAAAAGAGAGAAAAGACGCGAAGTTTTCAGGGAATGAGTTGGTTAAGAATTAAATGCTATATTTAACCAACAACAAAACAATAACAACAACAAAAGCAAAAACAACAACAACAACAAAACTTCAGATCAAAAAGCATTAAAAACGCATGCATTATAAAAGCAGAAAAACAACTTTTTGGCTTTTCGGTTTTACTCGCACGTGATTAATGCTTTGCAATATGGCTGCCAGGATGCACTGTATGGCAGGCTACATTTTATGATGCCCCCCTCCCACTCTCTGACTCTACGTAGGACTGTCTGCCTTGTCTGTCTATGCGTCTCTCAGTCTTACTATCTGTTCATATTGTTTTTTTGTTGTTGTTTTTCTTGTTGTTATTCGGTGGTTTTTCAATGCACTTAATAATGAAAACGCTGAGTTCGCAACTCGACGCAATTTGTTGGAAAGATGATTGTAAATTATGAGTACGTGTATGTGTCTCTGTGTTTCTGTGTGTGTCATGTGTGTGGGTGTGTATGGGAGTGTGTGTTTGGGGTGTTATGTCGCTTTATAATGCATTTGTGCTAAGTACTTAAACCGTAACAGTTTTCTTCGTCTGCTCAACTCTCGAACAGTTGCAGCGTTATAAATGCAAATCGGAAACCGGAAGCGCGGGTGGGAAATGTAATTAAAAGTGTTAATTCTTACATATGGCGGCGGCAGGGTTTCGTTTTATTTGAGCCTTGATTGCTGTCTGCCTTTGTGTGGTTGGGGGAAAAAAAACTGCAATAACGGAAATTGCTTCTAAAGTTGCCATGAAGGGAAACTCCAAGGAAAGTAGCACATTCAAAAATCAACAAAAAAGCTTCAAACTTGATTTTTTTTTGCTTGAGGTATCTGTGCTAATTATTATAGGTGTATTTAACGGTTCCACATGTTTTTTTGAGTTCAATCGGTTTTATTTCATCTCTGGAAATCTTCTTTTAAAAATGACTCTTGTAAACTCCCACAATTTTAAGAAATTTAGGTACCAAAATCAAATTTTAATTTTAACTTCATTTGAACTTCATTTTAACTTCATTTTCAATTTCAATTTCAATTTCAATTTCAATTTTAACTTCAATTTAAATTTCCATTTCAATTTCAATTTCAATTTCAATTTCGATTTCGATTTCAATTTTAATTTCAATTTCAATTTCAATTTCAATTCCAATTTCAATTTCAATTTCAATTTCAATTCAATTTCAATTTCAATTTCAATTTCAATTTTAATTTCCGTTTCCATTTAAATTTAAATTTCAATATCAATTTCAATTTCAATTACAATTTCAATTTCAATTTCAATTTCAATTTCAATTTCAATTTCAATTTCAATTTCAATTTCAATTTCAATTTCAATTTCAATTTCAATTTCAATTTCAGTTTCAATTTTAATTTCAATTTCAATTTCTATTTTAATTTCCGTTTCCATTTAAATTTAAATTTCAATATCAATTTCAATTTCAATTACAATTTCAATTTCAATTTCAATTTCAATTTCAATTTCAATTTCAGTTTCAATTTTAATTTCAATTTCAATTTCAATTTCAATTTCAATTTCAATTTCAATTTCAATTTCAATTTCAATTCCAATATCAATTTCAATTTCAATTTCAATTTCAATTTCAATTTCAGTTCGATTTTCAATATCAATTTCAATTTCAATTTCAATTTCAATTTCAATTTCAATTTCAATTTCAATTTCAATTTCAATTTCAATTTCAATTTCAATTTCAATTTCAATTTCAATTTCAAATTCAAACTCAAATTAAAATTTAAATTCAATTTCAATTTCAATTTCAATTTCAATTTAAATTTCAATTTCAATTTCAATTTCAATTTCAATTTCAATTTCAATTTCAATTTCAATTTCAATTTCGATTTCAAATTCAAACTCAAATTAAAATTTAAATTCTATTTCTATTTAAATTTCAATTTCAATTTCAATTTAAATTTCAATATCAATTTCAATTTCAATTTTAATTTCAATTTAAAATTTCAAATATAAAACTTTTCAACTAATATTTCGACCAATGCTTTTGAACGTTTAAAATTTTCAAGTATACAATTTTGAATTTTAAATTCCAAATTACAAGTTTTAAAATTAAACTACCGTAAGTTCAATCTGTGGTGTCTTGAGCGTTTAAAAAATTTAAAATTAAAAATATCAAGTTTCATACTTGAAGCTTAAAATTTTGAATTACAAATCGACTGATCTCTAACTGAACCTCGTAAGTAAAAAAATCGAGGTTTTCAGGAGAAGCAAAAAACTGATTTTTTCCTTAGGGAGAAATATAATTTGCAATCAAATTACAGATTACAATTACAGATTAAAAATTATATATCTCCCAAAGGAAAAAAAACAACAATTTTGCTTTTCCTCAAAACCTCGATTTTTTCTACTTACGAGGCTCAGTCAAATACCAGTCGAAATATCGAATTTTGAATTTCAAATTTCAAATTTCAATCTTTAAAATTTCCAATTTCTTATTCAAAGTTTCAAATTATTTTTCATCAGTTTTTTAGTTCCAAAATGCATACTTCATATTTCAAATTTCAAATTAAAAAAATTTCAAATTTCAAAATTCAAAATTCAAAATTCAAAATTCAAAATTCAAAATTCAAAGTTCAAAATTCAAAATTCAAAATTCAAAATTCAAAATTCAAAATTCAAAATTCAAAATTCAAAATTCAAAATTCAAAATTTAAAATTCAAAATTCAAAATTAAAAATTCAAAATTCAAAATTCAAAATTCAAAATTAAAAATTCAAAATTCAAAGTTCAAAATTCAAAATTCAAAATTCAAAATTCAAAATTCAAAATTCAAAATTCAAAATTCAAAATTCAAAATTCAAAATTCAAAATTCAAAATTCAAAATTCAAAATTCAAAATTCAAAATTCAAAATTCAAAATTCAAAATTCAAAATTCAAAATTCAAAATTCAAAATTCAAAATTCAAAATTCAAAATTCAAAATTCAAAATTCAAAATTCAAAATTCAAAATTCAAAATTCAAAATTCAAAATTCAAAATTCAAAATTCAAAATTCAAAATTCAAAATTCAAAATTCAAAATTCAAAATTCAAAATTCAAAATTCAAAATTCAAAATTCAAAATTCAAAATTCAAAATTCAGAATTCAAAATTCAAAATTCAAAATTCAAAATTCAACATTCAAAATTCACAATTCAAAATTCAAAATTCAAATTTCATATGTTCAAATTATTTCAATTAAAATTTAAAATTAAATAAAATTTAGAATTTTAAATTTTATATTTCAGAAATTAATTTCCGAATTTCGAATGCCAAAATTTCATATTGTTATTTCGGTGATTTTTAAAGCATTTTAGTGGGGGAAGGCTGAGAAGCGTTGTTATAGAAAAACAAATAACTCGAATTTCAAATATCAAATTTCAAATTTCAATTTTCAAATTTAAAATTTAAATTTCAGTTGAATTTGAAATTGAGATTGAAATTGAAACTGAAATTGAAATGGAAATTGAAATTGAAATTGATATAGAAATTGAAATTGAAATTGAAATTGAAAATAAAATTGAAGTTGGAATTGGAATTGAAATTGAAATTGAAATTAAAATTAAAATTTAAATCGAAATGGAAATCGAAATTGAAGTTGAAATAAACTTTTAATCTGAAATATGAAATAAAATTTAGATGTTTAAATTTCATATTTCAAAAATAAATTTCCAAATTCCGAATACCATATGCTAAAATTTCAGAAATAGATGTTCTTAGAAGCACGGAAAATTTGATTTCCTATCTGCACAGCAAATAAACCTCAGTGATATAAACGATTGATATTGCCCTGTCGGCATTTCCGGTTACACTAATAAAAGTAAATGAGGCTCATTTCCGTTCATTAAAATAAGCCTTGTGTGCATGTATGGCGCATAGCAACCTGAACAGGCGGGGGTGAGTTAGAGTTGAAGTTAAAGCAATAGCTGGATGCATGCCAACCATACGTATTATTACCTTGCTTTTGTATTATTTGCTCTGAACAACGAGGTATTGTTTGTTGACAGCTGACTAAAACACATGGGGGCGTATTCCTTGAAGTCAGCCACCTGCCAAGACGCAAGCATATCGTAAAATATGTTGGCCATGCTTAAAAGCAACAAATGTAAGATAAACACTTAATGTAGCTAAGTAAGAGATCTGAAATGATGATGATGAGACTGTTGAAAAAGAAATGCCTGGAAAGCGCGTCTAAGTGGCGTGCTTAAGCAGACAAACAAAACAAATAAAATAAACATAAACAAATAACAACAATAACGGCAACATGAATGTTGAATGTCATAATTTTATTTCACTTTAGAACAAAAACACACACACTTCGATGTACACACACAAACAAACATTGACAGCAAATATGTTGACAGCTTATTTATGGTTTAAGATTTATTTATTTATTTACATTTCAAAATAATGTTGAAAGTTTGCTGTCTCGTTCTCTGGCATATGCAGCTAGCTCGCTCGTTCTCTCAAGAACTTACTGTTGTTCTTTTGACATAACATATTTACAAATGTTTTCACAATCTTGTGGCAAAATTGTGTTGTTCATTGCAAATTTATGTTTTTGGTGCTGACTAAATATTTACACTGAAATATAAGTCAAATATAAGCAACATGATGTAAATGTCTGTATTTATGTATGTATATCCAGCTGGCTGCCTTCAAATAACTTTCTATTTGTCACTCTCTTTCTCTCTCACTCTCTATCTCTCTCACTCTCTCCTTAGTTCACTCGCTGTACTCTATTTCATACTTATTTTCAATGTTTTTTTGTTTAAACAAATTCTGTCAGTTATAATGACAGCTGTCAAATTTTACATAAATTGTGTGTCATTCGACATTTCACTTGGCACAACTAGATTAACTCATATTTTACAGTTAATAAAGGTTAAAACCGAATAAATTACGGCATTTTAATAGAGTAAAAAATTGTTGCATATTTTTGGGCTTCAAATGACTGGTTATTGCAAGTGCGAGAAGTAATTTTTTCGAATATTCAACTTAATTTAAAATAAGTAAAATAAAACAGCTCTTTACTTGGCGTAAGAATTCCTACACTGCCAACTCGCATAGCTGCCGATAGTTTCCGTTATTGCCGCCACAACATTTACGAAATTTTAAACGAATTCGAATCAAGAAAAATTACTACAAACAAAAACCATTTCCTGCAAATACAAAGTTGTTCGACGCGACAAAATTTGAAACTTTTTACACAGACAGACGAAGTTAAGCTTAACAAAAACAACCGAAAGTCATGAAAAGAAAAGAGAGAGAGCGAGAGAGAGAGAAAAGAATTCATTCAGAAATGGAATCAGGAAATCGTCTGCTGCTTTAGTTCAACGCTTCGTTGACTTTGTCCAAAACTATCAAGGAAGTAAACAGCATTGTTATTACAACTACAACAACTAGAACAACAACAACAACATAGTCAACAACAACTTGAAAAAGCAGTACACAATAATAATAATAAAAACAACAACAACCGCCAGAAAAGCATGAAAATGTGAAAAACTTTAGGAAAAACTTAAATAAATCTTCATACAACGAGTTTTCGCTGCAAACAATTTCAAGACAAACCCAAAGAGTTGCACTTATTTTGAGTTTTTTCTTTTTTTTTGTTTTCATGCAAAAGGTTTCAAAAGCCATTCGAGTAAGCGTCCAACAACTTTAGTGCGAACACCAACAACTATCGTTAACAAAGTGTTGGGGTAGAGGCCAAAAAGGCAAGACAAAGAAGACTTCTAGTTCATCTCGTGCTGCCATCTGGGGACTATATTAGTAGCAACTGAACTCTACAGAACACTCCTTAGCCGAAAAGGAATGCACTGGCGTCTAGTTTTCGACGAGCATGAGCAAAAGTTTTGGCATAGCTCTGTCGGTACTGTTGTTCTCGCCTTGTGAACAGTTGGTAGTGTGTCGTTGTGGGCTTGGAGGGTTGCCATCTTTCTAAATTATGCATTTTGTGGCAACATATATTATTCGCCAACGGCAGCATTTCCATTACTTGTTATTGCATTGCATCTAACAGTAAATGTGGTTATATTGGATGAGACATATCTTGAGGATCTGCTGCTGCTGCTGCTGGTGCTTTTTGTTGAATGTTGAAGGTCGTATAATAATTTTAATGACCATTGTAGACAGTGTTGAAGGGTATTGAGTTCAACGTAATCGACGTCAGGAACTGTCAATTATTTTAACAACTTTTACTTAAAAGTGAAATCCTTAAATGTTGCTATCATTTGGCTTGAAATGTCTTTAATCCTTTTTAACAGTCATAGACGTATTTTGTCAAGGTGACACGTTTGTTTGATGTATATCTGTTTCAAATCAGAGTCACATATATGGACAGCTTACATAATAGATGATAACTCAAGATAGATAAATAGAAAATAACTGGGCGGCCTCTATAGTCGAGTAGGTAGCGTGCTTGACTGCCAACTCAGAGGTCCCGGGTTAGAATCCTGGCCAGGTCATTGTCTTATGCCTTAAACTTTCTGCATTTCTTTTCTGATTTCTAATCAACTGAAATTGAAAAATCATCAATATTAGCTGCATGAAGTTGTAGTTGTTGGTAAAGAAGTTTGTGGATGAGACTGCCTTATTACTTGAATTGATTGAGGTAAAGGCACATGTTTCTTTAGCTTTCCACCGCACCTAGAACATTCTACACAAGTTTCGTTTAATTTCCCCTTCCTTCCCACTAAACTACAGGGTTCTCCAATAGGGACTTGACAACTTTGAATAAAATTTCTGAACGCAGCATTTCACTAATCATCGAACTGTCACTGTAATTTATTCAGTAAACTCAACATTTTCATCATGGTTAAGTACACGAACAAACAACGTCTGCAAATTGATGATGCGCCAAGATGATGCATTTCATCGCAAAATCATCTTCAGTGACGAAGCTCATTTTTGGCTCAATGGGTTCATCAATAAGCAAAATATGCGTTATTGGTCGGGTGAAAATCCACAATCGGGCGTCATTGGACCGTATTTTTTCGCCGACGATAACGATCGTAACGTTATTGTGAAAGGCCATCGTTATCACGCCATGAGTACCGATTATTTTTGGCCCGAATTGGAAGATATGGACTTGGACGACATGTGGTTCCAACAAGACAGTGCTACAAGCCACACAGAACACGTTACAATCGATTTATTGAAGAGTAAGTTTGATGAGTGTTATCTTAAGAAATGGGCCAGTCGATTGGCCGCCTCGTTCATGCGATTTAACGCCTATAGACTATTTTCGTTGGGGCTACGTCAAGTCATTGCTCTATGCCAACAAGCCGACGACGTTGGAAGAGATCAGAGCCAACATTGAACGTGAAATAGCGGCCATTTCGGCCGAAATGTGTGGCCGAGTCATGGAAAATTGGGTCCAACGAATCGATCGCTGCATACGTGCCCGCGGTCGAGATATGAATGAAGTCGAGTTCTATTCATAAATATTTTGATTGTACTTCAAGCCTATAATAAAGTTTTTGAAATATCTGAAATGGTTTCCGTTTTATTTAAAAAAAAAAAATTATCAGGTCCTTAATGGAAAAACCTTTTTTACCCCATTTCGAACCAAGCGAGACTTGACAGAATAGGTATTACACCTGAAATCCTAGACTCAAAGCTAAAAACTCCAACCTAAAATAGCGGAATGAATACCAAAATATTTTTGTACACACAGAAAAAATTAACAGTAAAATTAACAGTGAATCGGTTGAATCAAATCAAATAGTCGAGTTTTTCAATTTAACAGTCTGAACTGTTAATAAAATACTCAATCAGTCCACTGTTAATTTAACATTTCAGACTGTTAAATTGAAGAAACTCGTTGGGTGGAATTTAACAGTTTTCCATGTAAATCGAGCTATTTTTTTTTGTGTGCACAAAAATTGAAACTGTTTTTAAAAAGTAATTCAAGTCACTCCGAGTGAGAAATATTTTTTTTTCCTATTTTTTTGATTTTTGTTTTTTGTGTTCGATAGGCCACAAAAGGGCACTTTAGGAAAATTTAAAAAGGTCATGTTTGAAGATTGGGCTTGAATTTGATATCTGAATTTTGGATTTTTGAATTTTTTTCACAAAAAAGGCCAAGAGTATGCTTTTAGCTCATAATAATTTTGAATTTTTAGAATTTCCAGATTTTTTTAGTAAATAAATTCAAACTCGAACTGTTCGTAACTTTACGAACAAAAAATTTAATAACGGCCTGGTTTTTCGGCCAGGCTATTTGAATCGCACCATTTTTTGTGTCAATAAGAAAACTGCCTTATGTCCATACAACACTACACTGAACCAAATATTGTTCTTAAAATCAAAGAATCTCGTTCATAAAGCGAAATTCATTGATTTTTAAGAACTATTCATTGAACCAAAGAACGAATTCTTTGGTTCAATGAATCGTTGTTCTTAATTTTTAGGAACAGTTCATTGTTCGTGTTCATTAAAATTTTGTTCCAGTTCTTGTGTTGTAATATCTAAAAAACCATTAGATAATTTTATTTCAATAAGAAAATGATTTTTTAAAATATATCTTGATATTGTTTTAAAATTTCTAAGGACAGACTAACTTATTGTAACAGTTGTATGTGTCATTAATTTATCATTTTTCTTCATAACATATCAAAGAAATAACGTAAGAACAAAGATTCATTGAATCAAGGAACTCGTACTTTGGACCAATTTTAATGTATAATACATTGGGACAAAGAACTTTTTCTTTGTTATTAAGTACGTTTTTGGTTCTGTGTAAGCGTTGCCAGATGAATTTTGACAATTTCATTCGAAAATTTGAGATTTTCTAGCAAAATCGTATTCACAACAATTTGTTGTATGAGCGCTTATTTTGTTGTTTACAGTGGTTTGAAAATTGTATTTCAGCAAAAAAAATTAATTAATGCGTGAACATTTTTGGGTGATGATTTTTTATGATTTTCGATGTGGATTGACAAAGAATGCATCAATCAACTTAGTTCGATTTTTGGTGATGAAGTACCACGACTCTAAAACAGTGGTTCAGTGGGTTCGAGCGCGGTTGTCATTCTCTCCAAGATGAGTTTCGTGAAGGTCGTCCAAGAACGGCTGTTATGGCAGAAAACATCGATGCTGTGCGTGAACTGTTGGAAGCAGACCGGGATGTGATATACCGTGAGATAGAGTCACCCTTGGGCATTAGTGGGACTAGCATACATTCGATTTTACATGAACTTTTAGGCGTCAGGAAAATTTGTTCTCGTTGGATACCGTTTAATTTGACGGTTGCTCAAAAGAGGCTTGTGGCGATTGGTAAGGCAGTAGGTTCGAAACACGTCTATACCACAGGTGACGAATCATGGATCTACGCTTATGAGCCCGAAACAAAGCAGCAATCCACTGTTTGTGTTTTTCAAAGAGAACAAAACCCTATAAAATAGTCATTGGACGGTTGATTTTCAAGCTAGTTTCTAGGTTTCTAGGATAGTTTAAAATCCTAGTTTCGAAAGTACCAACTTCAGAGTGGCAAAACTGTTTAAAAAATTGGTTAAAACGAATGTAAAAGTTAATGGATCATCTTGGAAACATTAAAAGCATTTTCACTTATGGAAAGTATCACTTTTTTCAAATATTTCACTAACAAAGGCTTGTTGCGGCACCTTTAAATACTGCTCGATCGAAATCATAACTCAGATTTTTTACTTTTTCGAGTAACGGAGACTTTTTAGACAGAGTCCGGAATACTATTCGCATTTTCGTGAATAAGGACCAGCTTAGCTCACATATATGTATATCAATCTCTTTTCGGTAAACTTTTAAAATATCTTTTGTAAAAAAAAAAAATTAAAATTGAAATATTTTTTGTAAAAAAAAAAACAAAAAATTAAAAATAATAACATAAACCCAGTGAAGCAAAACTACCGTTCCGTGGGGCACGTTTTGATGATTCCTGTTGCACTTAATAGCTGGAGCTTATCCTCCTGGTACCCTGGGTATCATAACTGATACTTACAATAACAGCTTCGTGACAAAGCCATCTATTGAGTAATAGTGTTGCTTTCTTGTTGAAGGTATAGTTAGAATAGATCACTAGTGGTAAATAATTACAGGTGATAAAATTGAAAAAGCCTATTATTTTCCTTTCTGGGACCCTGTGTGTCCCAGATCCTGAAATCCTGAAGCAGAAACTTATGAAAACTGCTTGAATCAACAATTTATTGCTCGGGCCCCAGGAGGTTATGGTTTTTGCTTTCCTCCTATTTATTCCAAAATAGAAACGAAGGACGAAGAATCCGATTGGCCGCCCTTGCACCAATTTCAAGACATATTTTTTCACATAGAGTTCTCCCGGGCACACTCATCATTTGTGTGTTTGTTATTAAAAATTCTGCTTCCTAATATCACACATTAAAATTAAAATGTGGATTTTTATGGTGGTTTTAGGTAAAAATAGCAAAAAAAAAACTTGTCGGAATTATTGTCTTAAAACCAACTAAAAGTATTTCAAGCAGGTTTACAATTTGGTTTTTAACACTTGGGCAGTAATTATCTTCCCAAATCATTACTCCTTAAGACTGAAAACAAGAGTTATTCTATCTTCAGCACAAAAGTATTTTATACAGCAGTCAAGTATGTTTTCTATATACTACATACTATTCTACTAACTCAATGGTACCAAAAATTGACACCTGTCACAAATGTTGATCATATTAATTATTTCCCACTGAACCATATACGAAGGTTTTGCGTAAGGTGAGAATTTTGCGAACGTTTTAGGGCAGAATTTCTCTTTTTTTTTAATTTTTTATTTTTTCTCTTAAAAATACTTGCTTTAGAAGATTAAATTCGTGAAAACTTTTCCCATAAATAAAAAGCGTACTTCTTTTGCGAAATCCATATGTTAAAAACTGACTCGAAACCCATTGGAATAAACCCATTAAAGTGCTACAGAGTTATCACTAAAATATCGAATATTGGAGATAAAATAATTAGAATAAAAAACCTAATGAATGAAGAATCTAAAATACGTTATCAAATGTGGTATTTAAAAATCACTCTGACTACTGTTTGGTTTAATTGGTCAATTAGAATGATGATAATTGAACAAAAAAAAAAAAACAAAATCTTTTCAGGCTTGGATTATGAAGATATCTACAGAAAATAATCAAGATCAATAAAACAATTTTACATAATTTGCACATGATGACTGATAACTGAAAAAAAAGATCTGTTGACTTATAACCTTCTACTTACTGACTTATAACTTCTTACTATATCAGTGAGCACTGTTGTCATTGAAGGTATAACTTTTGAATTGTAACCTTTTGAATTGAGTGTAACTTTTGAAAACTTAGAGGCTAAAAGTAACCACAGAAAAATGTTTGTGGAAATCATAACTATCATCCCGGTCCTAACGTAATACTAGAAAATTACAAACAACAAAATCAAAGGTTTTGGGTGCAATATCAGCGGCAGGGGTCAATTTCTTGAGGAAAAAGAGGATACATTTATCAGCAAGAAACAATTCTCATATTCCGTTCGTAATTCTATTTTTTTTTTTAAGCTTTGAACCTCGTCAATTCTAGTCATAAGGAAATCCCATCCTCAAAATTCTTTGCCTTCAACTATTGACACCAACTTTTTAAGCCGTAATTCTTCACGACGAAGTTTCAATTTCAGTTGATTACTAATGAGGTAAGAAATGCTGAAAGGTCAAAGCGTAGGACATTGCCTGGCTTCCGGGATTCGAACCCGGAACCCTGTGGTGGCAGTCACGCGTGTTACTTGCTCGACTCCCGAGGCTGCAACCAAGGGAAAACAAAATAAATAAAAAATAAACTGGCCATTTCAGCCCTTGAAAGGACTTTGACCGAACTTCTTATGATTAAATTGTGTTGTTCGGTGTGTTTTTAATTGTTTGTACACAATTGATCGAGAACTGGACCTACTAATTTTATGCCGACTCCGAACGGCTAATGAGCATGTTCTCAAGAAGCTTTACATGGCATTATTTACTCTCTGAGGTTTGCCATTGTCTGCAGAGAGGTGAGGGTCGAACAGAAAAATTAATTCAATTAAAAAACTTTCTGTGTCAGATGGAATTGAACAAGGGTTCTCTGGTGTATGGGTCACGCACTCTACCCACTGCGCTACGGCCGCCGACAAGGGAGAACAAACATCTTTGTTATTTCCATATAACCCTTTCGTATTGTGAAGTAGATAGTATTTAGTACATTTTTTATTATCATTTTTATAGACTCAAAATTGACATTTTTGCCTAAAAAATGCACTTCTATTTATTTCTATTCATATACATTTTTTTTGATATATTTAATTTTTAATCTAGGTTCATATTTCATAAAGTTAATGGAACAAAGTGCATTTTAAATTCTCAAAATTGTTAGCCTTCGTGGCATCTTTAAAAAAACTAAACGAAAAAGCAATAAAATATTTATTACATTTAACGAATTAAAATCTGATCGTGTATTTCATAATCAAACACATAAATACTTCTGTAAAGATGTAGATCGTTAAATGTAATAAATATTTTATTGCTTTTTCGTTTAGTTTTTTTAAAGATGCCACGAAGGCTAAAAAAGAGCTTTTTAAAATCACGAAATTTTTTATCAATAAAATTTGGATTGTATTGAGATTTCTTTCGGTGTAGTATTTAAAGAGATGCTCTTTAAAAATAACAATCTTGAAGAGAATAGCATTTACTTAACTCTCAACTTGTACTAAAGATAATCGCGCGACTCACCATTTTTTTTCCGTTGTTGACGATGTTGTCACTCCTGCTTCAGACATATTTGCTTTAGTTATATTTGCCGCTGACGTTGCTTCAGTCATATTTTTTGAATTCTAGTAGTTGTAATCAATTCAACTAATTAAGTCTACAGATAATTTATGAAGGCAGCAAAGTATACGCTTTCCGACTTTTTCTCTCTCTCTCTCTCTCGCGATCTTGATTGTTGACAGTTTTCTCCGGCTATTCTTTTGAAAAATATTCTTTTAGTTATATTTGCTCTTTAAGGAGCAGAGATAAGATAAATATTTGTTTACGCTTTCCTGCAATATCGATTAGCTCACAATCTGAAAAAAATAAACAATACCAAGAATTTAAGAAACAGAGCGCGATTAATCAATTTGGTATTTTCAAAGCAAATAGACTAATTTTTTGTATATAAACAAGTTTTTAGGTTTCACTGTAGTTTTTTTTTTTTTAATTGATGTATTTCTTTTACTGCATTCTTTATAACACAGGAGATGTTCTATATAGAACGAAAATCTACAGATACTAATAGAATTTATAATGATAGTTCATTTATATTATGTAAAATATGTGTATGATTTATTATTATTTCTAGTGGGAATAGGGATGCTACAGAGTAGGTTTAAACGTCAATATTGCAAAAAGTAATGATTGTGTTAAGATTCTTGAAACTAGTTATTTAGATTTTTTTATATAATATGTTAGTTAGAGACTGATAATTAGATAAAACTATAGTTAGATTTTATTTTAGAATATGTAAATTTATTTAGAGCTTTGATTTGCATAAAAATTGAGATGAAATATATATATTTAATGCTACCTTTGAGTTAATATGAAATAAAACATCTATTTAACTATTTCTAACCATTAACTAATGACTATATTTGTTCATCAGAAAACGTTTCTAAAAATGTATTTGTACTAGAGTTTTTGAAAACAGCATTAGATGGGTTAATTATGTTAGTGTACTTTAAAAAGGGTTTATCAACAAGAGGTTTAGGTTTACAAAAGTGCAATATTTAACAGCTAATCGCGTGCTAGTTTTAAAAACATTGCGTTCCATAATCTCCATGTATCTTTACTTTATAATCCAATAGAATTCTTAAGAGTTATCCAAGCAATTGTTCGCGTTAATAAAAAAACAAACTGTACACTTCTTGTTGATACACTATAATGCTGTTTACAGGCTTAGTACACCGAGTGAAAAAAAATCTTAAAACCAAAGAAAATACACTTTGCCACAGATACTTTTATTGGTTAGATTGTATCCAAAATAAAACATTGTTTCGACAAAGGCACGATGGTTATTAACTTTCCATGAAAAATCTACCTAAAATCAAAGACTTAGGGTCTTGTGGCAAAGGTTCAAAATTAGGAATTTGATTTCCTTACAACTTTCTTTCTATGTCCGCATTTTCTCTCTACACTAAGGGAAAAAAATATTAAATTTATCCAAAAACTTTTTTAATTTATCCAAAAAGCGAGTCATTTTTGCACCAATAACGCATTTGAATAAATCGACTACGTAAATATTTAAAATTTATTTGAATACTTTTTTAATTAAATTAAATATTTAAATATTTAAACAAAATTAATAAAAAATATATTAAAATTATGCACGAATTTTTTTAAAATATCTTTCAAATATTTACTATTTGAAAATAAACTATCGCATTTAAAGAAAATTTGAATAAAAATATTGAAATTAAAAAAAATCATATTTAAATTGAATATGTTATTAATGGTTTATGGTACATATTACTTTCTTCATATTGCGTTCATCAAATGCCATCGCCTGTATAATTTATTATCGCTTCACTTTTTTCGTTCTCTAATTTATACTATTTTTGACAGTTGGTGCACTAATATTGCACCAACTGTCAAACATAGTATAAATTACAGAACGAAAAAGTAATGTACAAAATTGTTTAGGCAGAAGCAAATTTTGCAGGTAAATGACAATCGGTCCAAGTTATTCTTGGAAATACCGAGTTGTCACTCCACCCTGCATAATTTAATTTCTTCGCCAAACATGCATAATATATTACTCCTGAAACAATAACCAAATGAGAACTATAAGAACTGCAAATGCAAAAAATAAACTGCAGAAACAGAGTGCGATGCTGTTGCTGCTTGTCGGAGTATGTGTGTAAGTGTGCGATGCTGTTGCTGCTTGCTTGTATGGAATATGTGTGTACGTTTGTGGTATAAATAAAATTCAAATACGGGAAAAAAACGAGTTGTAGGGAAAATATTTGATTTATCCACGTAAATATTTAAATAAAATTGATACTCAGGCGTGGATAATGTTAATATGCATTATTTCCCTTAGTGTATTAACCATCTCCGCCTTCCCATTCCTCCTTACCCTCCCTCCTTTCCCTCCTCTTACCTTTAATGTAGTGTTTTAACTAATAAAGGGTGTCTCAGTAGGTGTGCACTTTTCAAATTTAGTGTTATTTTTTTTTTGTGCAAGTGGCAACCCTGAAATTTTGCAGTTGGAACATACGATTATTCCGATTATTAAAAATGGAGCGCTTTACGAAAGAACAACGCGTTATAATTGTGAAAAGTTATTATAAAAATTTCGAAAGTTATGCTGAGACCGCTCGCAAACTTTGAACAATTTTCAGTAGAGAAAGTGCTCCTAATGTGTCAACCATTCGAAGATTGGTCAAAAAATTTGAAGAAACTGGGTGGGTTATGGACAGTAAGACCACTGTGTGTCAACGTACCGGTCGGTCTCTTGAAAATATTGCTGCTGTAAGCGAGAGTGTCGCCGAGAATCTGACAACATCAATTCGGCATCGTTCTCAAAAACTTCAAATTTCACGAAGCACTATGCAGCGAATTGTGACAAAAGATCTCCAATTTCATGCACGCAAAGAAAAAAAACGTTTATCGCCAGTTTGCCGCAAACGAGCTTCGTTTGTCGTGCTTGAAATCGTTTATTGCAAACGTTTTAACAGTTGTCATAAACGTTGAACGAAAAATAAACAAAATTTTCAGTTGTGAGAAACGAGTCATTTAGTTGCAGGAAATGAATTTCGTTTGTCATTAACGCGAGTGATTTTTAAATTGCAGCAATTGAAAACTTCGTTTTTCCCAACTGAAAATTTTGTTTATTTTTCCCTTCGTTGTATAAACATAATGCTTATAGTTTAGAGTTACTTTTTGGATAAATTGTTACTATATAAGGAAATTGGTAGTTTGCTTAATACGCGGACGAAGATAGCAACAGAGGTGGAATCCATAAGAAGACGGACGGACATAATGAGAAAGATTATTAATATAATAAATAATAATGACCGAAATAGCTTGCGGTTTATATATATAAGATATATTTTTAAGTTGTGACAACTGAATATTCGTTTGCGGCAAATACAGCTCGCAAACGAAGTATAGTTTGTGAATTTTTCAGTTGTGGTAAACGAAAAATTTCTTTGCGTGTGCGTACAAAATTCTGCTTACTCAGGAGCTCAAACCAGTAGATCATAGTAAGCGCCGGCAATTCGTTAAATGGGTAATGGAGCAAAGTGAAGTCAATGCGAATTTTTCCAGGAAAGTCATCTTCTCCAATGAAGCGCATTTCCATCTAATTGACTTGGTAAATAAACAAAATTTTCGAATTTGGGGCTCAGATCCTCATGCAATTCATGAGAAACAAATGCATCCACAAAGAGCAACTGTCTGGTGCGGATTTTGGTCAGGCGGCGTGATTGAGCCTCACTTTTTTGAAGATGAGGCCGAAATTGCAGTGACTGTGAACGGCATTCGTTAAAGGAACATGATAACAGAGTTCTTGAGTTCTTCCTCAACTGGACGGCATGGATCTGGACGACATGTGGTTTCAGCAAGACGGCGCCACCTGCCGCGCCTCGCGTGAAACAATCGATTTATTGCAGGAACAATTTCTAGAACAAATTATGTCAATAAATTCTGATGTCAACTGGCCACCAAGATCAGGCGATTTAACGCCGTTCGATTTTTTCTTTTGGGTTTTCTGAAATCACAGGTTTTTGCGAATAAACCAGAAACAATTTCTGAGCTCAAATCCGAGATCCGACGCGTCATCGGTGAGATAAAGCCACATCTCTTTGAAAAAGTCGTCGAAAATTTCATGAAAAGAGTAATGAATGGGCTGTCATCAGGGCCGTGGGGCTATTTGTCGGATATTTTGTTCCATACTTAATCGGAACATGTCTTTTTTACAATTTCATAAAAAAATCACAACTCTCTCAAAAAATTTGCGTTTTTATTTTAAAACAAAAAAGTGCACTCCTACTGAGACACCCTTTATATGCTATCAATTACCTTATGTAGGACATATTGCCCACAAAGTAACTGCGAACTATAGCGTGTGTTTCTAAGAATAATATGATTTTGTAGAACAAATTCTGATGTCAACTGGCCACCAAGATCATGCGATTTAACGCCGTGCGATTTTTTCTTTTGGGTTTTCTGAAATCACATGTTTATGCAAATAAACCAAAATCTGAGATCCGACGCGTCATCGGTGAGATACAGCCACATCTCTGTGAAAAAGTCATCGAAAATTTCATGAAAAGAGTACTGGTCTGTCATCAAGGCCGTGGGGGCCTTTTGTCGGATATTTTATTTCATACTTATCGTATGAAATCGTAATCGTTAATCATACTTAATCGTAATACATGTCTTTTTTACAATTTAATAAAAAAATCACAACTCTCTCAAAAAATATGCGTTTTTATTTTAAAATAAAAAGTGCACTCTTACTGAGACACGCTTTAAATGCTATAAATTGCCTTATGTAGGACATATTGCCCACAAAGTTACTGCAAGAAAAAAAAGTTATTTTGAAGAAAAAAATTCTTTAAAGTTACAGACTTTGGCTTTGAAACAAAGAGGCTTATCTTCAAAACAACAAAGAAAAGTTATTGATTATACACAATTTTTTTAATTCCTTGCTAACAAAGAATTAAATCGTTATAGTAACTATTTTATATTAACGGCAAAGACTTTTTGTTTAATTGAGCTTCAAAGAACTTCAGTCTTTTGTTTCTAGATACTTAGATACAAAGATACTAAGTAAGCAACCCTTACTTAGTCAAAGAATAAATCATAAGTGCAATGATCTTTTCCTTATAGCAAAGATATTTTGGCTACAGTTTGGGAATTTTTTCTTTGATTTTAAGGCGGTTAGTTTTCTCAGTGTAGGTGCTATGTTTTGGTTAGCAAGCCAATCCACTTTTACAAAATACAAAATATTTTACAACTTCTTTAGAGTTGCTCTTAAAGGCTTTATTTTATATTATTTTGATTCCAAATCTCCACAATTTCATTATTTATTTTACAAACTTTTATATGTTATCAGCTCACTATGTAAAATATAAATATAATCACTATGTAAAATAAAGTTTTTAGCTTTTAATTAACTCAATTAAAGTCATTAGGCTAAATATTTCTAATATACTTAGCTGACTAACTTTATTTTCACCTGCTCTTTAAGACCAAACAATAAATATTTCACAACAATACACAAAAAAGTACCGGCTAAAGCGACTAACTTTTGTTTAATGACATCAACCAAACACGCAGCAACAACAAAGTATTAAAAAGTATTAAAACAGCTGGCTATGCTGTCAGTCAGTAACAACAATGCCAACAACAGGTGACTCATATTCGCAGAAGATCGATAAATAGAACTAGCACCATGTTACCAGCTTGATTTTCTTTAATTATTGCCTTGCTCCTCTAGTAAATGTTGCTAAGCTTTTTGCAACAGTATTGCCAGTTCGTGACGAAAGCTTTGTTATTTAATAAATGGCTAAACGAAAAAAAGCTTTATAATAGCTTCAAGCAAGTCATTCAAAAGACACACTATAAAATGGCCAATAATACAAACAGTTCGTCTAAAATAATCATTTCTAAATAAACTTGACGAGCTTTAAGTTTTTAATGCATTAAGTATAAGCTAAATTGAAGCATCTACAGATTTTCATCAACATACTCGAACACATCAAGTGAAAAATGTGAATATTGCCAATGAAAATTGGTGCAAATATGTAGGCTTTTAACATTCCTTTGAAGGTGTTTATATCTAAAGATTTATGCTTAAAATTTATGAAATTTGGGTAATTAGGGGCTGCAGATCACAATTCTTACATTAATTTTTCTCTATCACATCCACTTTTTCCACTTTCAGATCACAATGTGGAAAAAATAAAGTCATCAAAAGTTGGCTTAAGTTAAAGAAAAATATACTTAATTTAGAAATACAGTCTCTATCAATTCTACCTATATCAAAAACTTATATCAAGAGCCTAAAGTTTGCCAGTCATATTTTTCAAAAATTACCTACCTATGCATTTCCTAAGTATTTCGTTGGGAAAAATTATCATACAATGTTGGGAAACAAGTTGTTGTATAAGTCTGGGTGGGTCCTATTGGGCAATACTCTCTTAAGAATAATAATAAAAACGTTTTTCGAACCTTCTTCAAACCCACTATTACGAAGTTTTATTGCCTAAGTTTTCAAAAATCTTGTGTTATCTTAGTATCCTAAGTATCATACTATCTTGTGTGACACGGTATTTGCAAAAATTTGGGAAGATGCCAGAACAACACAATCTTCACAAAGCATCCATTTTTTCGAATAATGCAGGAAAACCCATTTCTCGAGTCAGATTTATTGACCAAGAGTTTGAAAGAGTAACTTAAAAAAGAATATGAAAAGAGTAAATATAGGATGTAGAAATTAGAGGTGTAGAACTTTGAATTCAAATTAACTACCGGTTATTATATAACTTCAAACTGAAAACTAGCATTATTAGAAAGATAATTTTATGCCATTCGTTTAAAAAGGATTTCGGACATGATATCGCTGCAATGTGGTTCCTTCGGAAATTCCAGTTTTGAACTTTTGCATGCATTTGGGGCCGTAACTCGAGAATAGTACGCAGAAAAGCGTCCATAGTTGCTGGTTTGTTCACATTAGCAATGACTTCTAATTACCCCAGAGAAAATAGTTCAAAGGCTTTAAATCGTATGATCTTGGTGGGCAACTGATTGGTCCGATTCCATTTCCAAGTCGATTGTTTGACGTGCTGTATGGCATGTGAAGTCCTCCTGTTGGAAAAACATTTTCACAATAAACATCCCATTCAACATCCCAAAAATAATCGGCATTCATGTGTCTAACGCTCTCGTTAACCTCATTTAAAAAAAAAAAAAAAAATAAGGAGCAATTCCATAGAGCGCATAGATTCCACCGGTCCATAGAGCGCACCAAACAGTGATTTTTGGCAATTTTGCTTATTGACATGTCCACTTAATTAAAAACTAGCCTCATCACTCATCAACCCATTGAAAAAGTGTTGTTCTGGGGTAAGTCTATGCATTATAAAATGTCAAACCGAACTGAGCACAAATGAAAATAGAGTCGCCAGATCCCACCACCGTATGCCAGTTTAATCTTTATCGAAAATGGAACCTTTAAAAACCTTTTATTTTTATTTTTGTTATCAGTAGGTCCCTTTAATTTTGTTATCTCTATAGTTGGTCAAAAAAGACAGAAGAAGTTAAATTTTTTTTAACTGTTTGGTCAGGTGTTTCGTAGGGGCATTTGAAGCCCACAATGTAATCAACATTTTAGGATATTCTTTAAATTTCATTTAAGGTTCTTTATTCAAGGGCTCGGTGATTGTACGAAAGTTCTCGACTACAACACAATTTCGACTTCAGAAAAAATTGAAGCTCCGACTCCGACCAAAAAATAAATATATCTATTAAAAATGGTATACAAATAAGAAAATCAAATAAAACCCCTAAAACAATTCAATGGGTATAATAATGTTATTTCTTTACAGAATTTAAAAAACAGTTTGAAGTTTGGATAAAATGCGCTAAAATTTTTTTATAAAATATGTTGTAATTTTGGAAGTAAGTGTGCACTTGCTTGCCACCTAGAGGATGCCGGTTCGAACCCTGGCTTGACTAGGGCCCTACTCTTATTCCTTTCTTCGGATGGATCTGCTTAATTACTTGATGAGGTTGAGGCAAAGTCACTTCTCTCAAATTCAAATTATCGTGTTTATACTTCCTCCATATAAAAAAATCTTACCTCTTTACCTCTTATTAATAGAAAGAAGGAAAATTTGACTGAATAAATGTAACACCTTAAATTTTTGGTTCTCTATAAACTATTTTCTATTGATAACTTGTGTGTTCAATCCTACAAGTAATATTGTTTTAATTGCTTGTACTGACATTTTCCTTTTTAGATTTACTTTTTACTTTTTACTTTTTACTTTTTACTTTTTACTTTTTACTTTTTACTTTTTACTTTTTACTTTTTACTTTTTACTTTTTACTTTTTACTTTTTACTTTTTACTTTTTACTTTTTACTTTTTACTTTTTACTTTTTACTTTTTACTTTTTACTTTTTACTTTCAACTTTTTACTTTTTACTTTTCACTTTTTAATTTTTACTTTTTACTTTTTACTTTTTACTTTTTACTTTTTACTTTTTACTTTTTACTTTTTACTTTTTACTTTTTACTTTTTACTTTTTACTTTTTACTTTTTACTTTTTACTTTTTACTTTTTACTTTTTACTTTTTACTTTTTACTTTTTACTTTTTACTTTTTACTTTTTACTTTTTACTTTTTACTTTTTACTTTTTACCTTTTACTTTTTACTTTTTACTTTTTACTTTTTACTTTTTACTTTTTACTTTTTACTTTTTACTTTTTACTTTTTACTTTTTACTTTCAACTTTTTACTTTTTACTTTCAACTTTTTACTTTTTACTTTTTACTTTTTACTTTTTACTTTTTACTTTTTACTTTTTACTTTTTACTTTTTACTTTTTACTTTTTACTTTTTACTTTTTACTTTTTACTTTTTACTTTTTACTTTTTACTTTTTACTTTTTACTTTTTACTTTTTACTTTTTACTTTTTACTTTTTACTTTTTACTTTTTACTTTTTACTTTTTACTTTTTACTTTTTACTTTTTACTTTTTACTTTTTACTTTTTACTTTTTACTTTTTACTTTTTACTTTTTACTTTTTACTTTTTACTTTTTACTTTTTACTTTTTACTTTTTACTTTTTACTTTTTACTTTTTACTTTTTATCTTATACCTTTTTTGCTTTACAAAAGTGAATTAAGAACTACAGTTAATTTTTTTGAAAACTCGTAAGATTTATTAACAATCGTTAAACATATGCTTCACCACAAATTGCACCGAAAACTCGGGTTCATGGTTGTATTTTTGGCACAGCCAAATTCCTTGGAAAACTCCCTAGTATTGGCTACCGCTTGTGGCACACGCTTAAACGGTGTGTCATGCGAACTATCGTACTTGATACGATCGGGACTGATTGCACAAAAGAACTGCGCAAACTTGACGAAAAATAGCTGCTTGTTGGTCAAAGTTCGTTCCATATCAAATTGTGACACATGCGTCCGCTTAAAGTGTGTGTCGAAGGACAGACGAAAGCCAGTAAAGTCAGCTATTTTCTCATTTATACTTGACGTGGGCTCACGCTTCAGACAATCAATAGCTTCCACGAATTGTGGCCGCTTCATGGCAGCGGAAAAGATTTTACTAGGGTTGCCCCAGGCATCATATTTCAGCCCCAACTTATCAAAACCATGTATCATTTCATGACCCAGGGTATTGCCCAGTTCGGCAAAGAGAAATAGCTCGTGATATTGATGCTCAAAGATTGGCTCCCTCAAATAGCCAAATGGTATGACCACCATGTTGGCGACTTCCTGAAAGGCGGGCGAGGCATAACGCCACACGAAGAAGGTATGTTCCACGGCAGGTTCGTGCAATAGCAATAAAAAGTTCTCACGTTCCGGCAGATGTTGCAGTGCGGACAAAAAGTTTGCAGCAAAATCAGTGCGATGTATCTGAAGATTTTTATGGTAATCTATATAGTAGTCGGCGTCCAAATTCACATCTGGTAGATTGCCAATATTGATGCGCATATGTTGAACTTTGAGACGCAGAAACTCCAACTCCTCCTCAGCTAAATCGGTGGAATGTTCATCGATGATGTGCAGAAATTTTCTTTGCATTTTACTGAAAACGCGTTGTATAACTGCGTCCGTTGCGTTACGCTGTGTCGCAAACAACTCACGCTCATACAAATAGTCCATGGCGAGCGGTAGATGCTGACGCATAAACTGCATACACTGCTCTGAGTTGTTACTCTGTGGCAGCTCTTGCTCCAGATAAGTTATAAGCTTAAGCATTATATAATAGGCGCTTGTCTCGGTGTCAGTTCTCCCCATCAGTGGCCCCAATTCGCGCAGATACAACATGTTGAGTACTACCAAAACCATTTCGTCATTAACGCTCTCGGTTTGGTTTCGAATAACTTGCTGAAGAAAGCCACGTAAATCCAATTCATTGCCACTGTCCATAATTTGCTTCAATGTAAAATACTGTGGCTTCTTTCGATCTTTGAATTGTGTGTGTATAGCTGTTAGCTTCTGCTGAAACTCCAACAACTTTTCAGCCATATATCTATCCTTGCTATTCTTTGAGCGTTCTAGTTGCCGCACGTGCTCGAGTTCTTTCGAAGTCCAGTCTACACTTTCCGGCTTAGCTAGCTCTATGTTATAGAGAGTTCCATTGTATTGCTTTATATCTGCACGCAGTATAACGTTGTTCATTCCAAAAGTTCTCAACTTGCCGAGTGTTAGCAGCCAATTGAAGCCGTTAATATGCCAGGTTTCATTACGTTCATTCATGCGGTAGGGCCAAGCTGCTTGTACTTCCGCACTATCATAGATAGGGGTCAGCAAATTTAAATAATGCTCCACATCATGGCTCTCTATTGCTTTGCAGGCCGAGTAGTGATCTTTGAGCTTGCTATAGAGCTCGTTATGGCTATGGGATAGTAGAAAGGAAAATATTATCAAATGAAAAGAAATCATATCATTAGAAATGTGACATTTGTATTATCATACGAGTTAGATGAATATAGAAAAATATCTTTGACAATTATTTCACAAGAGTTATCGTGAAGGCTGCCATAAGTACCAATTATCGACCACATTTACAGATAATCATGTAATTACATGATAAAATGGCTTTCATGATAATTACAAAAAAACACGGGCAATTTTCATTTCCAAAGGTATGTTTGACGTTTGCTTCTTTGCACTCTCCATTGAGTGCAAACTCACCACGATTGAGAGAATATTTACAAATACTATTATTTCCACATTATCCTCACTCTGTCTATCAGAGTACATTTTCTTATTATGGTAGTATAACATTTTGGGAGTTTAGAAAACCACATCCAAAGTTCGGATTTGAATATATAACTAATTCACTTTTTCAAAGCCGATCTGGTTATTTTCATTTTAGTTGCAGATTTTCTGAAGATATTTAGAAAATCCAAATATTTGTAACTTTATCTCAAAATTTATATTTAAGGCGTGAAAAATCCTGATTCTCATATGAATACTAGCACTTAGAAGATTACTATAATAACCTTCAGGCTAGAGAAATGTTTCTACAAAAAAAAAAAATTATTGCATTATTAAGTTGAATATATCGACCGAAATTTGAAGACTTCTATGGAAGTACAAAAGTTACTACGCCAGTAGCCTTATGTTTTATTTTGTTCGCAGAACTTCTTCAGTTGTTTAATGAATTTTTGCCACTTAATTAAGATTCAAAAAAATTTTTTTTTAAACTGTACTATCATGCCGAGATGAGAAAACATTCTAATTTGCATACCAGAAATTCCAGAATTGAACTTGGACGCATGTTGATTCATCAACATTTTCCGAATTTCCAAAACAGATAAAAAAAGCTAGCAAAGAGTTGTATTTTATACGAAAAAAATTTTCTTTTTAAAATCAATTGTTAGAATTACAAATACGGAGTACCAGATAAAGGCTTAAATCCCGTTATATTGGTTCTGTTTTTAAGACTGGTTATTTTTAGTCCTGAAAAAGAAGGTAAAAAAAACAAAACTTGCTCATTAAAATTTTTAATTTAAAATGGTAGAATTTTTACTCTTCATGAATTATAACCTTCTGGGGTGAAGACCCTTTACATTATTCAAAAATGATTTTTCAAATAAAGTAAATTCAGTAAGCTCACTTATATCTTGGATGTTTTTTTAAGCTTAGGTTTTTTTTTTACTTTTTTATATCGGATCTTGGCATGAAAGTTTGGAAATAGTTTTGACAAACATCTTATTAAAAGGGCTTAAAAGGAAGATTTTCAAAAGTTTTGGATTTGAAATTTGTTTAAAATTTTGTCCATTCAAAAGAGGTCCTCGGGTAAAACCTAATAGGTACCCGACCCCATGCTTGCCAATAAAAAAAAAAAAATTTGTATACAAACATTTAATAACACACAGCACAACACAATGTGATTATAAGAAGTTCGGTCAAAGTCCTTTCAATGGCTGAAACGTTAGATTCGCCATTTTACTATATGGATCGTTTTATCACCGAAAAACGCGCTAAAATTGTTAAATAGTTGATTGATGTTAAATTTTGATTTTTCGAAGTAAATTTTCTTCAGCGATGAGGCCCATTTCGGTCTAGGTGGATATGTGAATAAGCAAAATTGCCGTATATGAGGCTCTGAAAATCCCCAAGCGATTGTGGAGAAGCCATTGCATCTGCAAAAAGTGACTGTCTGGTGTGCATTATGGTCTGGTGGTGTCATTGGTCCGTATTTTTTTGAAAACGTTCAAGGAGTAACCGTAACAGTCAATTCTGAGGGCTATGACAGTATGTTAACCGATTTTTTTGGCGTCAAATTTAAAATATGGATCTGGACGATATGTGGTTTCAACAAGATGGGCCCACAAGCTACAAAAAGAAAAATAAAAAGACAAATACATATTCAAATTAATTGTTCGCCACGCACATATAGCATATAAATTAAATCAATTAGTGCAGCTAATTTGTCAGACATTGTCGAAATCTTCAAAAATATTTTTTCGTTTAATTCAACAAATGTTTGTCCAACATATGTTTGATCAAAAGTTACAATTGTAATTGGACTGTTGTGGGGTCAACACGTACAATTGTTCCTGCTTCGTGTAATTCAATATAATTTACTTTTTCTATTTATTTTATCAATATTAAATCGCAAAATGCCTTGCGTTTGCAAATCGAAAGTTGAGCGTGGTCAAGATAAGATAAAATGTGGCAGTTGCAATGAATATTATCATTGTAGCTGTGTTAATATTAATCAAAGTGATGTTGAGTTTATGAAAAATGCCAACAAAAATTATATATGTTCGGCTTGTTCAACTGCTCGGCGTGCGTCTCTTCGTTCTCCACCGCATTCTTACACCCCCAAGGAAACTGCAACTGGTCAAGAATTGGGCAACAAAGCAAACACAGCAAATGCAGCACAACAAAAACAACACCTGCAACAACAACATCTTCAACAACAACATATTCAACAACAACATCTTCAACAACAACATCTTCATCAACAAAATCGGTCTGACAATAACATAAATGCAGAAATTAACAGAAATCAGCAACAACTTCAGAATCTTAGTCACAATAAGAGTGCAGAAATCAACGTGAGTTCAATAAAGAATATGCCAGCGGTCACATTAGAGCTTGTTTACAGTGAAATCGTTGCTCTAAAAACTATGAACGCTAATGCTCTGAGCCTTATTGAATCTTTGAGTGAAGATAAAAAAATATTAACTGATAGAGTTAATCAACTACAAAATGAGGTGTATTTCCTTCAGCAAAAGAGTCGTGAAAAGACCATAGAAATAGTTGGTGTTCCAAATCTGAGCCACGACAATGCAGTTGATTCAGCTTTGACAATATTTTCTAAAGGTCTAAATACTAACATTTCGGACGCTCTCATCGATGAATGCTACGTTAAAAAAATTAATAAAAGTGATGACAAAGCTGGCAATGCTCCTCTTGATATTCTATGTGTGAAATTCGTCTCTCTGCATAAAAAAAGGCAAATAATGAAGAAAAAATACGATAACAAGAAAAATTTGTGCTCCAAAGTAATTTTTGGCAGTGATAGTAACCGGAATATTTATATTAACAATAGTTTATCAGTATTTACTAGGAATCTCTTTAAAGCTGCTCAGAAGCTAAAAATAGAAAGAAAATTTAAGTTTGTTTGGATTAATAATGATAGAGTATTATTACGGAAAAAGGAGGGTGAGAAAGTAATAGTTGTAAATTCATTCGAGGATCTTAATAATTTAATTTAGTCATCATTTTTTCTTTTTCAATCTAAAATACTAATCTGAATATGAACACTAGCACTATTAATCCTCATGTAAATTTGTTAGAGTTTCCCTTAGAAAATTGTAAAAATGTAAATTATGAAAGTATCTTATTTAATCCAAACACAAACAAAAAAGATTTTTATATAGCGTTGCAAAATATTAGAAGTATGCGAAAAAATTTCGACGATTTCCTTGTGCATCTTAATAGTTTTGCAAAAAAGCCCGTTTTTATTTTTTTGACAGAAATATGGATTTATGATGAAGAAAAATCCCTTTTTAACATACCTGGCTATAAATTTTTTACTAATTGTAATAGCAGATATGCTGCTGGAGGTGTTGCAGCCTTTGTTGATGAAGATCTTGAATGTGAGTCCGCTTGTTTTAATCTTCAAAGTTCGGATATATTAAAAATAAATTGCACGATTGAGTACCAAACATTTTCGTTTATATGCATCTATAGGTTTCACGAAGGTACTTCGAAGGATGTATTCTTGAGTAACCTTAATGATATATTGTCAAAGGAGAAATGTGATAATCTGATAGTCTTAGGAGATATGAATATTGATATTTTACAGGAATCGGCTTGTGTCGACAATTATATGTTTTTGTTATCTTCTTATGGTCTCGAATGTTGCATTAATCAACCAACTCGATTAACTAACGCTTCTGCCTCGTGTATTGACCACATTTTTGCACGTATAAAAAAACCTCAGAAACTGTCACTGAGTAGTGCAGTTTGTAATTTTTATGTGTCTGATCACTGCCTGGCATGTTTAAAATTTAATGACTGTGACTTAGGAATAAACGAACGTTCTCCTTTTTCTGTAATGAGTAAAAAAACCGATTTCAGAGAGCTGAACAATAGGCTTTTGTTTGAACCTTGGGAAAGCGCTTACAATGAATCTAATGCATCAATAGCATTTGAAAACTTTATAAACATTTTAATAAACCATGTTAATATCTGTACTAAAAGTATTACTAAGAGTACAGTTGCGAATGAAAAGAAGCTTAAGCCATGGATGACCTCAAATTTACTTCGTAAAATAAGTTTAAAAAATAAGCTTTATAAAAAGTGCGTAAAAAATCCAGGAAATAGAAATATTCAGGAGGATTATAAAAAATTAAGCAAAGACATAAAAAAAGAGATTTTGAATGTCAAAAATAGTTTTTACTTAAATGAATTTAATAAAATTAAGGGCAACATTAAGAAAGAATGGGATTTAGTGAACAATATTTTAAATAGAACTTATAAAAATGAATCAATTCCAAATATAAAAACAAATGGTATCACCTTAACTGATTTAAATGATAAAGCGAATGTCTTCAATGAATATTTCTCTAATATTGGTACTAACGTTGTCTCTGAAAATGGTTTATTAAGCTCTTCTTGTGATTGCTTAGATAAGGAGGTATTCCTTCCAAATAGCTTTTATTTTGAGCCTGTATCGTCATTAGAACTGTACAAAATTATAATGTCTCTAAACAACTCGAATTCTTGTACCGAGAAAAGTTTTTCTAGTATATTTTTAAAAAAAATTGTTTATAATGTCGTCGATGTTCTGTGCTACTTGTTAAATAAAAGCATTCAATCAGGTGTTTTTCCAGAAATGCTTAAAAAAGCAGAAGTAATTCCTCTGTTTAAAAAAGGAGATAAAAGTAATCTTAATAATTACAGGCCAATTTCGATTTTGTCTTCTTTTTCTAAAATATATGAAAAAGCTGTGAAAATAAGAATGCTGAACTTTCTAAATAAGTTCAAGTTTTTTAATGAGGGTCAATTTGGATTTAGATCTGGTATGTCAACTGAAGATGCACTTTTAAATTTCTGTACAAATATAAATGACAGTATAAATTGCAAAAAAATTACAGCAGCCCTTTTTGTTGACATAACCAAAGCATTTGACACTGTCGACCATAAAATTTTACTTAACAAATTATTTAAATGTGGATTCCGAGGGGCTATTTTTAATTGGTTTTCTTCTTATCTTTCAAATAGAGTTCAAAGAGTAAAAATAGATAATCACTTTAGTACATATAGCAACATTAAAATTGGCGTTCCTCAAGGATCAGTTTTAGGTCCTGTTTTATTTTTAATATTTATAAATTCACTTTTGTCACAAAATATTTCAAGTAATGCAATAGCATTTGCAGATGATATGGCCTGTACATATTCCTGTGATACATTATTCGATTTTAATATTAAAGTTAACCGTGATCTAGAAATTCTAAGACACTGGTTTACTACTCACAAGTTAATTCTAAGCGACAAAACGAAGATTATGATTTTCAATGTTAGTGGAAAGGAAATAAAAGTTAATGACTTTACGTTCCATTGTGCAAACTGCAAAAAGTTCACTATTTGTAAGGATACATGTTGTTCACAAAATACTGTCCAAACCTTTGATGAATCAAGTGATTGTTCATTTAACTGTTTTCACATAGAATGTGTTAAAAGTTTTAAATATCTTGGTCTTATGATTGACTGGAAAATGAATTGGTTAGATCACACAAATTCTCTTAAAAAATACTTAATCGCAGCAACGAGACAAATATATCATTTAAGGGCCTTCTGCTCGGAAAAACTACTCACTTGCATCTATTTTGGGATTTTCCATTCTAAATTAGAATACGGTCTCACTTGTTGGGGCGGTACGCATATTAATAAAATAACTCCATTACTTACTGCGCAGAAACATACCGTTCGAATTATTTGTAAAAGACATCGCCTTGAAAGTAGTTTTCCACTATTCAGGCAACTCAATATTTTGCCAGTTAAGCATTTGTTCTTTTATAAAGTCCTAAAAACATTTTTCATTAAATCTGGTTACATGATAAATAGAAGTAATTCCAATTATAACTTGAGAATTAATCATCTTAATATTGCTCATGTACCATCACATAACTTGCAACATTTCCTGCTTTTTTATTCGACTATAGCTCCCAGGCTGTTTAATTATCTGCCTATCAATATTAGATGTATTCGTAATAAATTTGTTTTTCTTAAAAATGTGAAATCGTGGCTTTTTACTTTGTCATACTTAAATGTTAACTCACTTCTTAATGTAATGTATTAACTTGTTGTATCTCGTAAACACACTCAAACTATACTACTACTACTATTGCTTATATTTTTACAGTTATTTGTTTAAAGAACATGTTATATGTATAATTTTTCAAAATGTTTAATGTTTTAAGTGACCCCTTATATTATATACAGTTTTAAGTTATTCAATTATTCTACCTGCATTTGCCACTAATTCCTTGTGAATTACAGGATGTAGGGTTAGCATTATTATATTCTTTTAATTTATTTAAATTCAGTCATTGCTTATATGAAAATTTGTTAAATTTAAAAATTGTAAAAGATAATAATAATAATAAATTACTACTACTACTACTACTACTACTACTACTTAAAAGCACCAATTAGAGCTTTCTGCAACAGAAATTTCCAGGACGACTAATTTCAAGATTTTGCGGCCAAGATTGTGCGATTTGACATCTTTGCAGTTTTTTTATGGGGCTACACAAAAGATCGTGTTTACGTGAATAAATCTCGAACTCTTCAGCAATTAAAAACCAACATTGGTCAAGTCATGGCCGAGCTTGTGCCCGAGTTGCTCACAAAAATCATCGATAATTACCTCAAAAGCATCGTCTTCTGCAAAAACTTCGGTGGAGGACATTTCAATGATATTGTATTTCACTATAATGGCAAAGTCTAAACCAGGGCTTCCCAAACTTCTTTTCTCATAGACCAATTTAAAAATTTATTTGGCTCCGGTGGACCCCCTGCAGCTACATTTCTACCATATTCCCAAAACTCGACAAAAAATGTGAAGATTAGATCTACTGTGAAAATTTGCGTTGCGGCTGAGTTCCAATCACGAATTAACAGTTTTCGAAAAAAAAGTGAGAATTGATTGGTTAATTAATTAATTGGTTGTGCTGTGAGTGGATGTCAAAAAATTAAAGTTGTCCAATCAAAACAGTGATTCCATCCAACTTTACTTTTTTGACATCTACTCACAACAGAAGGAGCCGATCAATTATCACTTATTATTAAAAATAAAGGATTAGTAAAAATAAAATGAAAAATTGAATATTTTCTTGTGTTGAATTTATTTAAATATGTAATTATTACACTATTAATTATTATTTTTATCATATCACATTCTAATATGATAACAGTCGTAATATAATTAAAATTAAACACGTAACTGACATAAATTACTAATAACGTAACTGACATGTAACGAACGTAAATGACAATCACAAAATAGTCATAATTTTAATGGAAGGGATGTACTTGATGGGTTGACAGCAAATTATCAATATTTGGCTTCAGTTTTGTTAGGTATAACCGCAAATCTCCCCGTTCTGTGATATTCAATCTGCTCCTTGTTTAAAAGGTTTGTTACGATACTAAAACTTTTTTCGACAAGATATGACGAGGGAAATGCTATCAAAAGCTTTCTCGCAATTCCCCACAGTCCAGGACTGTTTTCGGTTATTTCTGCCTGCAGCCAAAATGTTTGGTACCCTCTTTTTAATTTCACCTTAACCTCCTCCCTAGTACTAAGATCGAGTAGCTCCTCTTGTAATATCAGATTCTCCACTTTCGTTTTATCAAATGGATTTATGATCCATGGTGGTATTTCCATCGTCAGAATATTTTCAAATCTGATTTTGAAATGATCATGTAGGGCAATTGAATGTTGAACGTATGTCTGAATATCCTCATCAAGTACAAGTTTACCTGTGTTCAATGTTCCAAGAAAAGCTGAAATTACACCCTTTGCTTTTATTAAATTGAGGCTATCCTCTTGTAATTGCAAGTTAATGTCATTAAATTGATTGATAGATGAAGTCAAGCCAACATTTTAGTTTTTCACTATCAAAACCAGATAAATTTTCGCTTACGAATTGTGAACCCAAATATTTTTGTCACTCCAACATAGACCCCAGTCGAGTATCCTGTGGACCCCTGGGGGTCCACCTGTACCACTTTGGGAATCAATGGTCTAAACACTATAACAAACTAAAAATTTTATCGAAATCTGTATTTTTAGTGTATTTTTTAAACTTTGCTTTCTTATTCTAATATGGCTAACCCTTTACTATACATCTCACTATATCACTAGTGGTTAGTATTACTAATGGTTTTTTAAGATTTTGGACAAAGTGGTTATTATTACAAGTGTTTTTTTAAATTTTTTGTTCAGCTGAATAAGATGGTCTGTCTGGTCTATTTGGGTGTCGTATTGTTGATTAGTTTTGAGCAGGCTCGTACCCAAGGGGGTAGGGAGGTTTGGTTTGAAACCCCCCATAGGGTCAAAAAGCAACAAGACCCATAAAAATCAGATTATTAAACGAAAGTGCGCGATTTGGCTATATTTTTAACATCAAAATTCCTCCAAGGAAAATCGTGACTACGGGCCTAGTTCTTAGATACCAAATTAGGTAAAAAATGCCCTCAAAGACGTAAAAACTGTAATGTAATGGCACAAAACATCCAACGTTATCATGTTAAACATGAACTTTTTGGGAATTACCATGTTTTCTGTAAAAAGCCCTTGCATATTTATATCATCAATAACAAAACACATAACAAGCCTGCTACAAAACGAAAAACTTGTATAATATTCCGCTTACATTTCTGCATTACAAGCAGACCATCGACAACGTTTTGTCAGCGGTTTTGTAGAGAAGTATTTCTCTTAGATGTTTATTATATTGTTTTTTTGTTTTTTTTGTTTGTGTTATTTCTTATATTCTCTACTCTCACCTTTCCTTACTCTCGACCACACGCTCAAAAATCGTTGTTAGCTCTTTGTTGAACTCGTGTTCCAAGCGTCCAATGGAATCGATATAATTTTGATGTTGTCGTTGCACGTTCTCCCAATTGCCACAAGCATATTGGTAGAAATTTTCACAAGGATCTGCCTGCAAGTCCATGTAGCTGCGAATGGTTTCCAAAAGGTTGCGGTTTATCAGCTGATCGACTCCTTGCGAACGATGTGATTTTTGCTTGGGTTTGCCATTGACTTGAAGTGTTGTTAGCAATATGAGCTGGACAACCAGCAATATATTGACTAAATTTTTTTTCATAATAACTTTTCTGACTGTTCTTATGCTTTGGCTTTATTATTTA
Organism: Pherbina coryleti; assembly: GCA_943735915.1. Taxonomy (NCBI): domain Eukaryota; kingdom Metazoa; phylum Arthropoda; class Insecta; order Diptera; family Sciomyzidae; genus Pherbina; species Pherbina coryleti. Next base: position 191,092,698 of record OX030948.1, read on the forward strand.
AGACTGTTCAGATTTTGCGCGATGTACGGTCACAAACTGTGCGAAATGGTTGTCTTTTTTTTTGTTTTTTATTTTAGTTTTGTTTGCTTATCGGCATAATTTCGTGGATCTATAAGAGGTGCGCCCATATTATTTTAAGGTCAATGGTAATGAGATAACCCGTTTCGTTTTTCTAACATCAACTTAATTGAAATTTTGGATTTTTGAGAATTTACATAGCATTTTTATAAAAGGTTCTTCAAGGTAGTGGTTTAAACTCCTGCACGAGTTAAAAAAAGGAGAAAAAAACAAAATCATTAGAAAAGTACGCTTTCAATATAAAAACAATAAATTTGCCATGTTGTTAATTTATAAAAATTTTTTCTTGCGAACTGTCGCCTGCAAGTTCAAGAAACATTTTTCAAAAATTTCTACATACAACAACTACTGACAAAAACATTGTTGTTGTAACAAATATGAGACTGTTCAAGGCATGACTTTCTCAGCTGAACAATGTCGACGTCGACAGTGAAGTTGATGCCGTTGACGATGACGATGATGTTGATGATGAAAGCAGCTGCACGTCGTCACTCTCGATGGCGTGTCACAACGAGTTTGTTGCAGCAAAACTAAACAAATGACGTTGCCAACATGAATTTTTATTCTTAAAAAAAAAAAAAAAAAAACATATATTAGATCCAACATTGATACTGAGTGCGTGCAACATACATAATGTTGCATGCAGAAGTGCACATATGTGCACCAATAACAACAACAACAGCAAAAACAACAACAACTTCAACAATAATAACAAGAAAATGACATGACATTAAAAATACAAATAATGATAATCAGCTTGAATGTCAGCAACATTGGCAACGATGGAAGTAGCAACATTTAAATGCGAACGGACAACATCTCGTGCAGATTGACAATGTTGCCAATGAGTGCAGAAAATATTTGCTTGTCCCGAGGCAAGGATGCAATCAATTGAGGGAACAAAAGCAGTACAACAACAGTGAAGTCAGAAAACTTGTCGATAATCAATTTAAATTTATTTTTCGACATTTTCTTGCATGCATGTGTGCATGAGCGAGTGTCCGTGTGTGTATGAAAATAAAAGAAAAACATTCCCAAGGCATGCAAGAAATTTTGCAAAATGCACCTCCAGCTGCATCAAGGCAGCAGCTGCATTTGTAGTCTACTTTATGGCGCATGAAATTTAAATGTATTGTCAGTGGGTGGGCTTGGCTTGGGGAAGAGACCCAGTTTGGAGAAAGTGCACATCCCTGTATTTTTATTATGCTATTTGTTATTTTTGTTTTCTTTATGTGGCATCTGTTAATCTGATATTCTTGCAATACCATCGAGATAAACAAAGAAAATTGCACGGTCAAAAAGTTTTGTGCATTCATTTGTCCAAAGAATGTCAAGAATAAATAAGAAAAAAAAAAAAAATATAAAACTTGAACATAAGAAATATCGTTGTTTTATACTTCCTTATGTGCAGAGAAGTATGAGTCCTGATTGCCTAGCTAGAATCTAAGAAACAAAAAATTTAAAAATTGGAAAAAAGGATATAAGTGAAAATTGATAAAAGAATAAAAAAGAGTAGAATGATTTCTATCTTTATTGCAATATTTTTTAAGCATTAATATATCAGCATTTCAATGTATCAATATATCAATATATCAATATATCAATATATCAATATATCAATATATCAATATATCAATATATCAATATATCAATATATCAATATATCAATATATCAATATATCAATATATCAATATATCAATATATCAATATATCAATATATCAATATATCAATATATCAATATATCAATATATCAATAACAATATATCAATATATCAATATATCAATATATCAATATATCAATATATCAATATATCAATACATCAATATATCAATATATCAAAATATCAATATATCAATATATCAAAATATCAATATATCAATATATCAATACATCAATATATCAATATATCAATATATCAATATATCAATATATCAATCTATCAATATATCAATATATCAATATATCAATGTATCAATATATCAATATATCAATATATCAATATATCAATATATCAATATATCAATATATCGATATATCAATATATCAATATATCAATATATCAATATATCAATATATCAATATATCAATACATCAATATATCAATATATCAATATATCAATATATCAATATATCAATATATCAATATATCAATATATCAATATATCAATATATCAATATATCAATGTACCAATATATCAATATATCAATATATCAATATATCAATATATCAATATATCAATATATCGATATATCAATATATCAATATATCAATATATCAATGTATCAATATATCAATATATCAATATATCAATATATCAATATATCAATGTATCAATATATCAATATATCAATATATCAATATATTAATATATCAATATATAAATATATTAATATATCGATACATCAATATATCAATATATCAATATATCAATGTACCAATATATCAATATATCAATATATCAATATATCAATATATCAATATATCAATATATCAATATATCAATATATCAATGTATCAATATATCAATATATCAATGTATCAATATATCAATATATCAATATATCAATATATCAATATATCAATATATCAATATATCAATATATCAATATATCAATGTATCAATATATCAATATATCAATATAATCAATATATTAATATATCAATATATAAGTATATTAATATATCGATACATCAATATATCAATATATCAATATATCAATATACAGTCGAACTTCCCTATAATGAATCTTGACGGGACCAGAAAATCACTTTATTATATAGAAACTTCATTATACAGAAATTATATTTTTCCTCCACTTTTTATTTAAAATAATTAGGCATATTAGTCTGGGTTACACTTTTCCATTTTTCTTCCACAACAAAACCTTCTAATACCAAATAACAAAACCATTATATAAAAATTATATTTTTTCCATTTTTATTTAAAACTAGCGATACCCGGCGCGCGTTGCTGCACCCGGCAAGTATATTGGAAATAATAAGTACATTCAAAACTTTTATTACTCCTTCTTCAACTTTATTAATAACACTGTGCGACAATTTAAGGGTCAATTCGAATAACCTCAAATATCTAAATGGTTTCTAATAGTGGATGGTCTATATATTATGCCCTCATACTCAGTTTTATCAGATTAGGTCAAATAAGAGAGAAATTCAAGGTCAAACTTCACCTTAAAGTCACAAATTTTTTCTTATAACTTTTAAACTAAATTCAAATTCTATGTAGTAACTGCATCTAAATATTTGCAATGGATGATTCTTTACATTTTAAGACCATTTTTTGCTCAAAAAGTTACGTAAGGGGTTTAATATTTTCTTCGAAAATAGGACTTTTTAAAAAAAAAATAAAATTTTGAATAGTTCATTTATTATGTATTCGTCTTCAAAAACAATCAGATTTTACTGAATTTTTGCATACACCTTAACCCATTAAGTCCGGGAAGAGCACAATTTTAATATGATGTTTGAGACTTATTTTCTGCTATTAAAACTTGGAATAAAAAATTCCAAACATACCTATTCTACTATTTTTGGGGTCGCTCTTTCGATTGGTGCAGTCGGATTTGCATAATAATGACTTTTGGAACCAATATGGCGCATTTTAATTAAAAAAATAACGAAATTTTTTGCGTTTTTCTTTTTTGTGAATCTTTTTCGCATAAATAAAGTTACTGAATCAGTGCCAAACTAAAACCAAAAGTGCACAAAATATCTAAAGTATAACTATGAATATTTTTTTTTTGTTTGAATCAACCTAACCTCTTCAATATATCAATACGTAAAAAATTAACGTTATTTGGTAAATTATGAGTATAATTAATAAAATTTACATCTCTAATAATATAATTGTCCCAAAAATATATAAAGAAGGGGTTTTTGAGATCGATGATCACGAATTTGAGGTAAGATTTTCAAAATTTAAGATGGCGGATTCAATATGGCCAACCAAATTTCATAAAATCTTCAAAATTACAAGAAAATGTGTATAAGGGAGTTTTTGAGGCCGTTGATCACGAATTCGAAGTTAGATTTTCAAAATTCAAGATGGTCGATCTGTAGCCGATTAAATTTCATGATATGACTGAAACTAATGTGATAATGTTTATTATACGGTTATATATACGGTTTACGATGTTTGATTGTTTCCGTCCGTTAGTCGTTGTATAAATGTTTCCCAACTCAAACCAGGTGGAGGTGGACGCCAAGAGTATTTTTTATTTTTTTTTATTTAATTTTTTTTTATGTTTTTGTTTTATTTTGTTTTTTTATTTATTTTTATTTGTTTTTTTTTAAATTTTTTTTTGTTTTATTTATTTTGCCTTAGGATTTCGGATTTTTTAAGTATCTAAAATTACGAATATTTCAATATAAAATATTAGACTTAATTTACAACTGCTAGATAACCTCGTTTGAATTATAAAAATATAAAGGTTTTACAAGGTTCCAGTTAGGAAGCGTTTATAAAACGGCTAACGGACGGAAACAACCAATTTTTTATCGTAAACACCCCGTATAATAAACATTATCGCATTGGATTCAGACATTTCATGAAATTTAATCAGCTACAGATCCACGATCTTAAATTTTGAAAATCTAACTCCGAATTCGTGATCAACGGCCTCAAAAACTCCCTTATACACATTTTCTTGTAATTTTGAAGATTTTATGAAATTCGGTCGGCCATATTGAATCCGCCATCTTAAATTTTGAAAATCTAACCTCAAATTCGTGATCAGCGATCTCAAAAACCCCTTTTTTATATATTTTTGGGACAATTATATTATTAGAGATGTAAATTTTATTAATTATACTCATAATTTACCAAATAACGTTAATTTTTTACGTATTGATATATTGAAGAGGTTAGGTTGATTCAAACAAAAAAAAAATATTCATAGTTATACTTTAGATATTTTGTGCACTTTTGGTTTTAGTTTGGCACCGATTCAGTAACTTTATTTATGCGAAAAAGATTCACAAAAAAGAAAAACGCAAAAAATTTCGTTATTTTTTTAATTAAAATGCGCCATATTGGTTCCAAAAGTCATTATTATGCAAATCCGACTGCACCAATCGAAGAGCGACCCTAAAAATAGTAGAATAGGTATGTTTGGAATTTTTTATTCCAAGTTTTAATAGCAGAAAATAAGTCTCAAACATCATATTAAAATTGTGCTCTTCCCGGACTTAATGGGTTAAGTAAAATAAAATAACCCACCTGTGAAAAGATCACAACAATTACATGTGTGCATCCAAAGATATTCGGATTCAAAGATTACCAACGGTGGTAACTTCGTTAATGTAAGCCTTAGCGCAAAATCATTCAAATGAAACTTATAGACCCAACAATTTTCTTAAAAACTGTCCTTAACATTTTAACCGAAAGAGTTACCGTTTTAAAGATATGCGCGTAAATGTGTAATTACAACATATATGAAAAATTAAAACGGTTAAAATAAAATTTTTTTTTTTATTTGTGTTTCTTCTCAAGTTTTAATTTGTCCAGCGTACGAAAAATATGTTAAGTTGAAGAAAACTTTGGATGTACCTTCTCCACACTAATAACCTCAAGACCTGTCTTCAAACTTCTGAGACTTCGAGCTACCAAGGACTTTGTAGACCCTTAGTGAAAATTTCGATATTCCCAATTTCTTTTCTTAGATCATGCGTAAGAACAAGAAGCTTAACAATGTGCCCTAATCACTGCTTAAGGTTAGGTATTGGTGGCTTTTGAATTGATCTTTGAATGAAAAATTTTCTCAAAGCCGAAAATAGCTGTCATCAATCTCAGTTCTGAGTTATTTCCTTCTCTCACTTATGAAGTAGAAGTAATAATTGGAGATTTTCTTGACTGTGTTGAATCCATCAGAATAGGTTATTCCCGATTTTCTCGGCTAAGTATATTTTGTAAACTGTTCCCTTCCAAATGTTGTTTTGGATTATGGACTTGACAATTCTATGAATACATATATTGGCGATAACTGAGATATAGTGACATTCAGCACTTACTAAGCCTTAAGTACGAGGACCATTGCCTCGAAAATCAATGCGATTTTGAAGTTTAGATATCATATTTGCTCTATGTCTTCTTCTTTGCTAAATCCCTTATTAAACTAAATAAAGAAAGAAATGCCATGCCTTCTAATATCTCATGCTTAATTGAAAGATCATTAACACGCGATCAATTTATTTTTATGACCCTCTTACGAGTATGTCCCTCCGAGATATAAATATACCATATGGTGTCAAAGAGTTACAATATCTTACCATGTGGCACATTCCAAGCTGTCTGCTATATAAACATATCGTTCGGCTGCTACTCATGATCAACTGATCATTAAAGTGCTCACACAAAAATATCCGAAGAATGCTTTTAAGTACCAAACATAAAATGCAATAAGTGGAGTGATTTGAAAGAGCAACAAAAAAGAATGTGTACCAACTCAAAAAATGTTGAAAAATCTGAGAAATATATTTTATTTTGAAATGTTGGGGGAGAGTTGAAAATGGGGGAATCTCTTTAATGTTTTAGTGTGTTTTGACTATTTAACAGGGTGTCAACACATACTTAAGTAAAGCGGAAGCAAAATATGTTCTCAATTTGTGAGGCCATTAAATAAAACACAGCCAAATATATGCTTAAGAAACCAAAATAAAACCAATAAAAATTCTATGTTCTTGAGTAAACAAATCTGGTTCAAATTTATGACTGTAAAGAAGGAAAGGTAGAGTTTTGATCGGAGAAGAACATTTTTCAATATATCCACTGCATCACGTTGAACAAAGAAATCACCAACTAATAATCAAATCTTTGTGAAAAATGGAGAAATTCTGTACTGTTATAATTATTATTAATTTAAAAGTGGTCTGACATATAAATTTCTTGAAAAATATGCTCAAGAAATAAGTAAAATTTAAAAACAAAATTGCGATAATTTTTTTACTAATTCACCAAGAAAAAAAAAACTCATTTTGCGATTGCAATTTATTATGATAAATACTTTTGAAATCGAACGTTCACGAAAACATTGCCTTCGTGTTCTCTCACGAAAGACTAAATGCAATAATTTTTTGCTTCCGCGCTCAACTTACGAACAATCGCTTTTGGTAGCTCGCTCATGAGAAATGTGTTTACATACAATAACTGCATATATCGTGAAGATTCAATATCTAAAGTATTAATCATAATAAAATATAATCGAAAAATTTAAAATTTAAAATTTTTTTTATAATTTAGATGTTGCCGGCAGACATACAGTCGGGCTCATTTTTCAACTGGGTTACTAACGATCGTTAAGTAGGTGTTTTCTGTTTTGTTGATGTGAATATGTTTGGGTTGTTAGTAAGTGTTTTTTTTTGTTTTTGCATAGCGCGAAAGAAAAATGAACAATTGACCAAAAGTGCGTTGATACATAAGTGCGTTTTCTAAGTGACAAAAAAAAAAAAAATTATTATGAAATGTAATTAAATTTACTGGTGTGAAGATTAAAGTGTTTTTTTTTAGTTTACTTTGTTATTTTAAAGTTTTAAATTTAAAAATTAATTTAATTGAAAAAAAAAACCCATAAAATTATCTAATCTATGAAATTGTGAAAAGGATATAGAATAAAAGAATAAAAGTTCACCAAGAAACGTTAGTTTCTAGAAGTAAAAGTTGTTATCTCTAAATTTCTTGAGCACCGACAGTCAAAGTAAGACAGTTGGTAAAATAAGAGACTAGCTGGAAGTCGAAAATTGTTATTTTCAGGTTAAGTCATTTGCGGATTTTTCTGGAAAATTACCTCTAAAATATTTATTAAATAAAATTTCTCCTCACCAATATTACTTTACCAATCAAGTAACTAACTTACTTACTTATTAACAACTTTTTACTCTTGTAGGACCTACATTGGAAATTGGGAATTTGTACACTAAGGGAAAAAAATATTAAATTTATTCAAAAACTTTTTTAATTTATCAAAAAAGCGAGTAATTTTTGCACAATAACACATTTACTTAAATCGACTGCGTAAATATTTAAAATTTATTTAAATACTTTTTTAATTAAATAAAATATTAAAATATTTGAACAGAATCAATAAAAAATATATTAAAATTATGCACGAATATATTTTAATGTCTTTCAAATATTTACTATTTGAAAATAAAACTATCGCATTTAAGGAAAATTTATATAAAACTATTGAAATTGAAAAACAATTTATTTCAATATTTCCCACGAGCTGCGTCCGTATCAAACGCCATTTAGTGGTATATTTTATTTTATTTTTGTGAAAATATGATTTGTGAGTGCGATTCATGATGAAATCATGTAGAGTGGAGTGACATTCTTGAGAAAATACCGAGTTGTCACTCCACCTTACATGAATTCATCATGCATCGCACTCACCACCGCACTCACAAATCACATTTGCCTAATATCCGTGCTATATTACCCTTGCAACATTAACTAAATGAGAACTATAAGAAACCTGCAATTGCAAGAAATAAACTGCAGGAACAGAGTACGATGCTGCTGCTGCTTGGCGGCTGCTTGGCAGCTGTATGAAATATGTGTGTCAGTGTGTGGCATAAATAAAATTTAAATACGGGAAAAAAACGAGTTGTAAGGAAAATATTTGATTTATCCACGTAAATATTTAAATGAAATATATACTCAGGCATGGATCTGTTCAAATGGGTTATTTCCCTTAGTGTATTGAATTCATAGAAAAGAATTCAAAGAAATAAGTTGATGTTTAGTTTTAAAATTTCCGCAAAATAATCTTGGTTATATTAAAACGACACATTTCGCCTATTTAAAAATGATAGAAAATTAATAAAATTTTTGTAAAGTTAAATATTTAAATTAAAATAACTACATACATAAATTCATGTAATTCCATAGTAAGTTTGTATGTATTATGTCAGGCACTTAAGCCCAAATCGACGTTTTGATATTACGTGCACGTGATTCAAATACACACCAATTGTTGGCCGCAGGCACTTGTTTAACGCATGTCACATCGACAGCACCAGCAGCAGCAGTACACAAGCAGCAACAACAGGATTTGCAATAATGCCACCAACAACTACAACAACAATGAAGACAAACTTTGTACATATTCATGTACAAGAGTGGCTGTCAAATTGCTTCTTGCCGACTGGGGCGGTGACACTTATGCCAAAAAAAGGGGGGGGGACAGGACAAACACTAATAAGCAGACAAATCATGACACAAGTGGACGGACAACGGAACACACAGAGACCAGACAGACGCACCACAGTCAAAGTCATTGCTTTGTAGGACAGACAGTAGATAGTTTGGGGGCATCGAACAGCTTGTTTTTCTAACAACAAAACAGACAATTCTCCCTTTACTGCTGCTTCTTGCATTTTTGAACATAATGATAGCTTGCGAACAGCTGTTGCTGCTGGATATACTTATGTGGTTGTCTTGTATAGAGCAGCCAGACTTATTTTTTTTATTTTTTGTTTCGGTTCTTTACGATAAGAGGGAAATACATTTATTTTTGAAATTTGCTGTTTCTTTTTAGAGAAGCGTGAACATTTTTAAAATTTTATGCATTAATATTTGTTCGGAATAGTTTTTCTATCAAACGAAGGAAGCAGCAAGATGTTTTTTTTTTAATATTTTAATGATAATTTTAATTAAAATTTGTTAATTATTGCTGGTCTAAGACCATAGAAAACTGTTATCTGAAGTTAAGCTTGACCATTTTATCCCTCGTCCCCTTGTTTCAAAATATGTTCTTTAATTTTTGTCACACGTTAACTCCGCACATTTTTTACCCTCTTGCTTTTGTGCTATACACGATTTCTTCTATGTCCTCTCAAAGCCATTTATTTAATTGTGAGTAAAGCAAGAATTCTTTCCCAAGAAAGTTGTTCCTATTTTTCGCACTTGTTTTGATTTTATTTTTACTTTATATTCCTTTAATTTTTCTTTCTCCTTTAATTTTTCTTTCCCTTTTGCTTCTTTTTGAAAAGTGCTAGTAAAAGTTTTCTTTTGTAAATTCATTTTACCACTTTTCCGCTCATTTTGTTATCCTTGTTACACATTTGTTCCGCCCCCAACTGATGCTCTTTTGTCGCCGTTTTTACTTCAACTTGGCTTCTACGCTTCTTTAACGCAGCTCATCCTGCTGCTAAATTGTATTGTTGTGGCTTTTAGCAAGTTTTTTTTTTTCATACACTACAGAATAGTATTTGTTTTCCTTTTTTTCTGCTCGGAACTTTTAAATTGCCAACAAAAAAAAACACTCTTTAGTGAGAAAATTGCTGAAAAAGAGCAACTTCAATTGTAAAGTTTCAGCAAGCATTGTTGTTAAGTTAAGAATTTAAACATTTTTAATAGAAATAATAAGGTCCTAACCTTATCCTTGTTCATATCCCTTTCTTAATATTGTCTTATAATCTTTACCGTGATGCATATATTCAGAGTAATATTTCCATGCAACGCTGTTGCATGACTGATGCGTTTCGATCTTGTACCGGCTCTCTCCATGGCCTCATGTCGCACAGTAGATCGTGTGGTCAGTGGCGGATCTACATACGGGCTGAAAGGGCTTTAGCCCCCCCTTGGAGAATTTTCGTATGGGAAAAAATTTAAAAAAGTCCAAAAAGACGTTTCAGCCCACCCCCCCTTTGGCATACAAAAGTGTAGTTTCAGCCCTCCCTTTGGCGAATCCTAGATCCGCCACTGCGTGTGGTGGACAAAAATAAAAAATGCTTTTATTTGGAAACCCAAGAAAATCGTTATCGTTGCAACAGAAATACTTCAAATAAAGTGGATCCAAATTATCATAAATAACAAATATTTGCGGATTTTTTAAATCACTACATTTGGACAATTTTTTGACATGACGAAGTTACGTTTTACCGCGCAGGTTTCCAAAAAAGTTGAAAAATGCATTTTTTCAAAATTCATCGGCGTTGCATTAAATTGTTAAACGCTAAGTACAAGGTTTTCCAATAAGAGGTGTTATTGTGAATCGCCCGCTATTGTGAATAGCTCACTTTTAAAGCTTTTATTCTTTGACATTTGACAAGTAGAAACTACACCGTTACTAAAAATGGAACGATACACGCTTCAACAACGCATTCAAATTATTAAAATTCACTACAAAAATTTCGTCGAAAAATCATCTTGACTGATGAGGCCCATTTCCACCTCGGTGGCTACGTCAACAAGCAAAATTGTCGCATCTGGGGCTCGGAAAACCCAAGAGTTATTGTTGAAAAGCCTCTCCATCCTCAACTTGTGACTGTTTGGTGCGGTTTATGGTCCGGCGGGGTCATTAGACCTTACTTTTTCGAAAATGAGGTTGGATCAGCAGTGACGGTGAATGGATTGCGCTATCGAGAGATGATTAATGATTTTTTATGGTCGGAGTTGGATGGTATTGCAATGGACAACGTTTACTTTCAACAAGATGGCGCAACGTGCCACACAAGCAACGAAACCATTGATCTTTTACGGGAAAAATTTCCGGACGAAAGAGGTTACAATTGGCCACCAAGATCTTGTGATTTAACACCTTGCGACTTCTTTCTTTGGGGCCACGTGAAAGATAAGGTCTACGCCAACAGTCCATCAAAGATTGCAGACCTCAAAGATGGAATGAGGTGTCCTCGTGAGGCTATCGAGGACATAAGGAAGCCACTTTGCGATTTGGTTATGGAAAATTTCATGAAAAGGATATTGTCCTATAAGCGTGGTCGTGGTGCGAATTTGGCTGATGTTGTTTTTCATTATTAACGGCATACCTTCCTCTTTATTATGAAATAAACATCCAATCATTTATCTCAAAAAATGGTATTTTTCTTTGAATACCAAAATAACACCTCTTATTGGAAAACCCTATATAAGAGCTATGACTAAAAGAATGGTACGACCGTAAAGAATGATTCGTTGACTTCATTATAAAACAAAACCAAAAATTTAAAACGTCATAGGGACGCGGTGGGAGGTGCTTAAGCAACGCAACTGAAAATTTGTTACATGGAATTATTATTATTTATATAAGAGAAATGTAATATCGTTGCATGGAATTATTACCCACTCAGGATACATACTACGGTTAATTTTGTTTTACGACAGCAAAGATGTGTTATTACGCCTTACAAATAAATTACAAAAAACTAGTAAGAAATGATCTTCGACTGGGCCGAAGTTAAAATACCCCCACGTCCGAACCGAAGTATATTCAAAGTTTATTTGTAAAAACATTTTCGTTATTCATAGTTTTAACAGAAAATATTCGCTTTCATTTTTTATAAAATCACTTTGTATGGGAGGTGGGTGTGGTTCTCACTCGATTTGGTTGAATTATATACAAAGTGCATGTTATATATCAAAGTTAATATGCAAAATTTCAAGTCCATATATTAATTTTTGTGGAATTCTAAGAGATTTTACCGTTTTGATAAAGGCACTTTGTATGGGAGGTAGGCGTGGTTTTCATCCGATTTGGCTTATTTTCGAACTTGGCCTTTATTTTTTAGATAAAAGCTTAAATATTGAATTTCGTGATGATAGCTTAAAAATTACGGCTGTAATCGTGACGACAGACGGACATACAGACGGACATGGCAAAATTGACTCGGGTGGTGATGCTGATTAATAATATATATACTTTTCTATACCTACCACGCCTCCTTATGGGCGTTACAAACGGAGTGACAAAATTAATATACCCGCATTTACGTTTTTTAAACGTGGGGGTATAAAAATTTTTATCGTCATGATTTCAGGGTGGCAACCTCAAAATGCAGTAAAACTGCTACAACCATGAAAAACGTTGCATGGAATTTTAACACTGTGACTATTGGCGTAACGGTGAATTTTAAGCAACGAAAATGAAAGTGAGGACTTCGGGCACATAATAAAAATAACAAAAAAATTGACGGCGTCATGAGGCCCCTCAGGGAACCGCCTAATGTGACGCATATGCATCTGGATTAATGGATGCAGCTAAGGAAAAGTTAAAAGCATAAAAATCAACATCAACATCAACATCAACATCAACATCAACATCAACATCAACATCAACATCAACATCAACATCAACATCAACATCAACATCAACATCAACATCAACATCAACATCAACATCAACATCAACATCAACATCAACATCAACATCAACATCAACATCAACATCAACATCAACATCAACATCAACATCAACATCAACATCAACATCAACATCAACATCAACATCAACATCAACATCAACATCAACATCAACATCAACATCAACATCAACATCAACATCAACATCAACATCAACATCAACAGCAACATCAACATCAACATCAACATCAACATCAACATCAACATCAACATCAACATCAACATCAACATCAACATCAACATCAACATCAACATCAACATCAACATCAACATCAACATCAACATCAACATCAACATCAACATGAACATCAACATCAACATCAACATCAACATCAACATCAACATCAACATCAACATCAACATCAACATCAACATCAACATCAACATCAACATCAACATCAACATCAACATCAACATCAACATCAACATCAACATCAACATCAACATCAACATCAACATCAACATCAACATCAACATCAACATCAACATCAACATCAACATCAACATCAACATCAACATCAACATCAACATCAACATCAACATCAACATCAACATCAACATCAACATCAACATCAACATCAACATCAACATCAACATCAACATCAACATCAACATGAACATCAACATCAACATCAACATCAACATCAACATCAACATCAACATCAACATCAACATCAACATCAACATCAACATCAACATCAACATCAACATCAACATCAACATCAACATCAACATCAACATCAACATCAACATCAACATCAACATCAACATCAACATCAACATCAACATCAACATCAACATCAACATCAACATCAACATCAACATCAACATCAACATCAACATCAACATCAACATCAACATCAACATCAACATCAACATCAACATCAACATCAACATCAACATCAACATCAACATCAACATCAACATCAACATCAACATCAACATCAACATCAACATCAACATCAACATCAACATCAACATCAACATCAACATCAACATCAACATCAACATCAACATCAACATCAACATCAACATCAACATCAACATCAACATCAACATCAACATCAACATCAACATCAACATCAACATCAACATCAACATCAACATCAACATCAACATCAACATCAACATCAACATCAACATCAACATCAACATCAACATCAACATCAACATCAACATCAACATCAACATCAACATCAACATCAACATCAACATCAACATCAACATCAACATCAACATCAACATCAACATCAACATCAACATCAACATCAACATCAACATCAATATCAACATCAACATCAACATCAACATCAACATCAACATCAACATCCACATCCACATCCACATCCACATCAACATGAACTCAATATCAACATCAAAAACATCAACAACAAGAAACACCGTCACATCAAAACGGGTGTGTCCCCGTTAAGATGACCAACACTTAAATTTTTTGTTTTTAGCGCCTAGGAAAAATATTTTTTCCATTTCGATTCTGATCGATTTTCGTTAAGATCGGTCAATCTTTGTATGAACCTTTCATATAAAATCTAGTAAATCTGAAATGCAGGGAGTATCTCTAGGGACTAACCGAATTCGATCATTTTCAGTACACGTCTATCTCTCTTTTTTCTAGCATTTTGATCGAATTTCGCTTAGATTAGAAATTTTTCTATGTTCCTCCAATACAAAATCATTTAAAAAATCAATATAGTTCCAAGGGAAGTACCGCTAGGGATTGGCCGATTTTAAAATTTTTTGAATTTTTCCTTAAGTAGCTTAAACTAACCAAGCACACCAAATTTCATTATAACAAATCACTGTTTTGTTGGCCGCTAGTAGTAGTAGTAGTACAGTAGTCTTGCATGACTTTTCACTGTGATCCACGCAAGCTACTAGGTCCTACTTATACTGCCAATATGCGGACAAAGTTACCCGGAAGTTTATTTTGAGAGAGGGAACGCTTTTACATTAGTAACTTAAGTTCTTATCTGATGCACCCTGTGTCAAGGTTAACCTACCAACGCAAGACTACTGATGAGTTGGTGTAGCGGCCAATGAAACAGTTTGTCTAGCCTGCTGTGTGATTTGCTCTATACAGAGCCGTTGTTGTTTTTGTTTGTTGCTGCCTTCATTGTGTTAATATTGTCTTGTTGTCAACATATGTGACCTAAAGCTCAAATTTGTTTTCAATATAAATAATGAAAGGTCACATTAAAATAAAAAAATAAAATAAAAAATATTTATGGGTGGAGCTCCAACACAAATAAAAAATTCTACAAATTGAAGTAAATCCATCAAATCAGCTCAAGCTACTTCTTCACTCGCACTATAACTAAGAGCACTTAATTTTGGCGACAAGTAATAAAATTCATCCTAACTCTATCACACGAGAAAAACCTACACAAAAAAAAAAATCTAACAAATGTTGTCTAAAACTCCAAGGTAAAAACCGAAAAAAGTTCAATCAACTTGACAAACTTCAATCAAGTTGGACATGAAAGACACGAAAAAAAACAAAATGCTCAACAGAAACTAACGACATGGACTTCAACATCAAGTTGCAACTAAAGAGCTTCGCCTAGACTAGCTCTTAATGGACGAAGGTAAAGCTGCTAACGGCAAATAACCTATTTTATGTACTTAGCAAGCAAAAAATAAGGAAAAAAAAATTAAATGTGTCTACATTTTGCTCTTGCTCAGCTTGTATTCTTAGTCAGTTGATTTGTTATTTTTTTTTTTAAGTCATAAGCGTTGCATTTGCCACAAAGTTAACCTCTTCTCGTTAACCCATAGAATACTCTCACTCAGTATTTCGCTCTTGCCAACCTACATACTACAACTTCTATTTATGTTTGTGTGGTATAAGGAATGTCCTTTTACTTTGCTCTTACGTGGGCAACGTAAGCTTTTTACGTTTACGTGCAAAATTTTAACAAATAGTTTTAGTTATACAGCTCATACCGAAATGACGCTGATTTCTGGCATGGTCAGTATTTATTTGTGTGAGTGTGTGTGTGTGTGTGTTGTTGTGGGTGATGCAGCAAATTCGAGGAATGTTTCTGTCTGCACAAATTAGCCAGCTTAAGTTTAAACTTTATTATTTGTATTGTTTTTTTTTTATTGGGCTAATTTGAAGCAACTTTAAGACAACATTTTCAGAGACTTGCTTCGAGTTAAGTCAAACACAAAAATATTTGTACAGCTTGTATTTGTTTGAGTAAAATGCTTCATTTGATGTCTAGAATTTTGTACTCAACTTGGTTTAGGACTTTCTGCAGTTGGCTTAAATATTTAAGATGTTCTAAGGTTATCGATTATGACTATACTTAGCAGCACATTTATTCAAACAAACATAAACGACCCTGATAGCTATTACAACCACAGTGTACCCTCTAGTTTGTAAGTTTACTATTTTTGCATAAAAGTTGTATATGTTTGTGAAGCAAAAAAGTCTCTAAGATATTAAAAAATCACGAAAACTAGATTTTATGTCGAACAGCTTTTTTAGGGTTCAAATAGTATGTGAAAAAAATATTTTTTTAAGTATAATTTTGAAAAAATTCGAAATATACATATTTTTTTTTATATAGTAAAATAAATAATAATTTTTGAAAAAACCAATTTTTAAAAAGAATGCGATGCGTGCAGGTAGAATTTCAGATAAGGTTATGTAACTCGTTACCTTTTTAAAGCGAAAAAAACTGCAACTTCTTGTAACCTAAAAGGAAAACGAATTTAAGGAAGTATTTAAATATTTTACGTTTTTGCATCATATGTCTATTTAACAAAAAATGTGTGCCTATTGAATGTTTTGCTAATATCCCGTTTTTAACAAGTTACTTAAAGATTCATATTTCTTCTAACATTCCCATGCCCAATGTTGTCTACTGACATTAAAATAATTGTTTTATTGTAAAATCAAGCGACTAAAAAATAATACTAAACAACAAAATAAATTTCTTTTCAAAAGAACAAGGTTTCGGCAGTGGATTCTGGACAGTGGGGACAAAACAAAAAAAAAAAAAAATATATAACCCTTAAACACATTTAAAGTTTTGACTTATTTCCGACATTTAAGTTGAATTTTCAGCTTTGGTGTATTTAGAGACTTATGGTAGAATTAAATGAAAAATTTTTTTGTGTAATATTTTAACCCCTTATAATATATATATTAAATGTTGCACAAAAATACTACTCAAAGTATTTTACATAAATCCTCACAACATGTCCTATACACAAAATGTAAGGACAACACAATTTTTTATGCCGATTCACTATTAGAATGTTCAAAAAGGGGGAAACATGAACCCCTAAAAGTAAGACTCATACGTAGACTTTCAAAACGTCGATACACGTATATTTATTTTTTGTCCCCTCTATCAGAATCCATTGTCAGAACCTTGTTATTTTTTTCGTGTTGAACAGTGTATTTAAAGGTAAAGAGAGTTATTTCAAAAAGCAACATGAAAAAAGTTTGTTAGTTAGTTTGTCCAACCACACCCCAATATACATCCTGTAACAAACGAACCAGGAAATCAAGGGCTTTGATATTATTGTTAGTTCATATTAGAGTCAAGACTAACACATATTTGTCCTCAAAAAATTGTTAGCCCCGCCCTTTTTAATTCGGGAATGAAAGGATTAAGAATACACTTAAAATAACTCTATTGAAAAAAAGAAAAGTGTGTTGGTGGAGTTAATAAATTATGTACAGTAGGCTGTCCCAAAAAATTTTTTTTGCTCAAGCAGTTTTGAAAAGCTTATGGAGTCAAGTATTTTTGAGATTTTTTTCTGATTTTTTGGAAGAGGTGCTAGTCCGATTTTCCCTAAAAATTTGGTTTTCCTCGACCAGCTCATTATTAGAGTGGATTTACACCTTGCATGCTTTCTCCCCGTCGTTTGACAGGCCTGGTTTACACGTTGAATTTTTTTAGCAATTTCATAATCGATGCACCAACCAACGGTTGCAACCCTTTAAAGGCTATAACTTCAGAACGGCAAGAGTTAAATGAATAATTTTTAAATTTGTTTAAAACTTTACCATAGTTCAAAGTGCATCATTACTTTTTTTCATTTTGGTGAAATTTTTAAAAGTTATGAAACGCTTTTTAAAGAATTTTCGCAAATTTCACGAAAAAATAAAATATACCAAAATATATTTATAAATACCAAAAAGTCCAAAAAAATTGGCAACACTTCTGATTTATGTACATCGAAGTAAAGTTTGGATATTTTTCTTTCGAAATAATGACTCAAAGACTCAGAAAATGACTGTTGACCAACTTGTGGCTGAAATTAAAAAACACTCTGAAAAACCAGATTTTTAGGGAAAATCGGACTAGCTTAGAGGTCGCGCTACCTTTCCAAAAAAAATCTGAAAAAAATCTCAAAAATACTTGATTCCATAAGCTTTCAAACAAAGGTAGAGCAACTATGAAATTCGAAAAAAAGTTTCATTTGGGACACCCTACTGTACAGGCATCGTAGGAGAACAAATTCGCTTTTGCGGTTGTTCTACAGTAAACTGCAGTTTACCATAAATAAGACATAAGACACACGTTCCTTAAAAGTAATGCGTAGCGGCCATATTATCCGATAAATACAATACATATATTTTCCCATTCTTTTTTTCAAAATATTACTTAAAAAATTGTTTTCAATTTTTTTTTTAAAATGCTTTTTTTAAAGTTTTGGACCACAGAAAAAAATTTTACTTAATTTTTGTTTTTATAAGACTGATTTACTGTGTGAAATTTCATTCAAATCAGACAACTCCTTGTATTTGTTTCCCGTGAAATAATGGGTCGTATTGGATCACGTAAAATGGTATTTCCTCTAGAACTCTAGAAATCCCAAGAAATGATATTTTGACTCTTATTACTTCAAATAATTCTTAAAAAAAGGCTACGAGTTTATAAATAATTTATAAGAAATCATCAGTCAATCAAATATAGGAGGAATTGGGCTAGAATGGACTTCACATCCCATAAATTAAAAAAAACTCTTGCTAATAAAATGTTTCCCAAAACATATTCATGTTGGGTGAACTGTTGGAAATATTTCTTCACATATCGTCAAAACTCACACTCAAAAACCTTCTTAAATTTCGGGATCAGCCGGTTTCGGTATTTCCAAGTATTAAACCTTAAATTCGTCATCATCAGCATAAATTACTCTTCATATTCAAAAGTAGGAAAATCGAAATCATCATTATCAAAATTTTTCTTTATCTATATCTATACTATTATATTAAATGAAAGTGAAAATTTTTTGTTGCCGCAAAACTCCAAAAGTACTGCTCCGATTTTCATAAAATAATTTTTAAAATATCACATTTGTGCTACAAAAGGATCATTGGGTATTTTCTTTACGAAATTTCAATAATAAGTACGCGTCCACAATGCCATCGTTAGCTTTTCATGCGTTTGTGCTGCGAGAGCTTAAATAAACTGCATGTTGCTCTCTACTATACTCTTTTTGTTCTCAGCAAGCACAGCACAACAAAACAAACAAACAAATACATATACACACATACTTTGCTGCTCTAAAAGCTAATTGGACCGACCCAGCGGGTAACAATAGCGCTGAAACACTAATTATGATGCGCTGTTTTTGAAACAATTAGCGCATCTGTTTTGATGAAACTTCATTTCTTTTTTTGTTCTACGTGTCCGCAAAATCCTGCGCATTTTTACTGCATCCTTGGGAAGCTTTGTGGATGCAGTTAACTTAGTAAACGACAAATGAAGATGCAAAAAAATTTGTCACATGCAGGGATGGAACCCGGGCTGCTGGCATTACAATCGAATAACTTAACGCTCTGCTATTTCCTCGCCTGATTATTTGAGCACAAAATGTAGATAAAAATATGAGCTCCACAAATCTGAACTCTGAAGACCGCATCCTCAAAACATACCTAAACTGCGTATAAAATGCCGTGTTTCTAGAAGCGCTTTTTATTTTCCCGCTGGGGAAGTACATTCTAATATGTTCAAATTAGTTTTGATGTGGTGAATTAATCTAACACCGTTTTGTTTAAAGGGAATTCACTGACCACCTTTAGCATGTTGAGGATTTTTTTGATGAGAATGAGATTCAATCCGACTTGATGTATGTACGTATGTTTATTTGTTTCGCCGCATCTAACTTTTATACATATGTTTTGAAAGTGGTTTTCCTGTAATTTATAAATGAACAAAAGGAACAAACGGCTGACTTTTTACTTTATAGAATTGACATTGTGTGATTCAATAAGTTTTTTTATAAATAAAAAAGAGAACTGGGACGGGCATAGGAAAAGGGGTTATGGCTTCGACGACCACACAAGTCAAATTTTCGATATTGAATAGCTTTGGAACTAAACGTCGCATGACAATAAAACTCAGTTTGGAGTTACTAATTGCCAAAGTCTTTCTACTGGAAAACTGGCATGTGAATTGGAAAAGGGGGTGTGGCCCAATTCTCTATATAGAATAGCTATGAAAGCTAAGATCACAGGACATTGAAACTCATAATGGAATTGTCACCTTGGAGTGATGATCTGCTACTGGGAAACCGCAACGGGCAGTGGAACATGAGCGTGGTGTCAGACTAAGGGACTAATTAAAGTTTTGAATTTACTTATTATTTCCAATATACTTGCTAGGTGCAGCAACGCGCGCCGGGTATCGCTAGTTAAATATATTCCCCAAAAATTATTTTTTTTTGCACTGAAATTGCCTGTATTCAATAGTGCCCTTCTGATATACTTTTACGGATATCTTGCAATGAAAGGTGTTAATTTTTTGGTGCTTAAGCAGAATCTTGATGCTTACTTGAAAAAAAGCAGTTAATACTTTAGGACAATGACTGTTTATTATCTTATTTTTATTTCAATCGCTCTCAGTGAAATTAATCAGCAAATTAATTATAATTAATTATAAAATTTAAGTTTTTTTTTATTAAAAAAACAAATATTAAAATGCGTCGCAGCTTAATTCGAAAAAATTCAAAGAATTAAACTTATCCTAAAATCTTATAAAGAAGTATATTGAAAATATTTAAAACTATCTCAACTAGACCAACTCAAACTACATCACATTTGGACTTAATCATATTTAACGTGACGGTGCCCACATTTTGTGAGGCGTTGTTAAGAATGTCATAGATTTTTAAATTTTTATCAGCTGGCAACAGCTGCACGCGTTCATATAAATCACTGACGCTCTTCATGTAAGCATCAAATTTCTTCGGATGCTCCGAATCCTTCTTAAAAATGTTATATAACTTGCTGATTTCACGTAATTGCTGCAGATCCTCACTATTATCATCCTGCAGTGAGGCAATCCCTTTGGCCCACTGCTTATGGAGATGCTCGAGGAATTCAAAATTACTTACTAGAAAATTAAAGAACATATCCATGCCACGACGCTTTAGCTTTAACATGATCTCAGCCAGATCACGTTGACTATGCTCGGAAGTCTTGAAAAGCTCGTAGTCGAGTGCCAGATTTGTTTGCAGATAATTGTAGAGACGTTCACGTTTTTGGGCGAAATCAGCAATTTGCAGCACTGCATCGATCTCGTGCAGCACTTTGTTGAGTTTTTCCGAATGACGCACATTATCGGGTTGCTCGTCGATGACCTCGATTAGCAGCTTGCGCACTGTGTTTAGATAGTCGTCGATAATTTCGGAACCGGCTGCTTTAATGCGTTCATAAATGGCTGCACCGAAGTGCTGCAAAGAGACAAACGGTAGGCGTGGCTTAATGGTTGTGTTCTCGCTGGTGTTGCTATTGCTCTGCTGTTGAGCTAGTGGCGCCAAATTGTCGTTGCTCCATTCATGTATCGGTGCTTGTTGCTCACTTTTCACTGCAGTTTTTTCTTCTTGAAACTGCACACAGAGCTCGTTGATTTTGAACTGTCGCAGCTGCTGTTCACTTTGCTCCTGTAGCTCGTCCATATGTTGTCGTAGGTTTTTGAGAAAAATCGCATTTTTTAAGGTGTAGAAATTTTCTTCCGCCTCCTCGTCAGAGTCCTCACCGGCTATATCCACAAAAGTATGCTTCACATCCAACATTTGTTTAAGGAAAACAGTTTTTTCATCTAAGGCCTTATTTTTGCTGTAGTGGTAGTAGTTGAGTTGATTGTCGTTGTTGTAGTTATTCAAGATATCCTCAAATTGTTGTTGATATTCGGCGGTAAATTTGGAATTTGTTTGCAATTCCTTTAAATAATTGTCAATATATTTTGCAGCTGCGTCATTTATTTGCTGATGAAGCTCATTCAGAAAATTCAACTGAAATTTATGGGAATCGAGTTTTGGCACCACTGCAGAGCTGGCGGATGTTCGGTCTGCTTGGAAGCCGGTTGCAGCAGCAGCAGCATCAGTATTCTGTGGGTCAGCGAGTTGTTTTAGGTATTATTGTCATTTTTTAAAGTGATGAATATTTAAAAAGCTTACCTTGAAACTTTCCACTATCGTTAAAATCAATATAATGCCCAGAAGAGTGCACATTTTTCACAATATTCAATATTTGCTCCTCCAATGTTTGCGTTCTATTCGAATCTGTTTGTTATAATGTTTACAATTTAGCTATAAAAATATAATCAGCATCAGCTACGCTAGAAGTTCAAATGCAGGTCATTGCGATTATGAATAGCCTCGCATTTTGGCTTCATTATCTTAGACCCACACGTTCTGATACACTGAACGAAATATTTTGATAGGAAAAAATTTTTAAAAACAATGGAACAGATGATGTTTTTATTTTATAAGTGTCCGTGTCCCTGCGGACACGGTATCGATAACTGATGGCAGAATTTGTTGTAAAATTACAAGTAATGAATTACATCCGTTTGTTGTTCAATCACATCGTAAGCGCACCTTATAATGAGTGACGCTTGGGGACCGACACCCTATAGGAACCCCAAGAAAATTAAATAATTTTTTGTAGTATAAAGCATGCGTTGCTTTATCACTCTGATGCTTAGGAAGTCAACAAATAATTATTTGTCCTAAATAACAAATCGACTTGTGGACTTCACATATGATTTAGGAAAGTTTTTATTAAAAACAGGCGACTTTCCAAAGGGCAAAAGGGCCTTGTCGCGTGCAATTTCGGAATTTCGGTAATTGGGAATTGGGTTAAAACAACAATTTGGGCAAGGATAGGTACAGATTGAAATTTCATTTGTTGAACGTGAACACCTGCCGTATGGGCTTAATTTTAGGTTGCCCCATGGCAACGGAGTCGAGGTTCATGGAATTGATGCCCAACAGATAAATCTTCAGGACGTTAGAACCATGCTAATACCAATACAACGTCCATCCAACCATCTCCTGGGCGTCACCTCCATGACTCCAGACGCGACCAACGCCCTGTCATATTGGTTTCAACACCGGTTACGTACCATACTTGTGTACCATAGTGTGTATTTAAATTAATAAATTTACTTTATGGGTAGCAACCAATGTTCGAAGTCTTCAGTACGAATTATGGATGATTAGTTGTGTCAGCTTCCACATTTATTGGTGGAAATCGAGACCCATCCACCAATTTATGGGCATTGCCATCCGGTTGATCAAGCGCAACTCCACGCCGATCACACAGACCTCTTTGCGACATTGAACTACCACAGTCAGCACGATACTCCCCGAAGGGCCAGCCCTGCTATAGTCTCCCTGGGCAAAAGGGATTTACCTCGACACGCACTAACACACAGCGACACATCTGCACCCATCGTACATGACTGTGCTGGCAAAAGTCAGAGTGCTACAGAGTAGACCACATCGCATTTGACTGTATGTGACACATGGAAACCACTACATTACACCTTTTCAATCTGGAATTCCGAGGCAAATAAGATATACTTTTCACCTCAGAGTACCCAACTCTGGCACCTCATTGTACACCAGTTACAACACCATTATTAACATAGTTTTAACCAGCCTTTAAAAAGATTATCCATAAGACCAATGCCAATTTGCCAGTAAATTGTGATCGAGCGTAATGACTATCCCCGTGCTAACAAATTATAAGGATCATTGCTATTCCTTCGTAGGCATACGCTACCGTTGGTCAAGTCAACCTACTCCCCAGATTAGGCGACCACAAAGATATCAACTTGTGGGTGGTTTTCATTTTACATGATAATATGGACATAAAAATTCTGGTGGCAAGATGGGTGTTTACACATGTGTAAACAATCGACAAAAAAAGACACTAATACTACGTTCAACCACGTTAGACCGTGATCCGAAAAATTTTGTGTTTTGATTGGTACTGTGATGAACCGTGGTTTCACTACTTTCCACCTGAATCGAAAAAAGAAGTTCTTGGAAGTGACCAAAGACACAACAATTGGCCGGTAAGGCTTTGGGCATTGTTTTTGAAGACTATCAAGGCAATTTATTGATCAACTATCTTGAAAAAAGAAAAACATTAATATTAACGGATTAAAGGACTGATGAACTCAAAAAGACCAAACTTTAAGAAAAGAGTTTTTTTTTTTTTGTTCCATCAATGGACAATCATCCATCAACATTGAGGCAATGTTCCATCTCAAAAGTCAGTTATAAAAAGGGTGATTTTTTGCTATTTATTTTTTCAGTGTACATTTTTTTACATCTCACGCGTGATTCGTAACATGTGGCAAAGCCAAAAATGCTCAGTAGGTTTTGCCATTTCACCATGAATAGACTTACAAACGAACTGTGCTCGGAAATCATTGACTTTTACTATCAAAATGTGTTTCGCAAATTACGTCCATTTTATCCATTTTTAGCCTTAATCGACCCACTGAATAGGCTATTCAAGGTATTGTGACCAAATTTCGCACCTGTCTTACTTTATTCGCCATAAATCTAATATTGTTGCTGTATCGGGCAGTGTCAATGTAGACCGTCAATTCGTCGATGTTATCAACAATTGGGCTTGTGTTTTTCGACCACCTGGAGCATTGTCTTGCCAACAGGTGTTACTTTAGTCTGAGTAGGCAATTGAGAAGCAGAGCCCTCTCTCGACGAACAAAACTCACGCTCTATAAGTCACTAATCATGCCCGTCCTATTATATGCAGCACAAACATGGACGTTGAGCAGTTCTGATGAAAATACTTTGGGAGCCTTCG
The DNA here is from genome assembly GCA_943735915.1 of Pherbina coryleti. Classification (NCBI taxonomy): domain Eukaryota; kingdom Metazoa; phylum Arthropoda; class Insecta; order Diptera; family Sciomyzidae; genus Pherbina; species Pherbina coryleti. The sequence continues at coordinate 191,118,051 of OX030948.1, forward strand.
AGAGAAAGATGCTTCGTAAGATCTTCGGTCCAATCTGCGTCAATGGCGAGTACCGAATTCGATGGAACCACGAGCTGTATGAGCTGTACGCTGACATCGACATAGTTAAGCGTATTAAAATCGAGCGGCTCCGCTGGCTAGGTCATGTTGAGCGAATGGAAAACGACGCTCCAGCGAAAAAAATATTCGATTCGGTGCCCGGTGGTGGTCAACGCAGAAGAGGACGCCCACATCTTCGTTGGAAGGATCAGGTGTTGGATAACCTGATTACACTTGGTGTTTCCAACTGGCGCCAGCAAGCGCAAAACAGAAATGGCTGGCGCAATTTCTTATACGAGGCCAAAACCGACCTTCGGTTGTAAGCGCCAGTTAAGTAAGTAAGTAGTAAGGAACATTGTACATAAGGACCTCGGTATAAAACCATACAAAATACAGCTGATGCAAGAACTCGGGTGACTTACCACAACGTCGTTTGTTTGGTTAGAAAAGTTGGATGAAGATCCACTTTTTTATTGAAAGATTGTCTTCAGTGACGAAGCTCATTTTTGGCTCAATGGGTACGTCAACAAACAGAATTGCCGAATTTGGTCTGAAGAGCTGCTATAAGCAGTTGAAAAAACATACTGTTTGGTGCGGTTTGTGGGCCGGCGGCATCATCGGTCCGTTCTTTTTTTAAAAATAATGAAAATTGCAACGTTACAGTCAATGAAGCCAGGTACCGTGCGATGAAATACCGATTTTTTTTTGTGCCCAATATGGAAGCATTAGACTTGGTTGACATGTGGTTTCAACAAGATGGTTTACATGCCACACGGCACACTACACCATGGACCTATTGAGAGGCGAGTTTGACGAGCAATTAATCTCACGTTTTGAAGCAGTCCAAACGCCGGCAAGGTCATGCGATTTGAGTTCACTAGACTATTTTTTGTGGAGCTACGTGAAGTCTCTTGTGTACAGGGACAAGCCAGCCACAATTGCAGCCCTGGAAGACACTATTATAGGTGCCATTGGTGAGATACCGGCCGAAATGCTGTATAAAATAAGCCAAAATTGGAGCTTATGGATGGACTATCTCAGGCGTAGCCACGGGCAACATTTACATGAAGTAATCTTTAAAAAGCAAATGGGAAGCATTGATGTATCGCCCCAAATTAATATTTCATTCACTATTGCAAATTTTCTGTTTTTTTTTTTCCAATTTTTAAACACCAAACGCTTAAAAAGTCACACTTTATAAATAGGCGTAGGCAAAACAGAACCATTTACTTCCAAAATCAACCGATTTTGATATTTTTTTTTTAAATGAATTAAATTAGGGCAAAGGAGTGAACCGAATATTTTTAATAGAAATCTACTTGCTTTGAATAGGTGAAATGATGTGTGATGTATTTCACCCATTGTGGGTTCATATGTACAGAGAAGAAAAGAAGAGAAAAAAAAAATGTTGGCATTGTTTCGATAGATTTTTTATTTCTTTACACTGCAGTATGAGTTCAGTTACGTTCGCGAAGAAAGAGAAAGAAAAACGAAGAATATAAACAGAGGCAAACGATTTTCTGAGTATATTTGTCGGTCACAGAACGAACACACAAATAAAGTTCCACATAAATGATCCGCACAAAGTCAAGAGAAAGAAAGCTCGTCACTTGTCGCTAAAATAGACTCTTTTTTTATTTTCAGTCTGCTCACATTGTGCTCGCTTCTGAGCAAGAGAAGTGGTGGCGAATTTATTAGAAAATTAAAAGTGATGCCAAATTTTTATGGAAAATATTATGTTTTTTACATTAATTGTGTGTTGAATTTTATTTCAATGCATTTACAAATTTGAATTTGATTTGAATAAAATACGTTGTGAAGTCGAATTGTTCTGGAAATTTTATTGTTAGCAATCTAGAAGACTATGAAATCTTACATAACAAAAACTTACGAAACATAAAACAAGAGCTCACCAAACACGTATACCAATATACCGTAAAATTTTTCCATTTAATCTTTACAAATGAAATCAAACTAATCCTTGATTCACTTCAATAACATTAATTTACCCCAAAATATTTCTCAATTTAATGTTTTTTAATGTTACCAAACGTTTTTCAATAAAAACAAAAAACAAAAGAAAACTGAATTTTTATATGGTCGAATTTTGGCCACAGACGATACTAGTATAAAGAAAAGGCAGAACTCAGCGAATTACGCTTTCAATTGCTTCCCCATTAACCGTTTTCTCTTGATGTGGATACAGCTACTTTTATCTTTATTCCAATCCAAAACATTTGGACAAACTGTACTACACAAAAATTAACGAAATTTTGAAAATGGGCTGTACTAAGTGTATAGCTAAAAGTAGCTTAAAGAAGAATATGTTGAATAATATAGTTGAATTTTGTTGCAAAATTACGTTTTTCTCAATTAAGCCAAAAAATTATTGAACAGCCTAGTACACATGGGCATCATGACTATCACATCAACTCAACTCAAATCTCACAGGAAAATTTATTCTTAGAATTAATATCTGCTGTTTATGTTACGTTTTCTTATTATGGGCCGATTTAATGCAATGTATTTTAGTCCCGTTTGTTTGAGTATTTATGTTCGGGTATCCATGCATATGTTTGTTTGTCTTTTATATCTTGATGAAGTGACAAATGCGTTTGACAGTTGTGACAAATGACTACACGTGTTGCATAAATCATTTGCATATTTTATGGTCGTCACGTATTTTTATTATTTTTCTCTGCTCTTTGTTTGTTGTATGTTCCTGGGTTACGTAAATTTTTTTTATAGAATTCAATTTATTGTTGAGTTGTGAATTTATTTTCACTGTCAGTTTATCTGTTCTAATCCTAGGTTAAATTAACCTAAATATATTGTTTATTTGGAGAGGTTGTTCGAAGATTGGGCTGTTCATTTCATTCTACAAAATAAAATCAAAACAAAAATAATTTTAATCGACATACTACTTACAATTTCCAATGAAATAAAAAAAAACAATTTTTAATTTCTTGCTCTATCCAATTTTAAACGATCTGGCAAGAGGTTTACATTTTTGCTTACCACGCAGATCTGCTTAAAATTGTGCAGATTACTCCGGCACTTTGCCGTGTTAAGTGCGGTCCATGCAAAATTTCTGTTCCAAAACGGCTTAATTGAACCAACCAGGTTACCGAGCAGAACAAGCATCGAGGCCACAGTGTAAATTCCAATGTTGTGGTCAAGTGGCCACGTTGTTTTTGCCATAATCATGGTTTACATTTTACAGCATTTGGCCATTTTCGGTTTAATATGTTAGCCTTGATTGGCAAATATTGTTGTTGCAATTATTAGTGTTGTTGTTGTTGTTGTTGTTGTTGTTGTTGTTGTTTTTGTTGTTGTTGTTATTGTTATTGAAATATTCTAGTAGTAGCAAGCAACTAAGTGTGAGACCACCACATAATTAACTGTTGCTTGCAGAGGCGCTCTCTAAATTGAATGTCTTGGGGAATGTTTTTGAAGATATAATTTGTGGTTTGAGGCTTAGAGCTTGAAACAATGTTATAGGTGCCAATGTAAAGTTCAGTAATGTTGTTGTACTGTGCGGTAGATTGTTTAGAGGGGACGGACTGCTGTGTATAATTAAGAGTGGCTAGTTGGTTCGTTTGCTGGTTCCTAGCTGCTTTACATGATGAAATAGTTATTTAAACATGTTGATACAATGAACAAAATGCTGCAGTCAGATTAAATCTTTAAGATCTAAGCATTGATATAATATTGAAATTAGAAACACGTGCTTTTATATCCGGTGTTATTGAAGTAGTTTGGCGGCCACGCACGTTGGACAAAATAGAGGCAGAACTCTCGCATTAGGGGTTAATGGAAAGTTACGGGGATTCAATTTTTTCGAATTCTTTATGTAATCTTGACATATTTCTTTATAGAAAATTGTTTTTGTTTGGTGGTCAACCAAAGATGGCACTTTTTGGAAAACATTTTTATATATTTTATTTTTATGACACTACTCATTCAAAATGAATGTAAAAGCTTTAATTATAAAAAAATATTTAATGAAACTTTACATAATGAAAGCTAATGAACATGTAGTCAGTTCTGAATATTTTTTTTTAATTTGTTCTTGGGATAGTGATGCTTGCTTGAATTTGTGCGTTTTTTGTGTTTTTTCCTGAAAATTTCTAATTTTTAACGAGCTGTAATTTTTTAAATCCGTTCAAATCCCAGAAAAATCTTTTTGAAACCCACATTTCAAACTTCTCTCTTTCTGGTGGTGCCAAGTTTTTTTGAGACTACTTGCGCCTTTTCGAGAATTTGAGCTTTAAACTATGACTATGATAATCCGAGTATGCACTAGTGCCGAAGCGTTCGATTGCTTGTTATAGTTAAAACGCTATAGAATTGCTTGTATTCAAGCTACAACAAATTTTGCAATGTATTAAACGTAAGAACGAAATTTCTATTAAAAAAAGGGGAGTACGCCCATTTAAAATAACATCCTATAGAATGGATTTTATTCAAGACAAAAACCAAAAAAAATTTATATATTTTAAAAAACATTAAAACTATGTCTTGTGAAGAAATGGGAGGGGCTCGACCATGGTCACGCCTACTTTCTCGAAGACTCAAGGCTATAACTTAAACAAAGGTTACAGAAACAAAATTGTTCGGGTTGTTGAATGCAATTTCCAAATGTATAATAGTTTGAATCCTTTTGAGCATTAACTCAGGATGTTTGAACAATTAATTAATTTACCAAAATTTTTTCCAAAGTAACACTAGTTAGTAACGTCAGTTAGCCATAGTTGAAAGGAATTTTAAAATACCAAAATTTCTGTATTTGTTTTTTAATACCTCGATAAATGTCTGATAATAATTTTCAAGATTTATTTAGGAAGCGATAGGTAAAAACATGATTTTTTTCCGAATGGGCACAATTTTATAACCTTTTTGAACCAATGCCTGGAATATAAATTCTGGGATTTTCTTTTTTGGTCGTTAAAGGGTTAACCAATTTTCTGGGAGTGAGAATAATTTTTATTCAAATTTGAGCTTGAGTCGAAAACGAACAGATATAATAACATTGTTCTTTCAATTCATATTTTCTTTCTGTTTGCAAAAGGAGAAAATTGTATTAAAATGATCACTACTTTAAAGGGTCAATGAGGATTTTTTTTTTAATTTAAAAAAAAGTTCTTTCAAATAAATTTCGATTATATTTTGAAGATTTAAAATCAGTTTCTCAAAAAAATTGTTTCTATGCATGCTATAAGGCTTGTAAAAAGTCTAAACTTCCGAATGTAGGGTACTAAAATTTTAAAGCGAAAAAAAGTGAAAAGTTACTGTCAAATATTTTTTATTGCTTTCTTAAAAAAATATAAAAAATTGGTACTTCTTTGTCCAACTTTTAGAAGCTACAGTGATTTTTAAGCGATGCGAATGTTTTTCTTATATTTTTCCCAACGTGCCACGGTAGTCGAGATTCGGGTTCAAGTCCTGGATAGGCTTTGGTCCTACGCTTTTATAATTAACTGAATCTAAGTAATTATTTAAATAAAAAATAAATTTTTAATCAAACACATTTTTTAAAAAACTAAAAAGTATAAAATAATTTCTCCTAAAGTGGCGCTTTTAGTTCTCCTAAAAAAGTGGGGCACATGTTATGGAGAATAGTAAGGAGTGTAGAATACCTTTTAAAATTTTTAATTGCTAACAAATAATTTCTCAACAATAACTCATCATAGGTAGGCATAGATAGGAAAATTTTCAAAAAAAAAAGAAAAAAAAAAAGAAAACTCGTCAGTCTTGATAACTCAATGATAACATTACAATTTAAGCATTCAGAAACCCAAGTAGAACTAACTGGACTAAACACAATAGTTGTCTGCAAACTCGGTTCTTCTATCCACACAAGGACTTCTATCCTGACAGTATTGTCATTGATAGTGTAGTCAAGGGACCTGGGTTCAGAAATCATTTGTTCACTAAAGTGTTTTCATTGTTTATTCTTAATAAGACTGCTTATTACTCCCTACATATAGCATGCGTCCCACGTTTTTAGAGGAACTAAAAACCTCGCTCTTGAATAAATTATTTTATACTTCGTAGTTCGTTTTATAAACGTGGTATATTAAATTTTTTTTTAATAATTAATTTTTTTCTGCTTTTTAGTCCTGTGTAAAATTTTATAATCGATTTTTGTTTTTATTATCAGTACAATTGCGATAATACTGAGGATAATTTTTCTTAAAAACTATCAAAATTTATAAAATTTTTTTTGAATCCTATCAAAAACTTTAAAAATTTTAATTTTCATAAATTCACCACTGAAGGTGAAAAAAGAATTTTTAAAAATTAGTTTAAAAATCTCTAGCTCATCGGAAAGTTGGTTTGTACGGGATAGACAAAAGAAATGAAGTTAATAAAAATCGTATTTAAATTTATCAGTTATCACGACTAAAAAGTTGGTGGTGGAGAAGTTTGTAGATGCGATTGTCTTTTGCTAGAATTGACTGAGACAAAGGCATTACACTTACCTCAGATTTTTAATTTACATGATTGTACGGCTTCCCATGACGCTTAGAACATCCTATATATGTTTTACTTGATTGCCCCTTTCTTTCCATTAACCCTGCAGTAGTCGCGTACCTAAATGTGACGAGAGTGGTCGCGCGGATTACATATGTAATCCGTTTTTTAAAGTTTAAAATAAGAGATGGCAATTTGAAAATGCTTAGTTATTTGTTTTAATTTTTATTATTACTTTATTTTATATTATATTTATTTAAAAAAATAACATAAACATAATTCTTATAAAGGGTGTCCCAACAAGAACGCAATTTTTAAATTTTATATAAAACAATTGAATTGTTTCTCTGGCTGTATGACATGTGGCGCCGTCTTGTTGGAACCACATGCCCTCCACATTCATTTCTTCAATTCTAGGCAAGAAAAAACTGGTTATCATTTCACGATATCGAACACCATTGACTGTTTGCGCTTGACCTGCCTCATTTTCATAAAAAAAAGGTCCAATGATTCCTCCAGCCCAAAAACCACACCACACAGTGACACGTTGAGGATGCGTTTGCTTCTCGTGAATCACTCGAGGATTTTCCTCACCCCAAATGCGACAATTCTGCCTATTGACGAAGCCATCAAGTGGAAATGGGCCTCGTCACTGAAGATGATTTTAGCGGCAAAATCAGCATTTTCATGTTGTCTCTCCAATACCCAATTAACGAACTCCCTTCGCTGTCCATGGTCAGCTGGCTTCAGTTCCTGAGTCAATTGAACTTTGTGTGCATGAAGATGCAAATCTTTCGTCAAAATTCGCTGCATAGTGGATTTGGAGACACCAATTTGTTGAACTCGGTGTCGAATTGAGGTGGATGGAGTTTGAGCGACATCATCACGTACAGCTGCAACATTTTCGGTCGATCGACCTGGTCGAAGGCGCGTTGTTGTCTTTACATCACTAACAGACCCAGTTTCGGCAAATTTATCCATTAAACTCTTTACAGTTGACTCTTTTGGAGCATTATTGTGACCCCAAATTGATCGCAATTTGCGAACTGTAGCCGCAAAACTTTCACCATTTTGGAAAAACAATTTCACAATGAGAATGCGTTGTTCATTCGTGTAGCGCTTCATTTTTACTAACCTCGTACCTTCTACTAGCAAACAGTAACAATTGTTCAAATGTCAAACAATGACACTTCCAGTGTTGCCACATTTAAAAATTGCGTTCTTGTTGGGACACCCTTTAGTACGTAAAATCAATGAATATCGATTGCAGACAATTGTGAAATTCATAATTTTTCATGACTGGATTACATATGTAATCTGCGCGACTACTGCAGGGTTAATCTATAAGACTTCGGGAGAGAATGCTGCTGAAACCTTTTCTTAAGAATACACTTTAAGAGGATTTCGAAGCAATTTTACTCTGCACAGGATTACATCTATTTTGTGCATCCCCGCTACCTCGCCTACCATTGAGACAAGGACTTGGGTATCGAATCTAAACTACTATTCAAGTTACTAGTTCAGTGGGGAATTTGTTATCTCAAGACCAGGACAGCACCATGCTAGACCTCGCAAACAAGCGCTTCGGGAGTTAAGGTAACCTCTGTGAGTTCCGAAAATTATCCTCATTATTGCTTTTGCTCATTGTTGCAAAAAAAAAAAAAAATTTGTTGAGGATTGTTGTTGGTAAAGCGAGTTAAAAATTTGGAGAACGTCGGTTTTGTTGTTGTTGTTTTTAATACGTGTTGTTGTTATTACAAATGTACAAACACAAATTTTATAAAATAAAACAAATTTGTAGCTGGGCCAACTGGCCTAATTGTGCTTCTGGAAGCTCATGTCTGTTTTATGTCGATATAAAGGGTGTATCAAGAAGAGATGTAGAACTTATTTTTTCAATAAAACGCACAATTAATAAATTGTTTTGATGTCTCTTCAGTTTCATTGGATTTTAAAGAAGACACATGGAAATTATTTATGATATACAATGTCTTTTAAAACTGCCAAGCAAACAAGTGTTAAATGTGCGTTTTCAACTCTACACCTTTTGCCGATACGCCCTCTACCATTGTATTGGGGGAACACTCGAATATATAAGTATGTAGTTCGATTTATTTTATCAAGAAAGAATATATTTTTTCTTAAAAAGTATGTAAGTTCTTAGTGTCCTTGAATATTGTAAACTTTTCGAAAAATCATGAGTATCACAAAAAGTTTACGTGACACATTTTGAAAGAAATATGATTTTATGAAAACTTTGAGCATTTTTTTTGTTTTTTTTTTTTTTTTTAGAAGGCGGAAAAACTCAAATTATTTTTGGAATCAATGCGAAATTTTTAATCATTCTAAATGTCAAAAATTTTCAATATTTTAAAAATAGATTTTGACTTTGTCTAGTATAGCAGATTTTCTACGATCAGCTAAGTATCCAACTAACATCTTCCATCTGGAAATCATATCCAAGCAATGCAATTCCCATAGGCATTTCCCATCCGTATTTTGGGGCAATTTTAAAATGATAATTTAGCCTTAATAAACAGCTATGAAATAACTTTTTCCCCAATAATATTTCTATTGCTTTTTGCTGTGCAACATTATTTGTGTCCTTTAGTGATTTTTCAGCTCACAGCACGTACGAACGTGCTAATAGTTTCACAAAAATCCATTTGATTTGTGATCCCCCAATAGACACAAACAAACAAACCGAAGCGAACTTAGCACCACTCCTCCTACAGCAGCTACAGCAACAGCTACACCGAGAAAAAAAAGCAATAGTAAAATCACCTAAGCCGGCTTGGGTGGAAAGAATTTGTATGGAAATTTAAAACTTATGCTTATTCACCAAAGTAATATATTGTTTTATACATTGCTTTGAAAGAACATACCTCGATACCCTGCCAAAAAAAAAAAAAAGAAAAAAAAATGTTTGATTCACCCAAGCCAAGTATATAACAAATTAACCAATAGTGTAGGTAAACCATCCAAAACTTTGCCATTTTATCAAAATGATATGAACTTGAACACTATGTTCGTTAGATTAAGCAAGCACGCTTATTATAAACTGTCGAAGCCATATTTACACATTATAAATTACAAAATACTTTGTTAATTTATTTAAATCTATCGGTAACTTAAACATGTTAAACTGATGAGCTTTAAACTTGATGAAAAACTTTGGAGGCTAAAAACTGCCAAAGACATCTCAAAAATTATACTAGGATTTTTTTGTTAATTTTGCATAAGCTTTTTTCTGGGTGTACAGTTACTCCATTCAAACTTTCGCTTTTATTTCAATTTTCCGGCTAACTTCGAACTGGCGCCCTTGCACGCCTCGGCAATTTCCCGCCCTAACAATCGCTCGTTTAGAAAATTTTATTTATTGCATATGAAAAGTGAAATTGGAAGGATGACGGGAAAATGGCAAAACGAGGCAAATGCTGCATTTCCACCCAGGCAATGCCAATGAATTGCATTTTGTTATTGTTTATGAGCTAGTGCTGGGGGCTCAAATTTATTTTGTGGCGATTCGGTGGGGCTTTTGTCGAAGTGGTTGTGTTTAGGGTTGAGGCGTTCTATTGGGCGTTTAATGCTTTTATTTGCAGTTTTGACATTTCTATTGTTCTACGCTTGGGTTCTATTGTTTTGATTTCAATTTATGACGAATGTGCTCCCATGTGGTCTTTGTGTGCATGTGCGTGTGTGCCTGTGTGTCTGTATGTAACAATGTCAGCATATTTCAAAATAAACTTCAATATGCATTTGCAGCTCGGTACAATATATAAAGGGATTTGAGTGTTTGGATAAATCATAAATTAGTTGAAATTTTTTTCAGTTGCTTATTGCGTATAAATTTCAAAACCAAGGCAACAATGAATGAGACAAAGTTTTCTTTGCAAAATGTTATTTATTGATACCTGTAAAGTACCAGATATATTGCTTTCCGAAATAGCAATTAACATAGATAGTCGTATGAATACAAATACCTAGGTATTGCATTTTGGCAGCTGAATCAATAAGAGCCAGATCTAGAAATAACAATAACTTTACTATTATGAGAAATTTTCTTGGAATATTGAGAGAATATGTTGAACTTAAATAGCTGATTGGATCGCAGCGAAAATCATGGAAGCCTACTGATGAGTTGGTGGAACCGTCACTGAAACAGCTGTCTAGTCTTCTGTGTGATAACTCTATACGGAGTTTTTGTTGTTGTAAAATGTTTTCTTTTTTCACCTCGAGCTCAACAGTTAGTCCGAAGGCCACCTTTTATATACTTAGTACTCTCATATGTTCTGGTACACGACTGAACGTGTTCACTGTGAGTCAACTACTGAACGCACTGTGTTTTGACGCCTATTTGACATTTAGCATTTATGTTTCTTTTTCACAAGTTTTCGGAGGTAGTTTTTTATAATCATGGAATGGCGTTCGCCGAAAATCGAGTTGTTATAGTTGGTCTAAAAAAATGTCGCATGGAAAGAGGCGATATCTATCGGATCTTGGGACCACTCAGAGTCACTCGTAATATTGTGTATCGTACTGTGAAGTTGTTTGAATATACTGGTGGAATAATTGACCGTGCAAAATATGACCGTTTGCGCATTATAAGAACACCACGAGCCATCAAAGCGTTGAAGTCCCGAATCAAGCGAAAACCGCTGCGAAAGCAGAAAATCTTTTCGCGGGAGATGAATATCTCGGCGTAATCCATCTCTCGCATTCTTAAATATGACTTGGGACTCAGGGCATACAAAAGACACACCGGGCATCTTTTCACTGTAGCGTTAAATGAACAACGTAAGCGGAAATCGAAAGCTTTACTTCTCAAGCACGCGAATAATGCCCAAAGAGTTTTGTTCACTGAAGAAAAAAATTTTCACCGTAGAGGAATTGTTCAATAACCAGAATGATAGAGTATATGCGCTGTCATCACGACATGCAGCAGAACTCGTTCCGAAAGTTTAGCGAGGTCACCACCCAGCTTCTGTGATGGTTTGGTGGGGAGTCGTCTATGATGGGGTCACCAAGCTCCATTTTTGTGAAAAAGTAGTCAAAACTTCGGCGAAAATATATGAATCCGATGTTTTAGAATTGGTTGTGAAGCCCCTTTAACAAGACATTATTCCAAAACAAGCCGTAAACCTTTCAACAAGATTCTGCTCCGGCCCATAAGGCTAAATTGACTCAAGAGTGGCTCAAAAATAATGTTCCGGACTTAATTTCCACGGATCAATGGCCAGCGGGTAGTCCAGACTTGAACCCATTCGATTACAAATTGTGGTCCGTGCTAGAGGGTATGACTTGCATAATCGCGCGCCAAAATATCAAGTCTCTAAGCGCTCTCTTGTTCGAGCAGTGGAGAAATTTCCTATGCATGTCGTGAGTGCTGCGATCGATGACTGGCCGGATCGACTTCGCTCGTGCTGGAAAGTAAATGGTGGCCATTTCGAATAAGTTGTCCTACAATCTGTAGCTATTGGATGACTCAATAAATAATAAAAATAATTTGAAAAAAAATGAGCAAAAAACCGAGGTACCAAAACATATGAGAGTACTAAATAGATAAGAATTCTTCTAGTTGCTTGTAGAAAGATTTGTTCTCGGGAAATTATTCAAGAAATTTTCTTAGAATATTGACAGAATATGTTGAACTTAAATAGCTCCGTGGATTACAGCAAAACTTATGCAAGACTACTGATGGAATCAGAACTCACCTCCTGACTATTTCAAAAAAGCCGTGGTGCGCATTGCACCACGCAAGCTGTTCAAGTTACTGAGCTTTATTTGCTTGATACTAAAATGTCGCAATAGGAGCGTTGAAGAAAAAAAAAAGCTCTATAGAGAAATGGAACATGTAGTGTAAAATCAGTTATTTTGCATAGTTCAAAATGCAATAGTAAAAATAATAATAAAAATAATAATAAAAATAATAATAAAAATATAAAATAAAAAATAACCTGAAATGCTGTTTGTTAGTTTGAAATGAATTTAGAATTATTAAATTAAAATTTATTAAATTATTCCGTTTCCTAGCTCATGGCTTGATTTTTTTTTTTATTTTATTTTTAATTTATGCAAACCTACCGAATAATAGAGCAATTTTCCCAAGCCAAGACAACTATTTTTTAAATTTTGGAATCTACTTTTGCACTTTATGAGATTTATCATTGCCTACAGAGAGATAAAGGCCAGAAAAATTAATTTCAACCGATTTTTTTTCAAGCGGGTTTCGAACCAGCCTGTTAAAAAAATACACATTTTTTCATAAAATTTGGTTTCGCATGCTAACGCGTTTGGCCACGGGTTAGCCACATTTCTTAACATAAAAAACATTTATCGCCCAAAAGAGAAATTCTCAGAAATTTTTCTCCCGCCAGTTTAAAAAAGAGAACTTTCTTTTCACTACAAACGCATAACTCCTACTTCACATTCTCTCGCACTCATTCCACAAACAGTTAAGTCTGATGGTGACCTTCGATGCGTGGTAGCTATATCTTCCGTACTTAAAAAAATGACAATATCTTATGTAAAATATGTGTACAAAATGTTCTCATTACTTCATAAATTATATTTATTCCGGAGAGAAAAAAAATCTAGCATTCTAGGCTTAAATCAAGCAAATATGCTATCAGTTTACACTCAAGCGTAAATTTCTCAATTCAAGCATTATTTTTCTAGAATTGAGCAAATTTAAAACACATGTTATTAAGCAAAAAATGTTAAGTTCAAGATACATACGTTTGCTTAAAACTCAAGAATATTTTTTCTATATTCAAGACTAATATTTTCTTGAAGTAAGAAAAATTAACTTGATTGAAGTAACAGTTTGTTGAAAACTGGAATAATTTGCGTAATTTAAGAAATGGATTTTTCTTGAATTTGAAAACTACAATAATTTGCTTGATTCAAGTAAAAAATTTACTTAATACTAAAATGGTTTGTTTGATATTAGAAACTTAATTTTCTTATTATAATGAAATCCTTCAGCAAAGATGTAGGATGCAGGATAAGCAATTATAAAAACTACTCGATTATACTAACAGCCCTATTCTGGCAGCTTAACTAGGTTAGGTTAGGTTAAAAGGGAGGGGCAACTTTACGTTGCCTACACGGGGGCCTATTGGTCCATTGTGGTTCCCTATATCTGTGGTCCTAATATGGCAAAATCAACTAAGTCTTGCTAGTCACTGGAGCGAGGTTGGTTGAACAAACCGGTGCTCCGTATAAATCTGAAAAGATCCATCAGTGGTACATCCACGAGCTCCTGCAGTTCTTCGTACACTCAGCTTCCCATGTGGCGAAGTCGGCGTTGTTGGAGGTTAGGACACTCGCAAAGCAGATGTTTGATGGTTTCTGTTTCCTCGACATCTCCACAGTTTCTGCAGAAGTCTGGGTGCGGAATTCCCAGTCTCGAGGCCATTGTGCCTATACAACAGTGCCCCGTGAGAACTCCTACTAGGATGCGAGTTTCATTTTTACTCATTGAAAGTAGGGATTGGGTCCTTTTTTCGCAAAGTTTAGGCCATAGGCGGCGAGAGATAACACAGTCATCCCTGTTTGACCAGGAGTTGTTTGTGTTATTTCTGGCTTTGTCATTTATTCTCTTCTTGAATTCTCCGATTGGAGCCATAATCGACCCGATCGCAGAACTTCTTTCCAGTTCTGAGACCTCTCTTGCCAATCTGTCCGCTATTTCGTTTCCCTCTATGTCACGATGACCGGGGACCCAGCAGATATTAATCTTGTGGGGAGGACTCATTCTGATGAGAGCTTGTCGGCAGCTCAGTACAGATTTCGAATTGGTTGTTCCGCTGCGGAGTGCTTTTATCGAAGCTTGACTGTCCACAAAGATTGTTTTCCTTAATGGATTGATGTTCTTTGTTAGGATTGTCGTAGCCGCTTTTTCGATCGCAAAAATTTCTGCTTGAAAGACACTACAGTAATCTGGTAGTCTGTATGACAAGGATAATTGTAGTGCACTGCAGTAGAGTCCGGCCCCCGTGCCATTCTCCATTTTGGATCCATCAGTGAAGATCTGGATGTCGTGTTCACTGAAAGGGTGGTTCGAATCCCATTCTTCTCTTTTTGGAAAGGAGAATGACATGTTTTGCCGAAACTCTATTTTCGGGGTGATGTAATCCGAGGTGGTGGCGAGATCCACAGGACTATACTTTGTGAGTATAGAGGCATGTCCATGCGTCCAGTGCCTCCTTAAGTCGAAACGCCGCTTTGGTTGCAGTGGATTTCATGTACTCGTCCAGGGGGAGAAGGTTCAATATGACCTCCAGGCCTGCCTGAGGCGTTGATCGTTGTGCACCTGTTATTCCTAGGCAGGCCAGTCTCTGTACTCTAGAGAGAGAGTTGAGGTAGCTTGTCTTCTCAGTGGCCTTCCACCATACAATCGAGCCGTAGGTTAGTATGGGCCTGACGATAGCCGTGTACATCCAATGGATGACATTGGGTTTCATCCCCCAATTGGTACCGAAGGTTTTCTTGCAGGCGTAGAAGGCACTGGTTGCTTTCTTTATTCTTTCATCAGTGTTGCTTTTCCAAGTGAGCTTTGAGTCAAGGATTACTCCGAGATATTTTGCTTTATTGGATAGCTGCAGGGTTCTGCCATTTATTTTTGGGAGGCAGAAATTCTCAATATTGTTTCTTTTTGTGAATAGCACCAGTTCGGTTTTATCGTGATTGACCCCTAGTCCGTTTGGTACTGCCCACGAGACAGTTTCTTTAAAGCCTGTTTCTATCATGTTGCTGATGGTTGAGAGATGATTCCCTCCCACCAGCAGTACGACATCGCCAGCATATGCTGTCACTTTAAGTGTTTATAACTTAAAGTGTAGTTCGTTTACAACTAGGATCCAAAGCAAGGGAGATATGACTCCCCCTTGAGGTGTTCCTCTTGAAGTTGTTTTCCTTGCTTTACTGTTTCCGATTTGTGTGTTGATGATTCTGCTTTTCAGCATTTCAACAATCCACTTGGTTATCTTTTCTTCCACTTGTAGATTTTCAAGAGCTGCCCTTATTGAATCTGTGCTTACATTGTTGAAAGCCCCTTCGATATCAAGAAAAGCAGCTAGGGTGTAATCTTTGAAGTGGAGGTTTCTCTCAATTACCGAGACTATCTCGTGTAGCGCTGTTTCCACCGACTTACCTTTAAGGTAGGCGTGTTGTTTGCTACACAGGTTTCGGTCATTAAGGAGCGATCTTATGTGTTCATCCAGAATTCTCTCTAATGTTTTCAGTAAGAAAGAAGAAAGACTAATGGGTCTATAATCTTTTGCGGTGGAGTGAGTAGCTTTCCCAGCTTTGGGTATGAAGACTACTTTCACCTCTCTCCAATTTACGGGCACATAACCCAGCCTTAGGCAACTATTTAAAATTTTTGAAAGCCAGGTTGAGATAGCCGTTAGAGCTTGCTGAAGCATAGCGGGGGTGATATCATCGGGTCCAGCCGATTTATACGGCTTGAAATATTTAATCGCCCACTCTATTTTGTGCTCTGTTATTAAATTGGGTATATCAATGTGGATTTCTGGGAAGATGCTTCTGGATCTGTACGGGTTCGCATGTATTGCGGGATCGGTACAGCCAGGGAAGTGGGCTTCCATGAGTAGTGTCACTGTCTCCTGGCAAGTTTCTGCAGCTTAACTAAGCTCACCACATTAACAAAATAGTTAATATTAACAAATTGTTAAGGTTTCGTATTCTGGTGATAATTAAAAAGCTCCTTTCTTTACTATTTTCTTAATGTCAGAAAACAACTTAACAACGAAAGATAGTTCAGTGTTAAGCCAAACAAATGCTGTGCAAATAAAATAAAATATTAGAAATGGATGAATTCTTACTTCTTACTTCTTTCAAGCAACGATACTGAAGAAGATCAATTAAAAAATAAATTTTAAAGACTGCAAAAACTCGAATATTGCTAAGATATTAAAAAATTTATATTGACACTTAAAACAATTGAAAACAATCAGTAAATTATTTATTTCTTAACATTTTCCATCTTACTTGTAAAAAAATAAACATAAGCAATCAAAATAAGCAAGTAATAAGCAATATGAAAACAGCTGATGCTTTATATCTACAGCATTAACATTTTCACCATGCGTGGTGAACTTTAACAGTTGTCCACCACCATGCCATAGTTTGTCAATCCGCACCATCTTAAACATGTTTTCACATAAACATGTTGTGAATTATAAGCATGCCAATATAATTTGAAGTGAGAAAAATTTCCTTGATTCAAGTAATCAATTTGTTGAAAACTAAAATATTTCTCTGCGATTTCTTAAATCAAGAAGAGAATATTTTCTTGATTCAAGTCTTGTTCCAGATTCTAGAATCAAGTATTTTTTTCTTGTTTCAAACAATCAATTATTTTACTCAATTTTAGAAATAAATGCTCAATGAATTGAAATGAAATAAATGTTCGGTTTTCTTAATTTTATTTTTCTGTGCTTGATTTAAGCAAATCAGGCTTAATTTTACATTTTCTGAGATATATCGGTGATTCCATGTCAAAACATCCACGTTTCTGACATCACTATTTTTGAAAATTTTTAAAATCTCTGATTTGATAGTTCTCCTGCAACATATTATATCTACATACTTGTTTTTTTATTTTTTATTTCTTTTTAAAAGATATACACTGTAAAAAATTTTAAAATATCTTCAAAAATACAATAAGTGCATGTATTCAAACAGCTGTAACTTCGAAACCGTAAGTCCTATAGAAAAAAATCAGAGATATATTTTAAAGACCTTGAATGAGTCGTTCTTATGGTCTACTTTTTTTTGACTCTTTTTATGAAATTTTATAGCCTGAAGCTTAGTCACATTTCTTAATTCGTTTCTGAGTTATACTCTCAAATACCCCTTTAAACACTACCACAGCAACAACAGCTCCACCTACCGGATCAAACTTTAAACCTACACCATCTTCAGACCCAGTCGCATACACACACCAAATTTCGTCAAAATTGGTCCGGCTGTTTAGGAGGAGTTCAGTGACAGAGCCATGTACAGAAGAGTTTTATATGTAAATATATGAAATATTCGGTAAAAAAGTAAGAAATCTTTTGTAGACATTTTTTTAAAAATTCGTTAAAAAAAGCAATTGTTGGAATCCCAAGCTAAAATCTTACGTAAGCCTTAAGAATGAATGTATTATAACGGCACTATGTTCAAAAAGTAAAAAATTTACTGCCATCATCATGAAAAATGTGACACTAAACTTCAGGCTAAAAAATTTCATAAAAAGAGTCCAAAAAAAGTACACCACAAGAACGACTCATTCAAGGTCTTTAAGATCTATCTCGGATTTTTTTCTGTAGGACTTACGGTTTCGAAACTACAGCTGTTTGAATACATGTACTTAGTGTATTTTTTACGATATTTTCAAATTTTTTAGAGTGTATAACTTAAAACAGAAATTGTTTTCGCAAAAACAAAAAATACAATTTAAGCTATTTTCACGAGCACTACTAACCTAAAAAGTTTAAAAAAAATCTGAATCACAAAGGTCAGTTTTGCTCAAAAATAGTCGAATTGATATGGAATCATCAATATATCCATAATATAAGGATATCCTTATTTCTCTCCTTGTTCTAAGAAAAATTAATGAAAATTCCTAAAAATCTTAATCTTAAAACTATGACCCCCCCTTAATTAAAAAGTTTTCTTTTAAACAATGAAATTTTGAAAGAAAATGTACATAAAAAAGATATCTAACTTAAAAAAAAAACAGATTTTTCAAAGACTTAACATTTTTAAGTAGAATTTAAAAACCTTGAAAAAATATTTAAAAATAAACTCACCTTAATTTAATAATTCTTTAATAATTTCCATGCCTAAAAGCATGCTAGTTACTCAAAATTTAATTAACAATAAAAACAATAATTTTTTTTTTCTCTTTCTCTCTCTTCCATCTGCCATTTATTGCTTTAACACAGTTGTCACAGAGGATCCAGAATTTACGGATGTCATTGAGAATATCACAGTGCCAGCGGGCAGAAGCATCAAGCTGGCTTGTTCCGTTAAGAATCTAGGATCATACAAGGTGAGTTGGAAAATACACAATTAAAGAGAGAGTGAGTTAAGGAAATCAACTGATTGTTATAATTTTTGCACCTTGGTTAGATTGATGTCAGGTTAAAATATTGGAAATTTTGCTAATAAATTTATTTCGCTTGGCTAATGAAATTAGGATGAGAAGGGTGGGAAAGAGTGATGCAAGATTCCAGGGAATAACAAACTTATCAACACATATACACGCACAAGCATGCAGCTATGAATATAAATCAATATGTTTGTAGCTTCTGCTCCTTGTGCTGCTGCTACTGCTGCTCATGCTGTCCAAGCGTATGCTAGATATTTTCCTTGCTCAGCTTGTGCTTTTTATGCCAGCTGCATACAAACTGCTTAACATGCGTTCATCATTGTTTTGAGCAAGAATAACAATAACAACAACTACAATAGCAATAGCCACAGCAACAGCAATAGCAACAACAATGATAATGTTTGCCGTATATTAATTAAGCAATTTTCTACTTTTCGCATATAGCCTAAAAGTATGCCTCAGAAAATAAACTTAAACAAAACTAAATATTGTCCTTTCACTCTCCTTTTGTGCCAAGCGTCGTTATCATGTTCACCATGTTCATCATGTTTTTGGTTTATTATACAAACATTTGTTGTTAAGTAAATCCAACCACCCACGGAGCAGTGCATACGTACGTAGCTACAGGGCGCATAAGGACGCTAAGCCAGCGCCCCTATAAGTATGCCACAAAATCATTATCATAATCATCATCTTCATTCTCTCCATCATCATCATCAACGTTATCATCATCATCATCCTATACGGTGACTTGTTTGTGCTCGTCAAGCACAACGCTTTCTCTGTCAATAGCCCACAAAAAGATGCCAAAAATCATTGCTACCTACCTTGAGCATTCAGTGCACGTCGTCCGCTTATCTTACTCGTACTTGCTGCATTCTAGCTGCCAGGCATCAGTATCGCAGCATGTTATTGTGGCATAGATGATGGCATGCGGTGCTATACTCTGCTACTGCTGCTGCTGGTTGTTCTATCACACAGTCAGGTTTGGTGTTTATCCTTTGAAAATGCCATGGGGAGAGACCTTTGTGGAATTACAAATACGTATGTTTTATTATTTTTGTTAAAATATGCACTTTGTTGTTGCTGTTGTTCTTGTTATTCCTTCGAACTAAAACTACTAGACCAGCAATAAAAACAATACGAACAACAACACTAAGTCGACAACTCATACCACTCACACTACACACAAAAGCTCTTGTCAACAGGATATGCTCCGGTGTGTTTTTCATTAAACTACTTTTACATATTCATTCAATACAATTATTCTACATATTCATTTATTTGTTTATTCAAGAAGTTTTTGGCAAATAAGATTTTATTTGTCCGACGATTCCTGTTAGTTTAGCAGAAGACAAAGACAAAGTGCAAAATGACCAACTTGTTTTGATTTAATCGTATGATATATTTTCTATTGAATTATCTTAATTTTGTCACATTGGAAATATTTGTAGATATGCGTTAATATAACAAAATAAAATTTGAAATAAATTTTGTTAACAATTTTACGCATTTATCTTTTGTCAAGCTACATTTGATTTAAGCTTTTAATTAAGACCTAAAGATTTTCAGTATTATTTCCTACAGATTGTAAAGTTTTAATCCTAGTGAAAAGTTAAAAACAATAAGACTTTCTTAAAAAGTAGAATTCCTCGATTGAAAGAAATATTCAGTACTATCTGAATATAATGGCATACATGGCATACCGACGGATTTCTAACTGGAGAAGGGACCAAAGCAGGAGTCTACGGCTCCTTTGTGCCCATTAGCAAAACAGTACATATTCCAAGCGCAAATGTAAGCTATAGACTAGATGGGTTTTGGACCTCAACCTCCCAATTCTAAGCAATTGACGTGCTTAATAAAAAAAAATCGAGAAAATTCTCAAACTAAAAAACTGGTCGCCGCTAAAAAATTTGAAGAAGTAGAAAATGTACCCTTCAAATCGAGTTTCTTATTACATTTAAGTAATACAAAAACTTTTGACCATAACATATTCTAAAATGATCCGCTTTGGATAGTTTTGACGTAGCATACGTCATTCTCGGAGGTAAGTAGGGTGGTTGATAGTGATCAGGTGTCGGTATTTATATAACTTTTTGAGCCTTTGATGGGCCTAAAGTACTGATCGTACAATGTTGATGTTAGCACTTGTTGGTCTGCTTGATCCTCAATGAGACAAAAATTCATGTTAGAACTCTCTAACTTATATAAATTTTACACAATTACATGAAATATAAAGCCAACATTTGCAGTTTTTGTTTGCTTAAACTTGCTACCTATTTATCGACAGTTTCAAGTTTTATCGACAAAACCATAAAATTTGTATGGGAGCCCCCCTAAGGAGTGGTCGGAGGGAATAGGTGTCAAAGGCAAAAATGTTCCTTTTGCAAAAGTAATGGGGGTCAGTGATACATATTAACCCTTTCCGGCACTCTCTTAAAGGTCATATGCTCAGGTGTATGGAATAAATAAACAAAAACTATAAAATTTGTATGGGAGCCCCCCTAAGGAGTGGTCGGAGGAAATAGGTGGTAAAGGCAAAAATATTCCCTTTGCAAAAATAATGGGGGTCTGTCATACATATTAACCCTTTCCGGCACAAACACAATAAAATTTGTATTGGAGACCCCCTAAGGAGTGGTTGGAGGGAATAGGTGTCAAAGGCAAAAATGCTCCTTTTGCAAAAGTAATGGGGGTCGGTCATACATATTAACCCTATCCGGCACTCTATTAAAGGTCATATGCTCAGGTGTATGGAATAAATAAACAAAAACCATAAAATTTGTATGGGAGCCCCCTAAGGAGTGGTCGGAGGGAATAGGTGTCAAAGGAAAAAATGCTTCTTTTGCAAAAGTAATGGGGGTCAGTGATACATATTCACCCTTTCCGGCACAAAAACCATAAAATTTTTTTATGGGGGAGCCCCCCTAAGGAGTGGTCGGAGGGAAAAGGTGTCGAAGGCAAAAATGTTGCTTTTACAAAAGTAATAAGGGTCGGTCACATGTATTAACCCTCTCCGGCACTCTGTTAAAGGTCATATGCTCAGGTGTATGGAATAAATAAACAAAAACCATACAATTTGTATGGGAGCCACCCTAAGGAGTGGTCGGAGGGAATATGTGTCGAAGGCAAAAATGTTGCTTTTACAAAAAAAATGGGGGTCGATCATACATATTAACCCTCTCCGGCACTCTCTTGAGGGTCATATGCTCAGGTGTATGGCATAAATATACAAAAACCATAAAATTTGTATAGGAGCCCCCCCTAAGGAGTGGTCGGAGGGAATAGGTGTCAAAGGCAAAAATATTCCTTATGCAAAAATAATGGACGTCGGTAATACATATTAACCCTCTCCGGCACTCTCTTAAAGGTCATATGCTCAGGTGTATGGCATAAATATACTAAAACCATAAAATTTGTATAGGAGCCCCCCTAAGGAGTGGTTGGAGGGAATAGGTGTCGAAGGAAAAAATGCTCCTTTTGCAAAAGTAATAGGGGTCAGTCATACCTATGAACACTTTCCGGCACTCTCTTAAAGGTCATATGCTCAGGAGTATGGAATAAATATACAAAAACCATAATATTTGTAAGGGAGCCCCCCTAAGGAGTGGTCGGAGGGAATAGGTGTCAAAGGAAAAAATGTTTCTTTTGCAAAAGTAATGGGGGTCGGTCATACATATTAACCCTCTCCGGCACTCTTTTAAAGGTCATATGCTCAGATGTATGGAATAAATATTTTGCTAAATAGTTTTTAAAAAAGATGTCATCAAAAGCGAATTGACTAATTCTACGTCTTGTGTTACGACATAGCCGAAACTACTGTATCTTTTTTATTTTTCTTAAGCTTCATTCAAAAGTCAACAATCCTGCAGCATTTAAATTTGAGAAAGTCGCAGCGATTTTGGCGAGGGTTAAGCTCCTAATTCAAAATCGAATAAAAAATTAGGAAAGTCTAAATAAAGTAGGCCAATTTTGCGTCAAGGACTTAATTTTTTAAAAAATCTGATGACAAATACGGGTAACGGACGATTCTACATTAGAATATGTTATGGGCAATGCTTATATTGACCGCGTCACGTGGTTATATTACATCAAGGATACAGAATCTAGCCTTGCAAGTAGGTTCTGGAATACTTTAAAAAAAAACCCATCTTCTTTAGACAGGTGAGTGCACTTTAACCTGAAGCGTAAATACCGGAACCAAAACATAACTATCATTTCCGACAGTCAAGCGGCCATCAAGGCACTGGAATCTCACTAGGTAACCTCAAAACTGGTGATGGAGTTTCTTGATAAACTTTATACTCTTGGGCTATAAAACTTGGTCTGAATCCTATGGGTTCCGGGACACAAAGTTATAAAAGGAAACGAAATTGCTGACAGACAGGCAAAGAAAGGAGCATCAACTCCCCTTGTTGGTCCGAAACTATTCTGTGGGATAGACAAAGGAAGCCTCTCTCTCTTTTAAACAAAATTGACCGGGCGCACCCATATGGTAACGCAACAAAAAGTTACAATTAAAGCACCGTAGCAATCGGGCTATTTAAAAATATAACGGGAAAAGATTTTTTTGCAACATACACACACACAAATTTTCTATTTTGCAAAGCAACAAGTCAGTTGTGTGTTGCGAGAAGTTCTTTTTGGGAAGTAAAAACCTTTCCATCCATTTAAAAACCTTAACTATTATCGGTCTATTCGGGTTAATAAAGAAAGGGGAAGAAAACCAAAAAGGGAAATACTGGAGAAACCTTCCAGAGTTAAAGAACTCCGAACTACTCTTAGGGGCATACGACCTAAAAAGATTTAAGGAATGCATGAAGTTAACAGAGAATGATCTAAGAATAATCACAGGACTGATAACAGGTTACTGTAGGTTGAACTATCACCTTACAAAACTGGGAATTTTTAGTGATGACACAGGTAGGTTTTGCATGGAGGACGAAGAATCTGCGAAGCACACCCTAGGACAGTTTCCTGCACTTGTTCAACCTTGACAGAAGTATCTGGGTTACCACATATTACCAAACCATATTACCAACTCATTAAAATCAAGAAATATAGGACATACCCCCTTGATCAAAAAGTTCCCTGAATTACCGTGTAGTGCTCTCAGTCACCCGATTAAAGTTATTTTTTTTTAGCTGGCCATATCTGTCATCGACATTCTATGAAATTTTCAGTTTGATAGCTTGACATTTGTAAAAGTGACGATGTATTGAGTACATCTGTGATTGTGCGTATTTTCGATTTTGTACAATTTTAAAAATGGAATTGAATTCGCAACAACGAGTTTGTATTAAATTTTGTGTTAAAAACGGTTTCAATGGTGCGCCGACATTGCATATGTTAGAAAAGTGTTTCGGAAACGATACTCTGAAGAAAACAGTCTTTTATCAGTGACACGAACGTTTCACAAGTGGACGTGAGTCCGTGAACGATGATGAACGCAGTTGCAGGTCATCGAAATCGAAAACTGACGAAAACATCAACAAAGAATGGATGACCGTAGACCATAAATTGACCATTAGAGAGATGGCAGAAGAATTGGGCATTGCTTTTGGATACGTTCCAGACATTTTGGTTAATGATTAGGGCCTCAGACGTGAGTTTAATGCAAAAAAGGACCGCGTTGATGTCGTAAAATACATGATTTCCAAGGCTAAATCCGGCCCAACATTCATCAAATGGATCATACTGGACACGAGACGTGAATTTATGACATGCAATCCAGACATCAAGTGAGTGAATGGCGTGCACAGAATGAGCCGCGACCGAAAAAACCAAGTCGTTTTCAGTCGAAAAAGAAGGCGATGCTCACAGTTTTCATAGATTATAAGGGTGTTATGCATCATGAATTCCTTCCACAAGGCCAAACAGTCAACAAAGAGTATTATTTGGGCGTTCTAGATGCGTTTGCGTGAAACAATTCGCTAAAAAAGGCCGGATTTATGGGCAAACAACTCGTGGATCTTGCACCACGATAACGCACCGTCGCACAATGCCATCGTTACCCTTGAATATTTCGCTACCATTCAATACCATTCACTACCATTCAATACCATTCAACAACCACCGAGTTCACCTGATTTGGCTACCTGCGACTTTTTCCTTTTCGGTCAACTCAAGAAACCGCTCCGCGGAACGCATTTCAGCACCCAAGATGATATCATGGAAAAATCGAAGATGGTTCTGATGGCCATACCGCAAACCGAATATAAAAAATGTTTCTAGGATTGGATCAAGCGCTGGCATAAGTGCGTTGCAGCCGATGGGGGGAGTACTTTGAAAGGGACAATATCGATTTCAATGTATAATCTTGTATTTTTAATTTCCTGAATAAATTCCAGGAACTTTTTGATCACGGTGGTATACTAGCATTCTTCTAGCAAAAGAGGATCTTTAATTCCATGAAGGATCTTAAGGTTCAAATCCCAACAATAATCTTATATATTAATACGCAAACATCGAATGTTGTCGTACACTTTTTCAATATATATCTTAGAATAAGGACAATGAAACGTATATCATTCGAAAGGTACTGTACCATAGATGTGCCGAATTATATTAGATTTTAAATTGATGAACTTTGACCCGAAATATTAATGTTGAAAGTTTATATCAATTTTAGTTAGGGATCTCAGAACTGGGAAGAGGTAGAATCAAGAATGAGGTATCGGATGAAAGGTCTGGCTGCGCAATATGATTGAATATTAGATTGGTGACCTTTGACTTCAAATATGAGCGGAAAAAAAGCATTTATTAAATAAAAGCTAAACTCTAAGAGATGGAAAAACATGATATAAGAGAGAAATGTAGACAATCATAAAATGTGCAAAAAATACTTCGATATTTTTCACCATCGTTTACGGCTACCCTACAAATAAGCACTTCTTCATGTAACAAGTGTCAATATATATTGTGATGGTAAAATTGCTTACATATAGTAAATTTTTAAAAATTTCCGTTATTTTGACACCAAAATTATTGTGATATCTCGAAAACTATAGATGTTCACAGTACAACGTTTTTGTATGAAAATTCGTTGGTTGACAAAAATAACGGTATACGAAAACTTTTTTGCTAATATTTTCCACGAATAGTATGTTGAAAAAATTTCCCGTTATTATGACAGCAAAAGTATTGCGATATTTCGAAACCTGTAAATTTTTTCCATGCAATGCATTTTTTAAAGCAATGAATGGCATTGCCTCAGAATGGGAAAAAACAATTGATATTTCAAATTTTGGTTTTGCAAGCAAATATCTCAGCCATTTTTCAAACGATTTTAAATAAATTTTCTTTGTCTGAAAGTTTAATTAAATAACTTTGGAGATATAAGAAAAGATTTACCGTTATCTCACTAATTCAATTTCTAATTTTATTTTCTAGAAAACTCTAAAATATTCAATTTTTGCTCAAAATTTAGACCAGACATTCCTTTTTCGTATTTTTATACCCCCACGTTTAAAAAACGTAAATGGGGGTATATTAATTTTGTCACTCCGTTTGTAACGCCCATAAGGAGGCGTGGTAGGTATAGAAAAGTATATATATTCTTGATCAGCATCACCACCCGAGTTGATTTAGCCATGTCCGTCTGTCTGTCCGTCTGTCCGTCTGTCCGTCTGTCCGTCTGTCTGTGATCACGATTCCAGCCGTAATTTTAAAGCTATCATCACGAAATTCTATATTTAAGCTTTTATCTAAAAAATGAAGGTCAAGTTCGTAAATGAGCCAAATCGGATGAAAACCACGCCTACATCCCATACAAAGCGACTTTATCAAAACGGTAAAATCTCTTCGAATTCAACAAAAATGAATATATGGACTTGAAATTTTGCATATGAGTTTTGATGTTCAAAATACACTCTAAGTATGAAAATCAATCAAATCGGATGAAAACCACGCCTACCTCCCATACAAAGTGACTTTATCAAAAAGGTAAAATTTCTCTAAAATCCACAAAAATTAATGTATGGACTTGAAATTTTGCATATGAACTTTGATATATAACGTGTACTATGTGTATGGAATTCAACCAAATTGGGTGAAAACCACGCCCTCCTCCCATACAAAGCCATTTTATCAAAAAACAAAAGCGAATATTTTCTGTTAAAAATATAACGAAAACGTTTTTACAGATAAACATTTTATTGATTGCTTAAGACTTTGAATATACTTTGGTTCGGCCGTGGGGGTATTTTAACTTCGGCCCAGTGGAAGATCATTTCTTACTAGTTTTTTTTTACTTTCTTCTCTCGCACTCTTTCATATAACATATCATTTATTAGCAAAAATTTCTTCATTTTGACACATAATTTAATTAAGTGTTTCTATCATCAAAAATCATGAGCTACCCCCCCTATGATTTTTTTAATGAAAATTACATTTTTCAAAATGTTGTTTTTGTATTTTTTACAAAGTTCTACGCTTAAAAAAATAATTTCTGTGAAAAAAGTTTTCAAATATTTCAAACCACTCCAAAGTTATATACACAGATCTATGTTTTAAGGCATTTCCTTATCTACTTTATATATTATATATATTATTATTATATCTATATATAAATAGGCGTAGGTAGAACAATGAAGAACCATTTGCTCCCGTGTCAACTGAATTTGATATTTTTGTTTTTTAAATTGATAAGAGTATAGAGAAGGAGTGCACCGGACATCTAAATTGGACGTGGCACATCACATACAACCCAAATTTGGCATATAGAATAGCTTTAGGTATATCGAACAGGTCACACAGCCTTGAAAATCGGTATTCGGCCTCAAATCACACGTACGTAGGGGCGTGGCACTTTTCAGCAGTTTTACCAAATTTTCGGTAAAACTTTCGAACTATAAGTCAAAAATCAATGAAACGAGGGAGGAAATTCATATTTAATCATGTTCTTCGACTGAAAAATTTGACCAAGCTTTAGACAAAGGGGCGCGGCACCACCCATACAATTCAGAGTTTTTATATCGAATAGCTTTGGAAGTAAATGCCGTAAAAGAATGAAACTCAATATGGAGTTCCCACTTGCTGATATCCTTCTACTTAAAAGTAGAATATGGGAAGTAGGGTACTGGGATGGGCCTTGGACAAGGGGTGTGGCACCGCATATATAAGTCAAATTTTTGATATTGAATATCTTGAAAGTAAAAATCACAGAACATGGAAACTCAAAGTGAAGTATTTTGTGAATTCCTGCTTGTGGTGCGTATGGTGCGGTATGAGTTCAGATACGTTTGCACATGAGTGAAGAAAGAAAGAAATGTTTTTTTTTTTTTTTTTTTTAATTTGAATTTAAATTTATTTTAATTTGATGGTGTACAATAAGACTAAGTCTTTTATAGTACTTCATTGAAATTTAACAATTAATCATTTCATAAAATTTAATTTAAATCTAACATTTTTTAGAAATTATTTCAAATAACAATATCAGAAAACGAATACAATACAAACTTATAAATAATATGAGATATAAGTTATATTGGATATAATTACAACTAGGAATTAAATATCTTATCTAATAAGTAAGGTAACAAAATATAAATAGAGTTATAAACAAATAGAGTAGTAGTAAAGTTATACTGTATAGAGAACTAAGAAAAGAGGTAAGGCATAAACAAAGAAGAAAGAATAAAACAGAGCAAAGTTTCATTGATTGAAGGATTTGAAATAGTTAAAGATGGATTTTTTGAAGTTGGTTCGTGAAGTTATATGCTTTAAAAAAAATAGGTAACGCATTCCAAAGTTTAATGGTGCTGATAAAGAAGAATCTACTACTGTTAAGGTAATTACATCTAGGAACAACAAAGTTGGTTGACCGTTGACTCTGGAAAAATTGAAGTTTTGCATAGAGATATGCGGGGCGTTGGGTGTGAATAAGTCTGTGCAAAAATAAGATGTTTCGAATGTTTAAATACTCAACCAGACCATAGCCAAGAATTCCTTTACTACTTTGAGAAATATGATCATAGCGATTGACTCCACACACTGCTCCTGAAGCAACTTCAAGTTGACCTAAAATGGCAACGTAAACTGAATGTCTCCAAGTGTTTGTAATGTTTTTCTGATGAAATATCACTTTGAATTAAAATCCTAGCTGATTTCGTTTTAAAAATATCTCAATTTTTGCATTTCACGTGAGTGAACCACATTGTACATTAGACAGCGCAATATATTCAAGTATAAGTGTTTATATATGTATGGATGTATGTTTGTATATATTTATATATATATTATACCTGCGTGTGTGTTTGTGTGTGTGTGTGTGTGTGTGCGTGTAAAATATTGAGAATTGGGATATTGTTTCCACACCATCTACGGAGATAAATATCGCGGCGCGTTTTTTTTTAAGTGGTATCCCCTGTAGAACTATTCCACTATCCCGTCCCGTTCATAAATTACGTAATCACTTTTATACTTAAATTGAGTCAAATTGGACAGCCTCTAAGAAATTCAACCATAGTCAAAACTATTTACACATCTCTAATATTTTTAAATGTTTTAAAGAAAGAGCTCACTTTATTTGTCGTTGGAAAAATTTTCCAAAGATATTTTTTTGTTGTTGCATTCTATGCAGTATGTTAAATAATAACAAAAGTTTTAGCAAACCTAACGATATATATCACAAAATAAACTAATAATTGATAACTACTCTCTGGCGTCATAAGTATTTACACAGCCTTTCTTAGAGTCAATAAACACAATTATTTACAAACATAAGTGCTGCACGACCGTACTTTTTAGGATTTAAGGAAGATACATGAATGTTTTTCCAAAAGACTCTTCGAATTTACAGGAAGACTCATCAGTCCACAAAACATTGTGTGAAATCTGTATAGGCCAGAGAATAGTTATATTTTGATAATTTTTTTTAATGATATTTTTCGTTAGGTTTTTTATAACATGTTTTCTTTACTTTGCATACTACAAAGAATACAACAACCAAAAATTTCTTTGCGAATTATGCAAACAATAAAAAAGGCGAGCCCTTTCTTTAATATATTTCTTCTAAAAGTGTAAATAATTTTGATTAGGGCTATATACATCATTTATTCATTTATTACAAATGTTACATTCATATATCATTTATTACAAATGTTGCGAAGTAAATGTCACTGCAGCATGTTTTAAGCGACTTGAGTATGAAGAATCTTCGATAAGATTAATTTTAAATCTCACCCAAAACTTGTTAAATTCCCTGTGAATCGACTCTCCAGCCTGCTCCGACCACAACTTCCCGAACTTCATATTTTGCAGGGCTTTGTCAATCATTTGTTTTGGAGTGGTATCGTACCTCTTGTTGGGCGGGAAAAAACATTGATTTGGGCTACAAAGTTGAAATTAATGGCTAAAAATGATCAAGGGGAGATCTTTGAAGGCAATGCATGCAGACAACTTTTAAAGGAATCTGCAAAACTTAATGACCCCGATATTTATGAAACGGTTGGACCTTATGCCTTGAAGCCCTTTGAGTGTGCTTTTCAGACAATGAATAAAATTGTAGATTCTTGTTTTATAACAAAAAAAAAAACGATTTAACCGATTTAGATAAAAATTTGATTACTTTTCGCAAAGCCATTGAGAGTACTGGTGTCTCGCAGACGATAAAAATACATGTTATATTAGATCATTTGAAGGATGCTATTATAAAACTAGACTGAGATGGTTTGGGATTGTAGTCGGAGCAGGCTGGAGAGTCGATTCACAGGGTATATAACAAGTTTTGGGAGAGATT
This sequence comes from Pherbina coryleti, assembly GCA_943735915.1. NCBI lineage: Eukaryota > Metazoa > Arthropoda > Insecta > Diptera > Sciomyzidae > Pherbina > Pherbina coryleti. The sequence goes on from OX030948.1 coordinate 191,148,437, forward strand.
GAAAATTAATCTTATTGAAGATTCATCATACTCAAGTCGCTTAAAAAATACTGCAGTGACTTTTACTTCGCAACATTTGTAATAAATGATAGATGTATATTTCTTAGAGGCTGTTCAATTTGATCCAATTTAAGTATAAAAGTGATTACGTAATTTATGGACGGGACGGGATAGTGGAATAGACCTACAGGCGATACCACTTTAAAAAAAAAACATGGTGTGGAAACAATATCCCAATTCTCAATATTTTACACACACACACACACACACGTAGGTATATTATATATATATATACATACATACATACATATTTAAAAAGTTTTATACTTGAATATATTGCGCTGTCTAATGTACAAGGTGGTTTAATCACGTTAAAATGCAAAAATTGAGATATTTTCAAAACGAAATCAGCTGGGATTTTAATTCAAAGTGATATTGCATCAGAAAAACATTACAAACACTTGGAGACATTCAGTTTACGTTGCCATTTTAGGTCAACTTGAAGTTGCTTCAGGAGCAGTGTGTCCATATACATATCTAGCAGCACTATTAAATGCCACAAGAAGTTTGTGCTGTGATTGTGAGTCAAGCTGACTATAAACGACATCAAAGTACGTAATATGTGGCATAATTAATTGCACGACTAGTCTGCGACGAGTTTCAGTAGGCGTGAAGTCAGAGGAAGTCCGTAAGTAACGTTAAGTTCCGTCTATTTTTCCTATGGTGTTATTGATATGATCGAAACAAGTCAGTTTAGAGTTAATTGTAAGTCCCAAGTTTTTCGCTTTAAGCACAAATTCTAGTTTTTCACCTCCTATAAAAAGGGGAGGAATATCAATAAAACAAGAGTCATTCCTCGCAATTGGGAGAACTTTTGATTTTAAGGGATTGACTAGAAGCAGGTTGGTAACAGCCCACTTATTCAGTGAGGTTAAGTCACAGTTCAGTCTGTGAGTCAAGTCTTCTAACAGTCCAGTTGGCCGAGAGAGGTAGAGTTGAATGTCGTCAGCGTATGCATGAACAGTTGCAAATTTACAAATTCAAAAAACGTCATTTATAAATAAAGAACATAGTAATGGACCCAGGATAGACCCTTGAGGGACTCCGGCTACAACTGATCTAAGGAAAGAATAAAAATTTCCTACTTTAACCCGCTGCAGTCTCTCTTCCAGATAGTTGGCTATAAAATTGGCAGCACTTGAGCTGAATTGAAAGTAGTTTTTTAACTTATGGCAAAGAAGAGTATGATTAACAGAATCAAATGCTTTGGAGAAGTCGATAAGACAAAGCAGAGTCAAAAAGTTTTGATCATAGGAAATTCTAATATCATCCAAGATCTTAACTGAAGCAGTGGAGCAACTGTGACCAGTCCTAAAACCAGATTGTAGCGGCGATAACAACTTATTAGTATTTAAATATTCCGTAATTTGGTTAGCCATAATCCTCTCAAGTACCTTTCCAAGAGCCGGTAAGATACTTATGAGTATAAAGTCAGTGGGTACAGAGGCAGATGCAGATTTAGCCACGGGTAAAACCGTGGCAGCCTTCCATAAATCAGGAAATCTGGAACGGGTTATACAATGATTGATAATGTGAGTTAATGCCGATAATATGAAAGGTAAGACTAACTTTACAAACTTAATGGGCATTCCATCAATACCTACAGCACTAGAATGTATCTTCATTATGCACATAGCAACGTGATCTTCACTAACAGGAGCAAACTCAAAGGGAGGAAACAGTGAGTTTCTTACCGGCATTGTCAAGTCCGCAGTGCTAACGCTGTGTGTAGAGGCAAGGTTACCACTTCCCAAAAAAAAGTTATTAAGTTCATCAGGGTTTAAACTGCATTCAGTCAAATTCTTGCTGAAAACTCTGTACTTTTTAATGTTCTTCCACAACTGTTTAGAGTTCAACTTAGGGTTCAGCTTGGAGTTAAAAAAATCGGTTTTAGCTTGTCTAACCATAAGAGTTGCAGAGTTACGAGTTTTCAATAAAAATAAAAAAAATCCATTTTTAAATGGTCGAATTTTGACCAAAGGCAATACTAGCCATAAGTAAAACTTAAGTATCTTCTCGTTAAACAAACAAAATGACATCAGTCGCATTCCTAATTGTTACCCTAAGAAGATAAAATTTTAGATTCGGGACAGTTTAAATCTCCTTTATTTTATAAAATATTAATTTCCAAGTTATATTATTTTTAGGTTTCTGATTCCAAACATGAGGCGGAAGTTTGTAAATTCATAGTGCTCATAGTGACCAATTTAGGTCTCAAGATACTAATGCTAATCGAAGCTTTGATATTTTCCAATTTGAAAATGTTTGGGATTGAAAGATCCAAAAGAAATACACTTGTTTCCTTTTCTTTTGAACAACGTAAGCAACGAACCTACTCTATTTCTTGCTTACTATGTAAGGTATATGTCATCAGTGTTTGTGAAAAATACTGAGTAAAAGATTGCAGCTACATTGTATTCCATTAAGCATTGGGTACTTAGCATTGGGAAACAAGTAGAAACAAGTTCTCTTAACAATCAGTTGATTAATTTTTTTAATGAGTGATTTTTCATATTTGGTTTTTGTAATTTTAACTGTATTGGTTTTGGCTGCATGGATATTATATGAAAGCTTTATGATTCAAATTGTTAATTATATTAATATTAAGAATGCTAATTAATTCTGTAACGAACCCTCTGTTCGGTTACCTAAGTGCTGGGGTATACCCAGCGGTTGGTCCAAAGGTTCTTACAAAAAAGAGAGGTGTGGTTTTAATTTTGAGTAGATTATTTCATTTTTTATTAATTCAGGATTAAATCTATTCTTAAAATAAACTCCCAGAAGGGTATTACCCTCTTTGGGTACTGACTTATATCTATTTCCTAACACCTTGAAGTGTACAACGCTTCTCGGGTATGCTCCAGATAAACTAAATACGATATTTTCTAACACCTCGAAGTGTACAACGCTTCTCGGGTATATTAAAGATACGCTAGATACGGTATTTTCTAACGCCTCGAAGTGTACAACGCTTCTCGGGTATACTAAAGATAAGCTAGATAAAATACTTGATAACGCCTCGAAGTGTACAACGCTTCTCGGGTATACTAAGGATAAGCTAGATAAAATACTTGATAACGCCTCGAAGTGTACAACGCTTCTCGGGTATGCTAAACTACTAGTCAGAAGAGACCTTGCGTACAACACACGACTCCGCAGACTGACTTCATTGCGCATGTGCAGCGGCTTTTATGTTGATGTTGCAGAGTGCGTGTTGCGAGTTTCATGTTGATGTGGCAGAGTGCGTGTTGCGGGTTTCGTGTTGATGTTGCAGAGTGTGTGTTGCGGGTTTCATGATGATGTTGCAGAGTGCGTGTTGCGGGTTTCATGTTGATGTTGCAGAGTGCGTGTTGCGGGATTCATGTTGATGTTGCAGAATGCGTGTTGCGAGTTTCATGTTGATGTTGCAGAGTGCGTGTTGCGGGTTTCATGTTGATGTTGCAGAGTGCGTGTAGCTGCATAAATGTTGCTAAAGATGAAGCGACCATATGGAATTCGTTCAATATTCATATTAATATTCATGTTCATAATCATATTCATATTCATTTACATATTTATGTTATAATTTTGTGAGGAGTAATATCGCCTGCGATATTACATCCTCACAATTCAAAGTGTTTCGCAGAAGTGATTTTCAAAGGATGAGTTTAAGAACTACCCAACCTTTACTCATTCGACCAAACGAGAACAGCTGCAATTTTTGACACAGCTGCTTGCATATCTGATTTTTGCTTCGCCCCATCCTGCTGCCCACAAAATGCGGTAGTATTAAAGTCATAAAACTACATTTAAAGTTGACAAAGTTGAATGGAGCACATCATTCGGATGGTTTGGCATTTTAATGCTGTACTTTTGCTACTTCTGCTCTTTTCGTCCCGCTTTATCTTTGCTTTGATCCACTGGCTTATGCCAGTACAGCAAAACGCAACAAAAAAAAAAAAAAATAAAAATAAAAGAAGTAAAAAACATTTTAATAACGTAATATACTATAAAATATAAGATAAAAATCTATAAAACTATCTTCAAATTTAAATAAGCTCTGCTTTTAATACATCAAATTAGCAAATAAAACTAATACTTTTAAGTTTATTGCTCTTTTTTATGGATAAAGTAATAAATTCATAAAATTTTATAACTTAGTTTTTTTTGTCTGTCTTCTTAACCATGTTTATATGTAAATAACTGGCTCATATTTATTACCATAGCAACTGACTTAAATATTGCTCATGGTTAGTCTCTAACGGTTGGGTGGCAGATTATTGGCTTCCAGATTGAATAGCTAGCTGGTCCTTCCACAAGTTGCCTCTATGACATGTGCTCGCTCGAACCTTGAACCCAAAAAGCATCTGACTTTTTGTGGCTAACCTGCTGTGTTTCGTTTTTTTTTCTTCTATTCGTCGTTGTTGTTGTTGTTGTTATTATTGTTGTTATTATTATTATGATTATTGCTCTTTTTCTTCATATGTTGTTTAGTTTTATTTCCTCTTGTCTCAATATAAACATAACTTGTATTGGAATGTAAGAGAGCTTATGGAAATTTTTGAATAACAAATATTTTTTCAAGAGCCTCAGGATAAAACTGAAATCCGACAAATGCCTGGAATATTAAAGAACTATCAATAAAGCTGGTAAAGACACGAGATGCTGGCTGGTGGGGGTTAACAAATACAAACATGCACATGCTTACTTTGATCTTAGCAATTTTTTTTTGCGAATTGTGAATTATTTAAGAATTTGAAATTTCAAAAATATTTACATTGAAATTACAATTCCTTAAATCCTAGTTCTCAGCCAGAAGTTTAACTTAATTAGTCTTCGTTTTTTTTTCAATATAAATAAAATAAATATTATTGCAATATTCCTTTGATAAAACATTCAAAAATATATCTCGTTACCTCAAAAGCCACTTCATGGTTTATTATTTTACTTACTTATATGCTGGCAAAATTAAAGTTTGCACAAACTCAAGAGCTTTGCTACAACCTCATTAGCAAGTGTGGGGGTGTGTGTGTGTGTGCCTTGGTTATACACGCTTTTGTTTTCGCCCACTTTTTGCTCTACTCTTATGAAATGGTTATCGACTTACTTTCTAATTGCCGCCATATGAATGCGCAGTCACGTTTCATTGCTATGAAGTTGGGCAGAGTACAGAAAAAGAAACCCGCTCACACAGGCCACGATGGCAGCATAATGACTTTGATATATGTGCTAAAAATAAGCAGCTTTTTGTTCCAAGCGAAATCTGAAAATCTGACTGTGTTGAGATTATATTCGAATCGATCGCAATTGTGTTTACAACTATTTAATTTGCCGAAATAATGCGAAAAACTGATGTTTTGGGAGAAAATTCTTCCCGTGAGACCCTAAAATGTTTTTTTGAAAATTGTCATTCATTTTTAAAAATTGTGTCTACCCCTGTACTAAATTTCAGTACCCTAGTATTATACAGTGTTTTTCTAAAATGACCACACCCCTTTGTCAAAAAACGCAAACCTTATTGACCGTAATTTGTAATAATTCTGCCTAGCCCAGTATTTTTACTGTAAATTTCAGTACCATAGTGGCAATATTAACTGAAATACAGAATTTTTCTAATAGTGACACGCCTCTTTGTCGAATATAGCCCAGTTTTTTACAAAAGGAACTCCACGTTCATGATATATATCTGTTTACAAAAAATTACGGAAATCGGACAAGTGCTTTAGGAGTTATCGATGTACATACATTTAAAAAAAAAAAAAAGAACGGACAAACCAACGAACTTGAGAACCTTCTCCTTTTTGAAGTCGGTTAAAAAACGAGATGATGTAAAAGAATGAAACTTCTCAATGTATAAGTGCTGCCTTTTAAATCTTGCGCCTCGGCAACACTTAGCATTGCCAGATAAATTTCGACAGTTCCATATGAAAATTTGACATTTTCTTGCATAATCGTACTTACAACGTAAGATTTGGGGTCTCTAAACACGAAAATCGCAAATTAAATTAATAGACCTATTCCGGCGAGTTGAAAAAGTTCAAAATATGTACAATAGTAAATATATTGACAACTGTAAATATTTCCTATTCTCGTTCAATTCTAAAAGCTCCTTTCTTGACAGAGTTGTCAATAGTAAAAGCGGTGCTGACAGTGAATTTTGTATGTAGAAATCTAGCTGACGCTGGGTTATAAAAAAATCAAAAATTATAAATGTTTAATAATATATAATACATATTAATAAAACAATAAGAACTAAAGAATAAAAATAAAAATAAAGAACAATAAGAATAAGATTATTTCGTCCATTTTCTTGAAATAATTTAAACACTGTCAAAACAAAGTGTTGCCTCCTATAAACAGTATTGATCAAATATGTTGTGAGTGATAGTTTAAGTAAAAATTAAATTTTTATATTTTGATTTAAAAATATTGAAGCGTTTAAAAAGATTGTGGAAAGAAAAAGTGTAGTTCTCTTTTGATTTAGTAGATATAGTGGTTAAAAGTTATCTTAAAAGTGTGCTATCTCTGAAAGTTTCGATGATATTTGAAAAGGTTAATATTTTATTGAAAAGGTTAATTGATTACCTTTATTATACTTGTCAAAATTTTTATTAAATTTCTTGATGGTTTTTCAGACATGTGGCGTCCGTGGCGTAGTTGGTTAAAGTGCGTGGCCGCTATGTCAAAGAACTTGGAGACCCAGGTTCGAACCCCAGCAGCGACAGAAAATTATTTGAATTGAAATAATTTTTCTGTACGGCCGCCACCTCTCTGCAGACAATGGCAAACCTCAGAGAGTAATCAAATGCCATGTAAAGCTTCTTGAGAATAAGAACATTCCGTTCATCGCCGTTCGGAGTCGGCGTTAAGACTGTAGGTCCATTTCTCGGTCAATTGTGTACAAACTTAATGACACGCACAACACAATTAATCATAAGAAGCTAGGTCAAAGTCCTTTCAAGGGCTGAAATGGCCAGTTATTTATTTTTTTTTTTATTTTTTCAGACATAACGATTATATTTTTTTTTTAAGATTTGTTTTGTCAATAAACTTATTTTAAAGAAAAAAAATTATTATTATCCTTCAATTTGATATATAGTTTTTGATAGTAGCTGTTAAACTGTCAGAGTTATCACACTTTTAAGAAATAACTTTGAACCAATATAACTTCTAAAAGAAAAGAGAAATACACTTTTTTGCGCCATTGTTTTAAAGGCTTCAATATTTAAATATATAATATCAAAATAACTAACAAATTATCAACGATAAATTCATATTTTTATTTTAAAAAGGGAACTTAACAAAATGAGGGAATTTTTTTCAATAAAATTGCAACACTTAGGGCGATGTTATGTAGACGGTCACGGGCACGGCACGGGCACGAATTGTTGTTGTTTCAATGTAAAAGGGAAATTTGAGAGAGCGAGCGAGGGAATAAATTTTGCCCACCGCGGTCACCAAATGATTCGGCTGTCGATACCAAATCACTGGATCAAAACAGTGTTGCGTTGTGGAAATATTCACAATATATGCATTTTTGCATGCAAATAGTACACTTTTAGTACGAAATGTATCAAAGCAGTAATGAAACCTGCATAATAGCAACACTCACCATACTCATACTCGTGATACTTTTTTGCATAAAGTATCAAAAGTAGCAAAAAGTGTACTAGTGACCATAGATCAAATGACCGCCAGCATAACATACTTTGGGCACGACATTCATCAAACAGAAAAAGAGAGTAAAAACTCGTGCCCGTGCCGTGCCCGTGACCGTCTACATAACATCGCCCTTAGCAGCTGCTTTCTGACAATATGCTTTTCACCTTCCTGTGGTGAATAAATAAAGCTTTTCATTTGTCAAGTGGTCGCCTGAATCATGGTATAATAATACATGGTAGCATTGACAACTGCTTATTTTCTCTTCAACAGGAAAACATAAACTGTCAAAAACAGCTTTTTGTGGAAATACATCAGCAGCTGCTGTGGTTGTTGTTTTTTTTCACTTCAACGTTTTCAACATTGCTTGTGTTTTCAATGGCGGATTGTGAGCGCTCTCTTTTTGCGTATATTTTTAGACAGTATATGATTTCCCAAGCAACTGTCAATGCTACCTTGTATTATTATACCATGGCCTGAATATGTTTTACAACTCAGGTTGACCATGGTGTAATTAACAAGGTGGTAGTGAATTTTCAACCTCTCTCACAAAAGTGAACTCTCGATCTGTCAAAAACAGCTGATTGCATATTTTAAGCAAAACCATAGCAAAACATAATTTGTGATATTTGTGCTTATTGTGAAAGTTTTGTTTAATTGATTATAAACGTGCAAAAAGCATGGATAAGAATAAAAAATTGCGCTGGCTCGCGTTGTAAATAAAGCAATGCCATTAGCCAATAAAATACCAATAAATATTAAACTTAACCTCAAATTGATTAAACTACTTCTCCGGCAGCTCAAGATAAAGAGCTGGATTCTTGAAACAGTATGTACCACCTCGTACGGATTGTGATATAGCTTTCGTAGATTTCCTCAAAGATTTTAATTGGCTCAGCTTATTGCTGCTATTGCTATTCTGAAACTATATGGCCAGCTCATCCATACTTGCAGGCAATTGCAGTTTGTTTCCATATTCGGCTCTGTGAAAAACTACTGTTTTGTCAATTATTTTGATGAAAATCCGACGAAACTACCTACTTATTGTATAATTGCAGTTTATTACTTATAGCACTACTACAAGCAAGCAAACAAAAAAAAATAATGATTTGACACTTACCAACAGGTCCTCTTTTTATGTCACAATTTTTTGACAGATTCAGCAAAATTGAGTGTGTGGTGAAAAATTCACTACCACCAAGTTAATAACATCATGTCACAAAATAACAGCAAACAATGGCTTACGCTTTTTGTTGAGAGAGAGAGGTGAAAGTCTACTATTCAACGCGCTGCCATGGTATAATCATGGTATAATAATACAAGGTAGCATTGACAGTTGCTTGGGAAAACATATTCTGTCAAAAAATATACTCAAAAAGAGAGCGTTCGCTGGTCGGCCATTGTTAATAAATGAAAACACAAACAATGTTGAAAAGTTGAAGTGAAGAAAAGAATAACATCAGCAGCTGCAGATGCAAATGACCGAAATGAAATAAATTTTAATTAAAATTGGTGTCTTCGGAAAGTGAGTAATATATTTTGTGTCATGATAAACTAATCTTCAAAGATTATAGCATGGATTTGTGCCTTTTCTTTGGTTTTGTTTTCATCATTTCATCTTTGGTCCAAGGAAGAAGCTGGTGATTGTACATGGTTATACTCTTGAACTGGGCATTAAAAAGAAACAAAAGAAGACAACCTGTTGGAGAAACTAAACTTTACATTCGCCTCACGCACATCGCGCGTTAATTGTATGGCGAGATTCTATCGCGGCTGCTATCACGCATCTCTGCTGTTGAGCTTTAGCTGCTGTTGAAACTTTTCGCACAAATTACACAAGATCTTTTTATCACTTTCATGATTCTAAATATTTATTTCTTTATGATTTGTTTATTTAAACGCACAATATTCTTATTAGTTTTTTCTGTTTGTTTTTGTCACTTGCTTTAATTTTCGCTTTGTTTCGCAAACAGCTGTGTTTGACAGTTTATGTTTTCCTGTTGAAGAGAAAATAAGCAGTTGTCAATGCTACCATGTATTATTATACCATGGGTATAATAATAGAGGTAGTCGCAGCGCTGATTGTGCTCTCTTTTGTCATTACTGCCGATATTGTCAGAATCAGCTGTGTACTTACTGCTGTACTTTTGTTGTTGTTCAGTTGTGCTCCCTGCTTGCGGTTAATAGTTTTTGCGTTTAATTTTCATTGATGGTTGGCTGGAAACAATTTTAAATTAGTTTAATATCAATAAAAACACGAAAAAATAACCATTTACTACGATTTTAAATTAATGCAACAAGACAGCTTCAACCGTTTAACTTCGTTTACATTTTGCCAATTCTTGCTTTCTCTTGTCATTCTCATATCTTCGAGATTTTATATGAGTTATCAACTTCGTTTTGACATTCGTGGCAGTACGCTCTCATCTAGCGAGTTTACCTCTATTATTATACCATGCGCGCTGCCATCTTAAGTGATAGCTGCACTCAGTATCGTATTTATTTTGATTTTACTAAGATGAAACTCTTTTCATTTCAATAAGAAGCCACTCTTTTTATTTTAATGAGAAATATTCTTAAATAAATAAAATGAATTAAACATATTTGGTTCTTGAGCTTTTATTTATAATATGTTTTCATATCTATACTCATATTTATACTCCCAAATAACGCTGGAAACGCGTATGCTAGTAACTATTATTTCCATTTCTCGATCAATTGTGTACAAATATTTAATAACACTCACAACACAATTTGATCATAAGATGTTCGGTCAAAGTCCTTTCAAGGGCTGAAATGGCCAGTTATTTATTTATTTATATGAACAAATGCTAATGCAATTATACCTAATTTTTTATCAAGTTGTTATGCCCTAAAAAAATATCATCGATGAGTTCATACCAAAGCCGATAATCATTTGGGGAAATATACTAGATTATCCATTTCAGTTTTGTGTGCGCTGGAAGTATATTGCATCCGATTTGATTAAAAAATTTGATTCTATGATAAAATGATTCTATGGCAACTTTTGGCAACTCTTGGGATCCCAGAATACCGGGATTGCAAGCCCTAACACTTACAACATAATTTAATCATAAAAAGCTCGGTCAAAGACCTTTCAAGGGCTGAAATAGTCACTTTGCTTCCTTTTTGTCTTAAGAGTAACAAGAGAATACACTCGTAAGTAAAAACAACCGTTGGTGATTTTAAATTGTTCATGATTCGCTTTTGTTATCATAAGCATATGTATATTTACGCATATATTTTCAAAATTCTCTTACTGAAGTTCTCTATCAGCATCAAAAATGTTCCAATCTATTTCTTTACCTAAAAATATAAATAGCAAGTGGTTGAATTGGTTGATTTATTGGTTCTATAAGGTTTGATGTATTATTGCTATAATTTGAGTTTTGGGTTAAGAGTAAATTAGAGTTTTGGAAACTATCCAAAAGCTGGGACGAGTTATCACTTTCTATCTATTACAACTCTAAAGGTAAAGATGATTTAATTTTCTTTGTTCTGCATTTAAAGGATTTTTTGAGTGACACAAGGACTGACTCAAAATCAAAATTATAAGCCACTATGACCATTTGGTGGCGATCCACTCCTAACTACATAATAAGAAAGGTGTTAGAAGAAGGACAAGTGAGAAGGAACGGAACGGCATTTCCGTCTCTCTCACAACGATGCCTCTTGACAGCCGGTCGTGGCTACAGTTCAGACGGTTCATTATTACATGCAGCTAATTAATTTCATTATGCAAGCAGTGACAAAAAAAAAAGGACAACGAAGCATCTGAAGCAAGAAAGGAAAATGAATAGCAAATCCTGCGGCACAGTCATTATGAAAATAACACTTTGCTACGGCTGCCAACGTTGCCATATTGTGTTGAGCAAATATGCGATATTATTTGAAGTAGCTTATGATGCAGAGGAGCCGATGGAGGGCTGGGTGCTGAAACCCTCTGAAGCAAATAATATATGCGCTATACATATATTTGCATAGCTGAGCTAGCTATATAGTTTGTACTGTTGTTGCTCGCTGTGGCCGAGGCAAAAACTGTTTGAATAATTGCAGGAAGAAGTGTGTGTTAAAACGATTAAAAGTTGACACTATTAAATGGTGGGTGCAGTGCAGTGTGGATGAGTACAGAACGGTTGATGCCGGAAGGAAGTTAGCGGAAATGTTGGGTGGAATAAATTAGGCAGAATGTTGCTAAACTGCCGAATTCGGCATTTAATAATGTGGCTAATATTGAGGCTATGGTTGGGACGTTTAGCCTCAAGCTTAGGCTATGATAAAAGGTAGGGATAAAAACTATAATAAATTGAATGCATTAAAGAATGTCATTGTTCTTTATATAGAATATATAGGGGAAGGGGGAAAGAAAGGCAATATCTGGGGAAGCAGGATATTTATTGTCTTTAAATGAAGTTAACCCGTACAAATAGTTCTTCATTAATCATGTATAAGGTTTGAGTTAATATTTTAAAGAGCTTAACATTGGGGTTAAAAGGATTTGAAGTGTTTATAGTAAAAGTACCGTTGAGAGCTCTCTCATATAATATGCAAATAGTTCCTAAACAAATAAAAGCCGTTCTCAAATAAAAAAATAAAAAATCAAATAAACACAACGTCTTGCATATTTTGGGTTATTTTGGTGTTTTTTTTTTCTTGAGCTGATAACGAAACCTTCCGGCTGATTAACTATTGGCCATTTATTCTTGTTTTTTCCCTCCACACTCTTTTATAAAAGCTACTCTTACCTACTTTAATAAGCTACTCCACTCCAGCATGGTTTCTTCGGCTACAACTATTAAAGCAAGCAGCTTCGAGCGACTTAATATTATTATCCTTAAAACAAATACAAATAGCAATAGAAGAGCAAGGAAGAAAAAAAAAAACAAGAAAAACAATAAAAATGGTACACAGTCAAGAGTGTACGACACGTTCTCGAGGACATTGAAAAATTAACAGAAATCTGTCTGAGTCGCTGCGACTGACAGCAGACGGATATTTGTTTTCTTTGTCCTTGCCTTGCGTTACACACTTTGTTATTATCCCTTTTTTCTGCTGGGGTTTTTTTGCTTGTAAGTTTGTAGGATATATAGGTTTAGAAGTCAGATATTATTATGATTTGACTTTTGTTTTGTTGACTTGATGAGGTTAAGGTTCAGTGGTTCAGGTTATTTTTTTGTCGCAAAATAAACAATAAAATTAATTAACTTAAGACATAAACAGTTTGTGATTTCAGTTAAATGCAGAAAAACATAGGTAGGACCTGATGGGATAGAAAATATTTTTTAATTCTATTGATATTAATCTTAAGAATTTGTTTTTTTCTTGTACCAGGGATTTCAGGAATTACATCTATGTGGTCAAGTAGCGGAAAGCCGTACAGATATTGAATTAAAAGAGTATCTGAGGCAAGTCAATTCTAGTTATAGGCAATTCCACCCACAAACTTCTCTACCAGTAACTTTTTATTTAAATTCATAACAAAAGAAGAAAGAAATTGCAGAAAAGTCAAAGGGTATGACCATGGCCTGGTTGAGATTCGAACCGGGGACTCCTGGGATGGCAGTCAAGTGCTCTACTTCTTTTTTTTTTTCTTTTTTGGATTCGCACTGGAGGTAAGGAATCTTCTTAAGATACATATGCCCGTGCTATATGCATGCACGATTTACATTCTAGATCCCGCCCGAATCAGCCGTAATTACGAATTAAAAATTAGAAAATTTATCAAAAATCTGAAATTATTCCTTAGCTGAGGTGGACATATAAATAGCACAATTTGGATTCTGAAAAAAAGACATAGTAATTTATTTTTATTTTACAATGAGCTTACGAATATGCTTACTAGTACTTGGTACTGTATTCCGAATTGTCCAAAACAGCCCGACATATTCGTCCCATACCCACCACATGCTTCCTGGCCTTATCCTTCGGAATAGAGTACCAAGCCTTCTAAATTCTACTCCATAACTCATCTTAATTTCGAAAATTTTGGTTGCTTATGCCGACCTTCACATCATTCCATAAATTTTCTATGGGATTGAGGTCTGGGCTTTGAGCCAGCCAATTCAAAACATTTATTTTTTCCTTTTTCAGCCAATCAATCACAACCTTTGCCGTGTGTTTCACTTTGCCGTGTTTGTGGATCATTATCGTGCATAAAACTCCACCTAACAAGCATGTTCTCAAATGCAAATGGTTCCATCTGGTTATTAAGAATATCTAAATACATATTTTTCTTCATTATTCCTGGTATACGAAAAATTGGCCCAACGTCGTTCCAGGAAAAAGCTCCCCAAGCCATTGAATTCCCTCCTCCATGCTTTGAAAATTTTTTTGTATACTTAGGATTCAACTATTGGCGTTTGGGACGCCGAACAAAAGTTTTTCCTTCTGGTCCAACCCCATTAAATTTAGTTTCGTCAGTCCAGAGCACGTTCTTCTAAAATTGGTCTTCTTTATTCACATGGGCCCTTGCAAACGCTAAACGATTCTTTAAATTTTTTTTTGTTAAGAGCGGCTTTCTTCGGCTAATGCGTCCATAAAGATTAGCTTCATGTGGTCTCCTAGATACTAGTTTTCTTGAAACATTAAGGTTATTTTCTTCATTTATTTCCCTCATAATTTGATTTGCTGACTTTAAAGGATCAGCTTTACTTTTACGAACTATTAGTCTATCAATAGAATCGGTGGTTTAACGCGGTCTAGGATTGCTCGGCTTATTCTCGAAATTATTTGAACCACTTGATTTAACCAGCTGGAGTGCATTATAGACCATTTTTCACGAAATTTTTTGCCTTTTCGACTTAGTTTGTGAATTGTAGAGCTTTTTTCCGGAGTGCAATGTTTGCCACGACCCATTTTATTTAGAATCGGCGAAATTAACTGAATACAACTCTAAAATTTTTACAAACACCCGATCTTGTTAACTTTTATTCACCAACTAACATGTGTGCTATTTATATGACCACAGCAGATCGTACATGCCTATACAGAAAGAGATGGCCTGAGCAAATAAAAGTAAGTAACGGTACATCTCTCTCCGAGTTTTAAACAACGTCACACTGAAGTCTCAAAAAATTATAACTACAGTTAATGAATGCATTATTAGGTTCAAACGAAACGTTTAAAAAATAAGTTGACATTTGTGCTATTTATGTGTCCATGGTATTTGACGTTACTTTAGAGTCCGTTGAACAATAAAGGAATGGTGATATTTTTGTTAAATTATAAAAGATTTTTTTTTACACTAACGTTTATATTTAGAGCAATCACTCTATTGTCAGTATACTGTGTAATCGCCTCCAGCTTTGAGAATAGCTGCGCATCTTCTTGACATACTATTGGCTAGTTTTGTAGTATATTTGTTGGAAGGGAACGCATTAGACTTTTTATTATTCAACAGAGCTGCTTCAAATTGTACGCAGGCTTTCTTGCAAGTTTGATTTTCATAATGACCTACACATTTTCTATATGGTATATTGAATATGAACATAAAATTAATATAACAGAGCTGGAAACTTAATTAATGCATGCAAAATCTCTCAACTAATAACATATTGTCTTAATATTTTCAATGAAAATACATTGAAAATTAAAAAATCAACTCTGATCCTTATCCCGTACACAAACCTTCAATGCATGTTGAGTTTCTTCACGGATTATACAAAAACCAGCATAAATTTGAACCAGCAGCTGACTTTATTTACTTAAGGCGCTACCCCTAGTTCCAGTGCAAAAAATAGGTTTTTTTTTTCATTAATACGAAAACTACTAAAATTTTTTAAACGATCATTATATCATCTTAAAGTACATGCGTTGAACACTTTGAGTCATATTTTTTATTGAAAAATATTGTATGGTCTTGTAACAAATGACTATAAAAAAATTATGTTTTTATTTTTGTGTTTTGCGGTGACGAACATTGTGGCGAACTGGATCACCTGACAGAGAAAAAGGCCAATAGATTCAGCAAAATGACGTTATAAACTAGCGTATGGTCGATTAATTTAAAACGTATGCAAAGTATAGTTAATGGGTCGATTTTCACTAAAATACTGCCGTTTTTTAGCTATTAAACCGTAATTTTTTATCGAAAAAAATATCGAATGAGTCTGCAAAATTTTCAAAAGATAGGTTCAGAATTTTCGAGTAATTTTTGTCATCGATTTTTTATCGCCATTTAACCCTCTGCAGCTGACGTCGTAGTCTAACAGACACCGAAAATCAAAACTTCGTGCGTACAAACGTGAAATTCTAAGATGAAAAATTAGTTTTATCTTTAAAAAAAAGTATTTTATTCCAAATTTTATTTTTATGTTAGCCTAAGAACTATAAGCTATTATATGGAATAAGGTCAAGAGAGTTGAGTCAGAAACTTCATCATAAAAAATCAGTTTAAAAGTGAGGTCTGTTAGACCCCACGTCAGGAATATTGTTAAATTTGAAGCACGTCAGTTGCAGAGGGTTAATCGAAATGCCATTTCGAAAAAACGCGTTTTATCAGTTTACACGAAGAAAACAATTTTTTAAACATGCATAGAGCCATCTTTTCTAGGCTTATATGGTTAGTCCACCGACGATGCTTCTTATAAATTTCCTGTTGGTTTTAATTTTCTTTCAGGAGTTCTCTCGGTCGCGCACCTCTCTGTCACTGCAATCCGGTCTTCATAGATTTTTTTTTACATATGTGTGCACATTGTGACCTCCAATGGCGTTCAATAAAAGTGACTTGCGTAATAAATAAAACTTGCAATTAAAATATAAAATCAACGGCAGAAAACACGTCTCGAATTGTCGAACCTTCGAGCTAAAAACTGACAAATTTACTCGTAAACAATAAGAGGCATCGAAAATTCATTTCTGGAAATTATATTATTATGATATTTCCAAAATTATTTCCAGATTATATATTATATGAATGCTAGGTATACGAACTTTTTCGCAGACGTATAACTTCGCAGCTAATTATACTTCAAAAATATGCAAGAAAAAAATCGGTAAAATTCAGACTTACAAGTGTCAATTACCCCTTAATTTTTTTATGTTTTGACCGTGGTAAGTTTGTCTAAGTTCAGTGAAATTTTTGACTTCAATTTGACATAAACCATACTATCCCTTTCACAGCGAAGTTTCCAATCTTGTTATCTTTGGTACTACTGAGCTGAAATCCTATTGGGGTCGTTGATTTTTAAACAAATCGTGCTGAGTAAAAGAGATAGATATATGTACATTTAACTATAAATTTTCGACATTTCTTTCCTGTTGAACCGAGTGTACATTACGACAGTTTCCAAAAATCAAATTCAACCTCAAGAGTTCGCTCATTCTTGCTCGTCTAATTGCTGAAAAGTTAAATTTATGAGATTTAAATTTATTAATTTAAATTTCCTTTTGTAAAAGTTCCTGATTTTCTTTTGTAAAAGTGACAATAGTTTTAAGAATTTAAAATTTTTAAATTTTTGAAACTAAAAAAAATTTTTAAATTTTTAGCCATTTTTTTCCTTTGGTTTTATATAAACACATACATCAGTTTCAAATAGTTCAAGATACAAGGTAATAATTCAACATCAGTATTTTTAGAAATTCGGGATTCTAAGTCGAATAAGAAGTTTCACTTAAATTTACTTTAAACTATTTATCCATTGGCATTTTTCATTAGAGATCTGCAGTGAAAATGTTATCTATGAATTGTTTCAAAAATTGCAATTCATACGTAGTACTCCAACACGCAGAGTTTTCTAGTAGTTTTTGTTTTTCGAAATTATTATTTCTTTTTTTGTCATCGCTTCCGTTATTGTACAGAGAGCCTCCATTTTTTAACACAGTCATCACCTGACTAGTGAGCTTAATACTCGTGCCTCATGGCGAGGAGTCGAAGGTTCAGAGACGTCATAATTTTCTCAGTTTTCAGGTTGTTAGTATCATAATGTAAATGCCTTCAAACTGTTATCAGGTAATTGGTTGTTCATATCTATCTTCCCATCCTTTCGTCCAATCGTCTGCCCGAACTTTCTTCAAACCAATTCGTGGGTGTCTTGATTTCAGGTATGACAACTACCCTATTTTATGAATTAAAATACAGAGTCCATCCCTTATATTTAATATATTAATATTTAATACAGGATAAACTCATAGCATTGAAACTCATAACACCAATTTGTGGATTTAGTGTTGATCAGTATCCACATTTATTGGTGGAAATCGAGTTCCATTTAAAATCTCTGTTAATTTATGGCCATTGTCACCCGGTTGTAGACAAGCGTAACTCCACGCCGAACCAACATAGGTCATGCTCGCGACATTGACTTACCACGGCAGCCCGATACTCCCCGAAGGTCCAGCCCAAAATAGTCAACGCTACAAAAGGTTCCACAAGGAATGAATCGCATCAATACCATCGACATTAGTCAAATATACACGAAAGAATATTTGGGGGAGAATGAACATTTGCCTTTAGTACTCTTGTATAAAATACCGTTAATAAAGGGTGGTTAAATTTTAAGGGCCGATGTTGAATGTGAACCACACCTAAAGGACAAGTTTTTTTCTGCATTTCATTTGACATTTTTCAATTTCAGACTAACTTAATTTGAACCATGGAAAGATACATAATCAAGCAACGCGTTAAAGTAATTCAGGCAAAAGGTGTACGTCGATAAGCCAGCAACAATTCAAGATCTAAAGGATGAGATAATTCGGCACATTAACGGCATATAACCTCACTTATGCCTTAGCGTCATCGAAAATTTGGACCATCGGATGGAGATGTGCCGCCGAGGTCGCGGCGGCCATTTGGCCAATATTTTGTTCGATACATAATTGAACCATACCAATATTATCATAATAAAAAGAAATGACGATAACTTCTTAAATAATTTGTGTTTAATTTTTTTTAACATCGGCCCTTAAAATTTAACCACCCTTTACTACTTCTCCTGCTGTAGAGTATGTTCGTTAGTATAACTTTGTGTGAACACTAGGATGCGTACCCATTCGTATACTTCTGGTATCCCATAACCAAAGAATGCAAAAATAAACCTCCAATAGTCGGAAATATTGGCACATATTTCGACTTTTTTTCCCAGCCAGGTCAATTTTAATGATACTTCAGCGGATCATAGCCATAGGTATTCCCGTTACAACAAATTGTTTTATCGCTTAATTGTTATTGCTTCGCAGGCATTAGGCTCCTATTGTACGTATATCCAATAGTCTTACCTACTACCAAGATTTAGGGACACACTCAAGGCTCAAGGTGGGCCTTTTTCTTTTTACTAGGTATAAGGGTTGACTATAACTCCGTACACCTGCAACTATAGTCCTTTGTCTTGGCTTTGAACAGGCTGGGGGTGTTTGCAGCCAGATTTACGTTATTGTACAGAAATATATCATATATGGTAGTCTGGAAAAAACTATTTCTTAAAAAAGAAATGTACAGGCTACGAAAACAACAAAATTACTTATGGTAAAACCCATCAAATTCAAGTAAATTTACCTAATTTGGGTAAACTACGTTGAATACAGACAAATACATAAAAATCAATGAATTAAACGTGATATCCACTTTTAAAAAGTTAAAATTGAATACAATAATTTGTGTGCACTGAAATTAAAGGTACTCACATCAGAAATACAAATATTTATGCCCATGTTTTAACAAGGTTTTAGCTTCAATATAGATAAACGTCTATTCTATGGAATTCAAAGAAGTTATTGAAATTCTGTACAAATTAATATGGCTTTAACGGATAAAGTTTCCCGAAATTCCCCAAACGTGGACCACTCGATGCCAATTCGAGACCAGGTTCAAACCCCAGCTGACACATCAAATTTTTTCAATAGAAATTAATTTTTCTGATCGACCGAATTCCTGCAGACAATGGCAAACCTCAGAGAGAATGCCATCTGGAGAACATGCGAATTAGACCGGATGAAATCAGATTCATGAAGATATTTTTTCTTTCTTGGTTAGTAATTGATGTCAATGTGATTAAGGCTAACTACCATTATTCCAGAGCATTCATTTGATTTCTTTACAAAACTTTTTGCTTATGACAAAAATGATTTAGACATTTTGGATAAACTTGACAGTTGGAGAAGATGACACTTATTTACGAAAATATTAGCGCAAATGTTTCATTTCTTAACACAACCTTATTAAATGAAAATATTTAATTAAAACAACCATCTCTAACTTTCAGAAAACTTATTCATGGTACTTTCCATTAAGGTTAATTATGTCTGTCTTATTAAATGACAGTTTGTGCAAAAAGTTTTTCTTAACACCATCATAAATATTATTATTATTAAAATATTTCATTCCATCCTCTTTCTTTTCTCCTTTTCATGATCTTGATTTGACAACCAGGTGGCGTGGATGCACTTTGAACAGTCGGCCATATTAACGGTACACAATCATGTGATAACGCGTAATCCACGCATTAGCGTGACGCATGACAAGCACGACAAACATCGCACGTGGTTTCTGCATATCAACAATGTGCAGGAGGAGGACAAGGGTCGGTATATGTGTCAAATTAACACTGTGACAGCAAAGACACAATATGGCTTCGTCAAAGTTGTTGGTAAGTATTACTTACATTCATGTCATTCAGTCATTCAGTCATTCATACATTCTTTCGTTCGTTCGTTCGTTCATTCGTTTGTCTGCAACTGTGATAAATGAATGTGTTGACTATATAGCTGGATATATTTTATTTCTTATGCGTGAGGTCAAAACAAATTGAACTGTTGTCAACATTTAGTGAAAGTTTTGACATGGAAATAAGAAATGTTAACGTTTTGTTTGACAGAGAAGGAGGAGTTGAAATTATTTCTTTGGTTTAACTTTATTCAATTAAAGTCAAAAAGAGAATACATAATTTTACAAAGAATCAAAAGATTGTGAAATAATGGGCTTAAGTGGAATTATTTTGAATTTTTAGTTTAGAGTAGAAAGTTATCTCATCTGACTACTGTATAAATGTCAAGAATATTAAAATATCAAGAAATTCTTATTAATAATAATTATTATTTGTAACTAGTAGTAATAATATTTGCTAATAATTATTAACACATTTTATATTTTACCCTAAAAACACTTCCACTTTTATCAACACCTGGCTATTAAACACTCAGTTTTATTTAATTTCCTTCAAATTCTTTAAATTAAATCCTTTTGATTGGACAAACAGATTTTCAACGAAACTCAGGTATGTAAGATAGATGAATATCGACTGTATCTTAGGAATAATTTTATTTCAATTGGATTTCTCGTAAGCTTCTTTCGAAAAATATATTATTACATTGAAAATATGAAAAACACAATGAAAAATATAAATTTACAATAAATCAGTAAAGTTGGATGAGAAGATTAATGCTCTGAACACATTGACGACTAAACGACTTTACGAAGCGACTTGAAGAAAGAGTCAACAATCTGGAAATATCATACGATTGTTTAATTCAGATATACACAAACTCTTATATTTACACTGTTGTCGCTCGGCAATTAAAAATAATTCTATACCGACGTTAGCAACCTTGCTTTGTCGCTGCGATATTTTCAACACATTCACCTAAGAAAAGCATAAAAAAAAAATATTTGACAGATGTCGTTATGTCGTTGTCGTCGTCAATATGTTCAGTACATTATTTAGTGAAGAATTTTACAGGCGCTTATTTTTTCAATTTTTCTTCTCACTGAATATAATTGCTTTTGTTAAAGTTGGAGTACGACGGAAAAAGTTAATTCTTTGACCTTTTGGCTAAAATAAAAAAAAAAAATTATGACATCATCTAACCATTGATTAACCAACCAAACAACAAATTTGGTTTTAAAGGAATAAATATAAGGAATTATAACGCGCTGATTATAGGTCTTAAAGTATAAATTTTATACGTCAGTAAAAGCCGGCGGAGGAAGCCACTCCAAGGTAGAAAATGCAACAATCATGCAACGGCGTTGCATGGAATTATTAAGCCGTTAGAATATGCGGCACGGTAAATGTTATAATACAGAAATGAGGGATATATACTTGGCCTTCCCATCAGGAAATGGATCGATCCGTCTTCGAAGACGTCTTCGAGACATATCAGTTTCTTGCAAGACGGATCGATCCATTTCCATTGCAATCTTCGAAGACATTTTCAAACAAAATTTCACTTGGTATTGCAAGACATGTTGTTGACATTTCTTCAACAACGGCGTCAAGCCATGTCTTACAAAGTGGATGTATATAATCAAAATCATGTGCAATGTAAAAAAATAATTCCTTTTTTTTTATTTGATAGAGAAATTTTTACACTCAGAGATCGTAAAAGAGAGAAAGGGAAATATTGCAAGTCACATAAACACAATTTGAATAATAAACGTATGAAGAAAGCGAACGAGCCTTGCAAGTCGTCCGTATTGATCACTATAGTGACGAGAAACAAATTTTTATGAGAGAGCATTCAATGTTTTATACATGCTGAAAGTAAAATGATTTGTCTTGTAGAGCGTCAGCGTTCGCTCTGAGTATGCGTACTCGAGACGGCTTCGAAGACTTCGTCTTTGAAGATTCATATTCCAAATGGGTTACTACAAAACAAAGTACATAAAAATCCATTTCAACGTCGTAGCAGAGATAGAAGCTAATGCAACAAAAATGCAATATTGTTGCATGGAAAAATACCTCACTAAGTAAAGGTTTAACGGAAAATTTTATATTACAACAACAAATACTGGTTGTTTGACCTTAAAGCTGAAAAAAAAAGAAAATTTGGTGCCATGATACCACGATAAGCAAAAGCAAAAGCAAAGCAAAAGCAAAAGCAAAAGCAAAACCAAAAGCAAAAGCAAAAGCAAAAGAAAAAACAAAAGCAAAAGCAAAAGCAAAAACAAAAGCAAAAGCAAAAGCAAAAGCAAAAGCAAAAGCAAAAGCAAAAGCAAAAGCAAAAGCAAAAGCAAAAGCAAAAGTAAAAGCAAAAGCAAAAGCAAAATCAAAAGCAAAAGCAAAAGCAAAAGCAAAAGCAAAAGCAAAAACAAAAGCAAAAGCAAAAGTAAAAACAAAAGCAAAAGCAAAAGCAAAAGCAAAAGCAAAAGCAAAAGTAAAAGTAAAAGCAAAAGCAAAATCAAAAGCAAAAGCAAAAGCAAAAGCAAAAACAAAAGCAAAAGCAAAAGCAAAAGCAAAAGTAAAAGAAAAGTAAAAGTAAAAGTAAAAGTAAAAGTAAAAGTAAAAGTAAAAGTAAAAGTAAAAGTAAAAGTAAAAGTAAAAGTAAAAGTAAAAGTAAAAGTAAAAGTAAAAGTAAAAGTAAAAGTAAAAGTAAAAGTAAAAGTAAAAGTAAAAGTAAAAGTAAAAGTAAAAGTAAAAGTAAAAGTAAAAGTAAAAGTAAAAGTAAAAGTAAAAGTAAAAGTAAAAGTAAAAGTAAAAGTAAAAGTAAAAGTAAAAGTAAAAGTAAAAGTAAAAGTAAAAGTAAAAGTAAAAGTAAAAGTAAAAGTAAAAGTAAAAGTAAAAGTAAAAGTAAAAGTAAAAGTAAAAGTAAAAGTAAAAGTAAAAGTAAAAATAAAAGTAAAAGTAAAAGTAAAAGTAAAAGTAAAAGTAAAAGTAAAAGTAAAAGTAAAAGTAAAAGTAAAAGTAAAAGTAAAAGTAAAAGTAAAAGTAAAAGTAAAAGTAAAAGTAAAAGTAAAAGTAAAAGTAAAAGTAAAAGTAAAAGTAAAAGTAAAAGTAAAAGTAAAAGTAAAAGTAAAAGTAAAAGTAAAAGTAAAAGTAAAAGTAAAAGTAAAAGTAAAAGTAAAAGTAAAAGTAAAAGTAAAAGTAAAAGTAAAAGTAAAAGTAAAAGTAAAAGTAAAAGTAAAAGTAAAAGTAAAAGTAAAAGTAAAAGTAAAAGTAAAAGTAAAAGTAAAAGTAAAAGTAAAAGCAAAAGCAAAAAAATGCACATAAAAATAAAAGTAAAAGCAAAACAAAACTTTGTCGCTATCACAACAATTACTTCAATTGTGTAATTATACAGCCAGCATCCGAATTTGTTTTAAAAGGAAGTGAACCCATTCTAATCTCGTGAATTCTGTAGATCGCTACAAATCTCGAAGGTTTCCGGCAAAAGTAGGTTTCTCAAAAATTATGAAGTAATTTTTTTCTGAAGTTATACTTCTACAGATATCTATAAATAATGACCTAATGCATTTGATGAACATTTCCCATAATTCACCGATTTGAAGTCACAAGTGGCCTGAAGGTTGGAGATTATGTGGTATATATATAGAAAATATTTTTAAAACTTTTTAAGCGCTTATGTAATTTGAAGTCTTGTAGGAAAGTTTTACAGTTGTTGAACTTTAATTAAGTGTACATACAAATTTGTTTTTCCCCAAGGAAAGGCCTCAAGATGGCCATGAAAACGTTGAAGCACATAGGTCGTCCAAAAACATCAACAAGCGATAAAAACGTGTAAAAAGTGAAAGAATTGATTATGAACAGCCGTGGGTACGGAGCAAGCTTCGGAGCCAATTGAGAGCAAAGGCTTCAACAACAGAGCAAGTACAAAAGACAAACACAGAAGTAACATAGAAGCTTTAAATGTAGTGGTGCCCATACCCGGATATGAGTGATCGCCGAATGAGTATAACAGAAGTTGGCTCATGCCATGAAATTTGTTCCAAAAGTGTAAAATTTTGACCGAAAACATTGGCAAATGGATGTTGCTCAGAAGAGGCTGAACGATGCAGAACTATTAAATGTATCATATTAAGTGATGATATATGATTGTATGGCGATGATATCGAAATTTAGGAGTAATCATCCCAGTAGTGGCATTAAGGATCGCCAAGACCGAAAAAAAAAATCTTTGAAATTCGATCAAATGTCAAGCATGATTAGTTTAATCATGAATAGCTGAATGAGCTCAAGGCTATCCCAAAGAACGAGTTCTAGATGGCGTTTGGGGATTGGAAAAAGCCTTGACAGAAGAGCATAATATCTCATGGACGCAATTTTTTGAAGGAATTAACATTAATGTAGATGAATAAATAAAATTACTTCTAAAAAATAAAAATTCGCCTAATATTTTTGAACAGACTCTTCATGCATTTTATACAAATTCGTCAGACCAAACCTTGAATACTTGTCCCTTTGAATTGACTTTGCGAATTTTTAATTTTTTTATAATTTGTATAATTTTGTACTTTATGCAGATATAATAAAATTAAGATATTTGATGTTTTATATTTTAAAAGCGGAAAGCTACACGTTCTTTACTTCATTATTCTTATGGAACAATTTATAAAAATAATAATTTAAAGCTTAAAATTGGTTGAGAAAAAATCTCTTTGAATCTACTTGATTTCAAATAAGTTAATTTTATTTTTTTCAATAATATTAAACATACATAAATTCCATCAGCCGTATCAACTTTAAAAAATTTCAGTTGACTGGCTCAGCACAACAAACATTTATTGTTGAATATTAATGAGCACGCAACAAAAAAAGCATTTAAATAATTAATAAACCGACAACAACAACAACAACAACAATAACAATTATCCTGCTCTTCCTTCAACCAATGTGGCAGTGGCAATACACTGTTCATGTTTTATTCTTTTTTGTGTTTTTTTTTTGTTGCTCCCTGCTCACTTACAAATTTGCAACAATTCTATTTAACTTCACGAGCTGCTGCTGCTGCTGCTGCTATTCTGTGCATTTGTTTGCTGGCGGCACTTTTTTTTAATTTTTTATAAAGTTTTTTGTTTTGCCCCTTTTTTAGCCATTTGGCCATTTTGACAGAATGCTTGTGACTTTGCTTTGCGTGCACTTCTTGTGGTATTTTTTCCAACGCTCTATTGGCATGCTAAATTGTTGTTGTCGCCATTGTTGTATTGTTGTTGTTTTTGTTATTTTTTGGTTGCTATTGTTTTGGTCTCCACCATGTCTGACTTTGCTGCTGTGTCTGTCCGTCCGTCCGTCCCACCGTCTGTCTGCATATTTGTCTGTCTGTCCTTGCATTCGTTGGCATTTTTTGTCAATGCCTTTGCTTGAAATTTTTTGGTACATTTTTGTAAATCTTTAACCCTCTATTGCTGGTATTTTTTGGAATTTTTTTGCTGAATTTTTTATTTTCATTTTCTCGTTGCTAGCCGCCACCATTTTTTAATGCCACGATCTTGCTTTCGTAACAGAAAATCTGCATAGTTTTGACTCAAATTTGTTTGAAGTTTAATGGCTGCTGTTGTCGTCGTTGCCGTTGTAGTTGTTGTATGTTTTTTATTTTTTTTTTCTCCTTTATTTTGCTGCTTCTTCTATTGTGACTGAATTACACAGTTCAACATATCAAAAATATTACAGAATTCTAACAACAGATTTCATGCATACGTGTGTGTATCGGTGTTTATGTCTGAAATTTTACGTTCCAGTAATTTTTTACTAGCTTTAAGAGATAATTGTTGTGTTCTGAACTTATAATATTTTAAAATGTTTAGAAATATAATTTTGTAGAATATTTTAATCCCTTAGCACAATAATTTTTCCATAATGAAATATCGTAGCACCCCATTTCTCGGTCTAATTTCATTCTTAACAGAAAAAAATGGTGGGCTGTACAAAAATGAAGGCTTATTTTCTATGGATCGTCATAGAGAATGGGAATGAATTTTAATATCAAGCCAACCCAAAATCAGAATCATACCACAGAGTATCCATAGTTGTGACCAAAACCTGTGATCTGTTTTTGCCTAGAGATCTTGTTCATTTTTAACTGTAAAAGAAACAAACGAAAGTGAATAAATCAAAAAGTGTTGTGCTCCAATTAAGAGATTGAAAGTGTGTTCTTGGGTAACGTTGTCCAGAGTTCCAGTGTGGACCAGTGATTTGCACAACGGTTAGCTTTTTTGTGACTCTACACTAAGGGAAAAAAATATTAAATTTATCCAAAAAATTTTTTAATTTATCCAAAAAGCGAGTCATTTTTGCACCAATAACGCATTTGCATAAATCAACTACGTAAATATTTAAAATTTATTTTAATACTGTTTTAATTAAATAAAATATTTAAATATTTTAACAGAATTAATAAAAAATATATTGAAATTATGCACGAATTTTTTCAAAATATCTTTCAAATATTTACTATTTAAAAATAAAACTATCGCATTTAAATAAAATTTATATAAAAATATTGAATTTAAAAAACAACATGAATATGTTATTAATGGTTTTATAGCATTATTTTCTTCATATTGCGTCCATCAAATGCCATTTGCCTGTATTATTTATTCTCTGTTTCATTTTTTCGTTGTGTAATTTATACTATTTTTGACAGTTGGTACAATATTTGGGCACCAAATGTCAAAAATAGCATAAACTAGAAGAAGAAAAAGACACAGAAAATTATAAGCAAAATATTTAGGTAAATGACAACCGTATTGTACCGGTGAGTAAATATCAAGTTGTAAATATCAAACTTGCAGCTATATTTTTTTTTTTTTTTTTAGCTTTGAACCAAGGATTTCAGGTGGAATACCTATTCAGTCAAGTCTGCCTTGGTTCGAAATGGGGTGATAGTTTAGTGGGAAGGAAAGGGCAATCAAGTGAAACATGTGTAGATTGTTCTAAGCGTGGTGGAAAGCCAAAGAAACATGTGAATTTGAATCAGAGGTAAGTGTTATGCCTTTACCTCAGTCAATTCAAGTTATAAGGCAATCTCATCCACAAACTTCTCTACCATCAACTACAACTTCAAGTCGTAAATATTGATGAATTTTAAATTTCAGTTGATTAGAAATGAGGAGAGAAAATTTAGAAAGGTTTTAAGGCGAAGGACCATGGCCTGGCCGGGAATCGAACCCGGGACCTCTGGGGTGGCAGTCGAGCACGCTAACAACTCGACTACCGAGGCGCCCAATATGGAATATGTGTGTACATGTGTGGTTTAAATAGAATTCAAATACGAGAAAAAAACGAGTTGTAAGGAAAACATTTGATTTATCCACGTAAATATTTAAATAAAATTTATACTGAGGCGTGGATAATGCTAATATGCGTTATTTCCCTTGGTGTAAGTTTATTCGAAAAAAATAAGTACAAAAACCTACTCAACCAGTGTTGCCAGAGAGACAAACTGAAATTTACCACTATTTGGGAAAGAATTTACCACTTTCGGAGAAAATTTACCTTTTCCCAAAATAAAAATATTAAAAATTTTTTAAATGATTAACAACCGTTATAATTTTTTTGTTAGTATACATATATTTATCTCTCATCAACAAGTTGACCGTCAACTCTTGATGTATATAAACCGGGACTTACCGGCTACTTTGTTTTGCTATTTTTTTAATTTAATTCAATTCTTGCTTTTACTCCTCTTACATTGGTCAAGAGTTGAAAGCAATTTTATTGACGTACTCTTTTGAATCCAAAAAGTTGACGGTATAACACAAGCGTACCGTCAATTTTACTCCTTTCTTCTCAGCCAATTCGCGGCAATTAGCCAACAAACTCGAAAAATTGCTGTAAAGTCTTGACCAATGTAAAAGCGGCAAAAAGCAAAAAGTCCAATGCAACACAGGATGTTTCACAAGAATATTAAACTGATTGTGGGTATATTCAGAGAGGTAACAGTAACAAGTCTAAAAGAATTATTATTTTCCCAAAATTTACCAATTTTGGTCAAAAATTACCTTTTTTACCTCTGCCCAAAAAATGAGTCAAAAATAACCTCAATTAGGGAAATTTACCTCAATCTGGCAACAGTGTACTCAACCCATATCGCACGCAACCCGACTCATACTCACTTATCCGAAACTGCAATGCGGCGGCTCAAATGAATATGAGTATCCAAAATCACGAGTCGGATCGGATAAAGTTCGGGTTTTTCGGTTCATTAATACTTATGGTTGTTGTCGTCTTGTTGATACTTATTCAACTTAACCAAACACTCGGGTTCGACGCAAATACTCAAATCACTCGGGTCATTCTGCTACTGATATAAAGCAGAGCGCAGTAGAGCGTAGCAGTGAGAAAGAATGAGTTGTTTTGTATTTGCTTCTTTTTCCTGAGCACCTAGTTAGAAACAGAAAAACACGTGTCCGTCTTGTGTTGTTTTTTCTTTTTGTTTATGCAGTGCTATGTGTTGTTTTTTGTTTTTATCTAACGAAACCATTAACAACGAAACACTAACACTAACAACGAAATAAAATATCGACAACAAATTAGCAGCATAAAACTCAAACCATGGTATAATAATACAAGGTAGCATTGACAGTTGCTTGGGAAATCATATACTGTCAAAAAATATACTCAAAAAGAGAGCGCTCACAATCCGCCATTGAAAACACAAGCAATGTTGAAAACGTTGAAGTGAAAAAAAACAACAACCACAGCAACTGCTGATGTATTTCCACAAAAAGCTGTTTTTGACAATTTATGTTTTCCTGTTGAAGAGAAAATAAGCAGTTGTCAATGCTACCATGTATTATTATACCATGACTCAAACAAAATATGCGAGCGTTAGCTTTTACTCATGATACAATTACAAGGTAGGCTCATATTGGATAGCAAGGTGCGCTAGTTGTCAAAATCAGCTGATAGCTTTTAGTTTTTCTTTGTTGTTGTTGTTGCTTTTGTCGTTTGACATTTGTGGCTTCTACAGCTTTGTTGCAAAATTTCACAATTGAGCAGCCATTTTAAAATGAGCCTACCTTGTAATTGTATCATGGCTTTTACTTATTGTCGCTTAGAGACGTTGGCAGAGAAAAAGCAGTACTCAGAATACACTCAAAATATTCCCGAAAATACTCGGATATAGCACCTTTTCAAGACTCTAACTCGACGCACTCATTGAATACGAATCTGAGTGCTTCGGGTCATGCCGCGCTCGGGTATAAGTATGTACTTATACCCGAAAATATGCTAATGAGTCGAATGAGTATAAGTATTGTACATATTTTATTGAGTACGGATAGGGTAGAGAACAACAAGTAACTCGAATATGATTCGAGTATCCGATAGAAATTGCAGTTCTCTGGTGTAGACGTGAACAAAAATGTAAAAAAATTTCACAAGAATTTGGTTAAGCCTGTACGATACTTCATTAAATTGCTAGTTTTTTTGTCATTAAAAATTAAAATAGAGCAGTTCAAATAGTACTAATGCATACATTCAATTGGTGTGAGTGAGTACGCATATAGTACGAATTGGAGAAAAAATGTGCGACGAACTGCATTTTTAATGCATTGTTTTTGACGTTTCTCTCAATTCACCCGTCGTTAAGTTTCGATCAAATATTTGCTGTTTGTTTCAACTCAACTTCACCCAAAAAAAAACTAGTTGGTATTAATTTAACAACAATGTCAGTGTTGTTAAATTTATTACAGAAAATGCTATTTATAAAAAATTCTTCTCTTTATAGTAACCATAAAATAGTTACAAAAATACTCAAATCTTTGTATTGACAAAATTTCTTTATGGTTTTTTATCAACAAGATTCTTGTTTAGTTGAAAACAATTTTATTTCAATATACCGGGATTTTTTTGTTGGTGTAGCTCCTTGCAAGAAAAAAAAAAAATCAGCAACAACTACAAAATTGGTTCTTGCCACTGAATATGTTTCTATCCTATTCTCGCACAATAGACAAGCATATTGTTGTCTTGCTCATCCGCCACTTGTTTTCAGATTTGAAAATTGGACAAAAAAAATAAGTGTCATACAGGCTTTACTTGCAGAACTATTGGTCAAATATTAAAATCAATCAATGGAAAGACAATAAGGTTAAGATCACAATCCACAATGGGCTGATCTATACTGTCAAAATCGTTGAGTACATTCTTTGCACGCCCGGTTTGACTGCTCCCGTAGAGATGGTTTTCGCTATTATGACAAAGGATAATCACTAAGGTAGACAAAAGATAAATCACTACTAAAAGTATACACATTAAAATCCATCCTAACAGTCTCTTTAGGTTTTTTAAGGATTTCACTGATTTTGACGTTTTCATTATTTTTGCCACGGTACCAAATCAGAAACTTAGAAAAATAAGAAATATTTCGTGAAATGAGGAAACAAAGATATCAAGGAGAGATTTTCAAATGAAGTTGATATATAATATATACAAGGTCAGCTTACATACTTACAAATACCCATACAAGCAGAAAGTAATTTGGAGATTACAAATGGAAATGATGCAGATTCCAGGTAGGCGCGCCGCGCAGGTGCCAGGCAGGTATATAAATCGAGCATGAGGGCCGGGTGCTTGGAACGCCGTATCATCGTTAGTTTTGCTCCAATTTACTTGAAATTTTTACAAAATACTCCTGAAAAAAATGCAAAAAAAATTTTTAAAACCATATCCCTCCTTAAGGGGAGGTTCTAGTAGAAACGTCACGTAATTGCATGATTTTTTTTCGAGTGAACGTAAACCATTTTTTAAAAAAAAATCTTTTGGGGCATTTACTACTGTATATTTCAAGAACATTACACAATTTTTTCGATGAAAAATAACTCAAAATGGCGGCTGAAGGTTTCGCTGCCGTGCGCGGAGATAGCCGATGTGCGCTGTACACTCTACAGCCCTGCCAAGTGATCTGAGACGAAAAAAACAAAAAAAAAAAAAATAAATGTTAACACAGATGAAATTTGGAGATTTCCGATTTTAATAAAACCCTTTTTAAAAAAAATGGCTGCCCTTTGAAAAAAACTCTGTTTTCCTTATTTTTCTTTTGCTTTAACGTTAAAAAATAATGATAATAAATTTTTTGGAAAAAAATATTGATAATAATTTTTTGGAAAAAAACCTACCTAAAGGCCGCCTAAATTGAATTAGCTTTAATTTGAGCCATCAAAGATCGAAATCGGTCAAGTCGTTGAACCGGAATCGTGTACAGCGCGGAAAAAAAGTGTTTCTCCGAGCGCGCATTTATATTAATACGCTCTGACTCCTAAAATGAATTAGATAGGGACATATCCTTTTGACTACATATTTTCAAGATCCTAAGGATGAAAATAAAGGAAAAAAAAAACAAAAATTTTCCGTCGAACCTCCCTTCAAATATTCTTCTCTCTTAAATGATGATAGATCACATCATTTTACCCATCTTATTACCCAGCAGTTATTTTGGAGTCAATTGAAAAAGTGAACTAGTTCATTTCTAGCGCAGTTCGCAGTAGCTCTGAAAAAGTAAAAAAGGAGTTCCGTGCAGAACAGTTATCTTTGCTTTTGTTTTCAAAAGTATTGCTGACAAAAATAAACGCGTTCTGGCTACTTTTTAAAATTTGCTGCGTACAAGAAAAAATAATAAAAAAAAAAAAAATGTTTTAGACAAAAGGTTATCTGGATTTTGGATGGAAAAGATGGTACAAATGAGATCTTTAGGACCTTTATATTGCACTAAATTCTTACACTTTTGATATATGTTCACTTTAAAACTAGTTAAAAAAGAACCACTTTTAGGCTACTGCGAAAGCAACCCGTTTGAAAATGTTCCTAATGCAACTAGTTCAAATATAGGAAAAAAGGAGTGTTTCTGGGGAAAATTGTCTTTTCCTATGACATCAACCCTCAAAAAGCGTCAGTTCGTTCAATGTTAAAGGGTATTGTAGTGGAATTAGTACTGGTCCTTTTTGGAACTAGTTCAGAACTATTTCAAATTTGGTCCACTTTTCTGCTGGGTACATTTCCATTTGAGAGGATTTGTCTTAAGCTTTTTTCTTTTTGGCAAACTTTGTCCAATCATTCGATTACCACTTAAAGACTCAGAATAAACGGTATGGAGGCCAGTCAAAATTTGATAGCTTGAATCAGGTTTATATCATCGTGACTTTCAGCTAACAATTTATATAAATCAATCTTGAAAATAAACATAATATATTTTTTATTTTTAAATTAACCTTCATATTCCTCCATTGTTAAAAATGTTAGATAATTCCTTTTTTCAGATGTACACTCTCCTGTAGAAAAACTGCTGAAAATAACTTAAACTCACAAAAAAATTTACGCATTCCTAGTTTTCTCTATTTAGAAATTATTTTTTTTTTCCAAAAAGTTCCAATGCAAAGTAACGAATATGCCACATTCGATAGTTTTAATAGGAGAAAATAATATAAGTCTACATATTCGATACTTTACTACATCAATATATACGATTTTGTGATAATTTTAAACTTGCAAATCTGGCGCAGTATATAGCTTCACTTAAGCCATAGAATGCAATGGTATTTTAAATGAAAAATTTAATTTTTTGGAATCACAACTTCACATTTGTAACGACGATATTTAGCAAAAATGTTCTCCATAACTACATCTTTCAGAAATATACCGTGGTTCCTCTATTACAATTAAAAGTGTCCATTTGTTGGACTGTGTTTTTAGTCAGACGTTAACTAAACGTCTATGTAGTATGTGTACATCTTTATAGTCTTTTCAACCAGAATGGGTTAAAGAAGTCTAAAATTTTTAAAAAATTTAAAATTGTAGCATAGTGTTATTTAGATTGTCTTTAGTTTGCAGTCTTGTTAATCATGTTGACAAAATAATTTAAAGTTTTTCATTTTATACAAACTTCATAGCAACTGTGCATAAATTTCATATAAAAACATAATATTTTAATATACTTTTGATAAACATATCTATTTTCTTTATCAAACACTTTCATTTGTGTGTGAACGTGCATGGCTTCCATGCGGTTGTGGGTGGGTCTGTACGACTGTTATTGCGGATATGTGCCTCCGCCACAAAAACGTGTCTAATCGTTTTATTGCAAAAGTTTTTGACAATTCCTGCTATAGTTTTTTTTTTATTTTGCTTTCTGCTTTTGTTTGCGTCCCTGATAACTGTTCAGAAATGAGTGGCAATTAAATGCTTTGAAATTGTCAAAGTTTCTTTGTTAGTTTTCGAACGCTTTGGGTGGATTTGATTGTGTGTGTTTGTGTCTGAATGAGAGGAAAAATCACTTTTTGAAAGAGAACTTGAAGCACACATTTTTTTTTTACAATCAATTTTGCTCGATTAGAATTTATGAGTAGAATCAAAAAAACTAAATCGATTAGTAAATGGAAGTAAAAATTTTATTTTATTTGTTTAGTTAGCCCGATTTGATCACTTAATAATAGGCTCTCGAATAGACCAACTCATCACAAGTTCTTCAAATAGCATTTAAATGAGAACATCCAAGACTGTACACTAAGGGAAATAATGCATATTAACATTATCCACGCCTGAGTATCAATATTATTTAAATATTTACGTGGATAAATCAAATATTTTCCTTAAAACTCATTTTTTCCCCGTATTTTAATTTTATTTATACCACACACGTACACACATATTCCATACAAGCAAGCAGCAACAGCATCGCACACGTACACACATATTCCGACAAGCAGCAACAGCATCGCACTCTGTTCTCTTGCAGTTGCAACCTTAGTTCTTATAGTTCTCATTTCGTTTTTGTTGCAAGAGTAATATAACAGAAATATTTGGTCGTACATATGAGCGATTGCTTATGCGATTATGTAGGTTGGAGTGACAACTCGACATTTTCCCACGAAATTGTCGCACAGATTGTCATTTACCTCCATATATTGCTTTATAATTTTTCGTTTTATAGTTTTATGTTATTTATGACATTTGGTGCCATAATATTGCGCTGGCTGTCAAAAATAGTATAATATCAAGGAACGAAAAAAGAAAATAAAGTAACCATGCTAATGGCATTAATGGACGCAGCTCGTGAGAAATATTTGAATATATTGTTTTTTAATTTCAATATTTATGCAAATGCGTTATTGGTGCAAAAATGACTCGCTTTTTGTATAAATTAAAAAAGTTTTTGAATAAATTTAATATTTTTTTTCCTTAGTGTAGTGCTAAAAAAAGACTACAATTTCAACAGTTTAAACTCAAAATTTTACTTGGTTTAACAAAGTTTTATTTTTCTAATTGGTCATTAGGACATATTGTCGACTTACAAGGAAAACTAATCAAGTACGAAATTTCGGTTTTTTAATTTTTGATGCAGTATAATGTAGAATGTCATTAAAAAAAGTCTGGCAATACGGAATATCTAATGTGTCGGTTAGAAGTTTTTCTTTGATCCTTTAAAACACTTAATTAAAAGAAAACATAAGGACTTGTGTGGAATAAAGACTTGTTTTGTTTTTTCAGTTGGTCAGTTTTTCTTATAAGACGATGGTGAGGTGTGTTCAAAATAACGGGAATTTTTAAATTTTGCGAGCTGCGCTGGTTCGATTGGCACGATTTTGTTGTTGTTGTTGTATTGGCAAGCATAACTGGAAAAAAAAAATGTATACTTTTATAGTATCTACACCTTTTTGATTTTACATCCGACGATGTCTGTCATGACATATTGGACATGTATAACCTTGGTAAAACTTTGGCTATCTGTCAAAAATTATTTTGAAATTTATAATTTTTAAATTAAATTTTTAAATTTTAAAATGAAATTAAATTTAAAAGTTGCTTAAAAGAAACAAATTCCTGAAACCTCAGCGAAAGCCATCTACAGAAAGAGTTCGAGAATTCAAAGCTCGACAAAGAGCTTTTTGTTTCTGTATGATTAGTTTAAACTTTAAAGGAAGTTTTTAAATTTAAAATTTTTGGATGAAGGTTTTTACAAGCAATAAAAGTTAATGGTATGGTATGATTACTGTAATATGATGGTAGTGTTGTGGTAGAATATGCTGGTATGGTATGATAGTATTGTCTGATGGTAAAGCATGGTGGTAAGATGAGCATGGAATGATGGCATGGTATAGTTTCATGATATACTATATGTAGTATGACAGTATAGGATGATGGTATGGTATAATAACATTCAACTTTTCGAAATTGTATTAAAACAGATTTAATTAAAACTTGCCATTATATGAAATGGGACTTTTTTAGTAAGACTATATTCAACCCAAGAAGGTTATACTTATTTTACATACATATTAGAATATATGAGGTGGCGTCGTCGATTCGACGAAGCATAACCATCCAGGGTTAAGAGTTAACCACTTAATTGCACATCAACCACTTAAAAATCTCTACTGTTTTAGGTTCAAATTTCACTTCTACTGTGCGTGGCGGCTCCACACATTTTTTTTTTTTAGCTCGTTTTTGTTTTTTTTTTCCTCCAACTTTTTGCGATAAAAACGCTTTCTCTCCGCTTCTTTTCTACAGAATTCGTCATGAAGTTTTATTTAATTATTTTGCAAATTTTTAGATCTTTCTGCACTTTTTTTTAATATTTGGCTTCATCTACAAAAATAATACCCAAAAGCTATTACCAAGTTAATTCTATTTGAAAATGTCACCTTCCATTCGGACTTCACTAAGTTTGCCCAGTTGATATGGGCTGAATTCCAGATATTCTGGAAAATGTCCAAAAACTTGCTTTATAACATTTAGTTTTTAATTTGATTTAACATTTTTATCTAAATAAAACCCTTTTTATGTGTCGGACGTCTGGACAGAATTATTCATATTAATTTTGCAAAATCCACCGTTATGCCCAAATCTTGTCAAACCTATTATGGCAGCAATTTGCGAAGAAAGAAGTGCAAAGAAAAATAAAAAAAATGTTATGCCTAAAGCTTTTATATAAAAAGCTTTCTTGCATCAGTTATACAATCTGAAAAAATAAAAAAAAAAAGCTCAAGCCTGTGTTAGATAACACGGGCGCATAGGTCAGACGTAGAATACGTTAGTCATTAACAGCCTTATTCAATAGGTTTCCTTAAACAACCTTTGAACGCTTGTTTAGTTACGCACTGTTTAAGGCTTTACGCAGCTTCTATGCAACCTTGCTAACATAGTTAAGCCCAGTATGCTGTAGAAGCGGAAAGAAACTTTCCATAAGGAATGCATTCAGTTTTTGACAGCGAAAAGGCAGCGGAATTTTTTTTTCGCTACTTAGTACGCTGTAGAGGTGAAATATTTGTTCAATGCTAGCAAGTACAACTTCCATGTGGAGAGTTGAAATGTCAAAATTTCGCTGTCGATTATATGTCCGGGCATTTAATTGGCACCAGAATTTTGACATTTCAATAAGAAAACAGTCGCAATACTCAAAAATTTATATTGTTGACTCAATAAACGCAACTTAAAAAAAAAATGCACAACTATCGCAACTTCCATTTGCGTATACTTCCATAAACTTTTATATTATTTACTTTCAGTTCTTCTTTTCTTGTAAAATACATTTTTGATGTACGAAAAATCTCTTAAAACAATATTTAAGGAAACAAAGTGCATATCTTAATACATAAAACCACAATATCTAGGATTCAGAGCCATAAAGCTTTATGTTTAGAAGTTTAATTGCGTTTCTTCAACATTAACTACGTCAACTGCCCCAATTTCTATTAGTTGCATTGAGCTAGGTCGTACTGTAGTTGCTTTTTTCTCCACACAAACATTTTTGACTCTACACTAATATTTCGGGTGTAGAATTATATGCCAAGAAATTTTCGTTTCTACAGCATACTAGGCTTTATTCATAAACATTTTTTCATTTTCTGCTTATGATTGTAAGGTTTGTGTCTGAACTATAGAAAATCTCTACAAAAATTAAGAATTCCTATAGATTACAATGGCCGCCGCATAAAAAAATGCTGCAAAGGGCGCATATGGAGCATGTCATTGATATTAAAAGAAAAGACAAACAAAAATCATGGTTGTATTTACGTACACATCGTTCGCAACTTGGTCATTATACTTCTTCTCTTTCTCACACTGGCTCTGTGATGAACACACAGATAATCGTACTGCTCTTACACATGATGTTATAATACATAAAATACAAAGCATATGAAAATTAATACAAAATTTGAAGGAGTTAAATTTTGATTTACTTATAGAATCAAAAAAATTATATGTAGCAATATGATTATTTAAATACAAATCAAAGGAAGACATATTAAATATGTTACGACCATACCTGAATTTTCTTCAATGCATGCATAAAGTATTAAAAACTTATAATGAAAGTGACAAACATTTTCTCAAAATTTTGTGCTCCAGATTAACACCCCCGTATAACGTATTCTACGTTAAAACTTAACTCGAATATTGACGGTGAATCACTTATTTTTTTATAACATAAAAACTCAAGAAAAGAAAAAAGAAATTGAAAACTTAAATATAGATGCATTAAGCTTTTTATAAGCAATAATGCTCATAGAAAAGGAGCATCTTTAGTTTCTGACACTTGGTGCACTATTTTCGGGATTTGGCCAGATTTGGATTTTTAAAAGTGAAAAATCATAACTTTGGTAGGCTTTTTTAAATTAACACGTTTGCTAGCTCATTTTAAGGAAAAATTTATTAAAAAACGAGATGCATGGCATTCCTTAGCAAATTGACGCCTTTAAAGAAGTTATTAGGTATTTTTTTAAAAAAGTACATTTTTCCCCATATAAGTCCCATTGAATTCACATCTACAATTCATTACTTTTAACATTACTTTTCTAGTAACAGAAACTTTTAAGGCGGTGTCTCTAACATATAGCCTCTTCTTTGTTTTTTACTCCATACAACTTAGGACCACCTAGGTTAGATTAGGTTAGGTTTTGATGGCTGAGCCGGCAGACGGCTCGTACACTTAGGCCAGTGAAGGCCCGGTGTTATACCACATAATCTCTATTGAACCTATGAGAGACATCCCTCCTCCTAAGAACCACCATAGTGTACACTAAATCGGATCGAAAGAAAAGTTCTCTTTCCGATGTTCGAAATAAGAGTTTAGGTCGAGAAAATAAAAACAAATATTATTCCAACTGCAAAAATCTTCTTATTTTGGGTAATTTTGCAATGAAGTATCAAAAAAGAAATCAAATCTATAAAACAGACATTTAAGTTAGTTTAATAGTCCCTTTTAGTCCTGTTAAATATGGTAAATTTTCCTATTTTTCTAAAGTTGGCAGCGTTAGCACTGGCTATGTTTTTTGTTTAGTGTGACAGGGTGTTTCAGATATAAGTAAATTGTTATATTTCAAGCAATGAAAAATTGAAAAAAATAGCAACTTTCTCAATAAGGAACATATTGCAATGGATAAAAATTCAAAAGTACATTAAATTTAATGTTGTGTTCCGCCATTAACCAATTTAAAAAATTTATTAAAACAAATTAATTCGAAACACCCTGTCGCCCAAAAAAGATTCTAAAAAATAAGCTCTTGGTACGAACCTTGGAACTGTATCTATACTTTTTTTTTTTTTTGGGTTCATAAAATTTTTCGATCATAAATTTAAATTTAAAATTTTAATTGAGTTTTAAAATTAAAATTCTGATGATGAAATTATGAAGTTCTTTCCATTATCTCAAAAATTTGAAATAAAAAAAAAAAAAATTGAAAAATTCTCAATTTTACATTAATCCGCCATCTTGGATTCAGGAATTTCTGATTCGTCATATTCGTGATCAGTACCATGACCCTTGTCTTTACCAAATTACCAGATTTTTGTCGTGACGAAGTTACGTTATACTGCTCTAGTTTCCAAAAAAGTTGAAAAATGAATTTTTTAAAAATTCATCTGCGTTTCATTGAATTGTTACTCGCTGAGTATGAGAGCTATGATTAAAAAAATGGTATGACCGTAAAGGTTAATTCTTTGTCTTCATTATAAAAACAAAACAAAAATTCAAAACATCATCGGGTCGCAGGGGGGACTTTTTAAGCAACACAACTGAAAATTTGTTACATGGAATTATTACTCGCTGAGTATTAGTGCTAGGATTAAAAATACGATGCGCCAATAAAGGCCTACAGGAAGCCCTCACAACAAAATTAGACAAAAAATTTCTGACATCATGGAGACGCTGAGAGAGCCGCTCAAAGATCGATAACGCAACATTCATGTAGCGGCGTTGCATTGAATTTTTACTCAATGAGTATATAACCTACGATAAAAGTTTAAAAAGGAAAATAAAGTTTTTATACATGGCTTTACGACAGAAATAAAAAAAAATTCCGGCGTCGTCAGGTCGTGAATATAGCAGCTTAAGTAACAGAAATGTAATATCGTTGCATGGAATTATTACACACTCAGGAGGAGTGCTACAGTAAATTTTGTTTTACGACAGCAGAGATGTGTTATTACGCTTCACAATTAAATTACAAAAAAAATTTTGTTGTCATGATTTCAGGGATGCAATCACATAATGCAGTAAAAATGCTACATCCATGAAAAAACGTTGCATGGATTTTTAACTCTGTGACTACTGGTGCAACGGCAAATTTTAAGATAAAAAAAAAATTTGACGGCGTATCAAAAACCCTCAGGGAACCGCCTAATGTGACGCATATGCTTCACTTTTTCTGGATTAATTGAAATTAGAGCACAACCAATGGGGAAGCAAAAAAAAGCTAAACGAAAAGCACCAACTCCAACTCCAAATCCAACAACAACTCCAACACCAACACCAACACCAACACCAACACCAACACCAACACCAACACCAACACCAACACCAACACCAACACCAACACCAACACCAACACCAACACCAACACCAACACCAACACCAACACCAACACCAACACCAACACCAGCACCAACACCAGCACCAACACCAACACCAACACCAACACCAACACCAACACCAACACCAACACCAACACCAACACCAACACCAACACCAACACCAACACCAACACCAACACCAACACCAACACCAACACCAACACTAACACCAACACCAACACCAACACCAACACCAACACCAATACCAACACCAACACCAATACCAACACCAACACCAACACCAATACCAACACCAACACCAACACCAACATCAACATCAACATCAACATCAACATCAACATCAACATCAACTTCAACATCAACATCCTTATCAACATCAACATCAACATCAACATCAACATCAACATCAACATCAACATCAACATAAACATCAACAGCAACATCAACATCAACATCAACATCAACATCAACATCAACATCAACATCAACATCAACATCAACATCAACATCAACATCAACATCAACATCAACATCAACATCAACATCAACATCAACATCAACATCAACATCAACATCAACATCAACATCAACATCAACATCAACATCAACATCAACATCAACATCAACATCAACATCAACATCAACATCAACATCAACATCAACATCAACATCAACATCAACATCAACAT
Organism: Pherbina coryleti; assembly: GCA_943735915.1. Taxonomy (NCBI): domain Eukaryota; kingdom Metazoa; phylum Arthropoda; class Insecta; order Diptera; family Sciomyzidae; genus Pherbina; species Pherbina coryleti. The sequence goes on from OX030948.1 coordinate 191,189,298, forward strand.
CAACATCAACATCAACATCAACATCAACATCAACATCAACATCAACATCAACATCAACATCAACATCAACATCAACATCAACATCAACATCAACATCAACATCAACATCAACTTCAACATCAACATCAACATCAACATCAACATCAACATCAACATCAACATCAACATCAACATCAACATCAACATCAACATCAACATCAACATCAACATCAACATCAACATCAACATCAACATCAACATCAACATCAACATCAACATCAACATCAACATCAACATCAACATCAACATCAACATCAACATCAACATCAACATCAACATCAACATCAACATCAACATCAACATCAACATCAACATCAACATCAACATCAACATCAACATCAACATCAACATCAACATCAACATCAACATCAACATCAACATCAACATCAACATCAACATCAACATCAACATCAACATCAACATCAACATCAACATCAACATCAACATCAACATCAACATCAACATCAATATCAACATCAACATCAACATCAACATCAACATCAACATCAACATCAACATCAACATCAACATCAACATCATCAACATCAACATGAACATGAACATGAACATCAACATCAACATCAACATCAACATCAACATCAACATCAACATCAACATCAACATCAACATCAACATCAACATCAACATCAACATCAACATCAACATCAACATCAACATCAACATCAACATCAACATCAACATCAACATCAACATCAACATCAACATCAACATCAACATCAACATCAACATCAACATCAACATCATCAACATCAACATGAACATGAACATCAACATCAACATCAACATGTCAACATCAACATCAACATCAACATCAACATCAACATCAACATCAACATCAACATCAACATCAACATCAACATCAACATCAACATCAACATCAACATCAACATCAACATCAACATCAACATCAACATCAACATCAACATCAACATCAACATCAACATCAACATCAACATCAACATCAACATCAACATCAACATCAACATCAACATCAACATCAACATCAACATCAACATCAACATCAACATCAACATCAACATCAACATCAACATCAACATCAACATCAACATCAACATCAACATCAACATCAACATCAACATCAACATCAACATCAACATCAACATCAACATCAACATCAACATCAACATCAACATCAACATCAACATCAACATCAACATCAACATCAACATCAACATCAACATCAACATCAACATCAACATCAACATCAACATCAACATCAACATCAACATCAACATCAACATCAACATCAACATCAACATCAACATCAACATCAACATCAACATCAACATCAACATCAACATCAACATCAACATCAACATCAACATCAACATCAACATCAACATCAACATCAACATCAACATCAACATCAACATCAACATCAACATCAACATCAACATCAACATCAACATCAACATCAACATCAACATCAACATCAACATCAACATCAACATCAACATCAACATCATCAACATCAACATGAACATGAACATGAACATCAACATCAACATCAACATCAACATCAACATCAACATCAACATCAACATCAACATCAACATCAACATCAACATCAACATCAACATCAACATCAACATCAACATCAACATCAACATCAATATCAACATCAACATCAACATCAACATCAACATCAACATCAACATCATCAACATCAACATGAACATCAACATCAACACCAACATCAACATTAACAGCAAGAAACTTCGTCACGTCAAAACATACGGGTGTGTCCACGGCACAGGCAACTCCTTTTTTTTGGCCATAATCTTAAAATTCCTATAGTTTTTTGTTTTCCTTTTTGTTTGAAATTCACACCTGTCACATTTTATCCTCCATTCTGTTTGTAGAACTTTCTAAACTTTGATTTCAGATTCAATTTGAAAATTTATTTTTTATTCAAAAACTTCATAGAAATTATTGTTAATTCTTCTTATTTATGTGAAAACTACTTCGAAACACTATCATATGTGGGCTCATAAGTGTCATTATTCATAAAAATTTCTAAAAAAATATCTTTTCGCAACATGGTAGAAATCTTTTAGGATAATACTCATGGGTTTAAAATTCTAAAGCAAAAATATTTTGATGTAAGGCTATCCTTATCTCTGTTTATAGGCGTTTGTAGGAATTTTTCAATTTTTCCTGTGGACGCCCTTGTCTGTGTTCATCGCACTGAAAACAACGGCATAGAAATTTCGAATATTTACTCAGTCATTATTTGTAAAGAAGCTATCATGACGAAAGATCACGGGTTCCACCGCAGGCAATGGAAATATGCTTTAAACTTTATTCGGTTCTTTTCTTAATCGGACACATGCCTTAACGATAAATATTTTTCGAAAAATAATACTTGGAATATGGTAAGAGTCTCATATTTGGATTCTTCATAAAAAAGTGTTTCATTTGCACAAAAAATTTAAGGAAGCCTTTTGAAGTGTAACTAGAAGAATAGTAATAGAAATAAGCAATTAAAAATTTTGTAAAAGAAGAATTTTTATAAATTAGAAAGAATGATAAAATTGAACAAATAAATAGGATAGATGGCTTCTTCCTAGAAATGATAATTCGAACACACAAAACCCAAGCAACTGATGTTGATTTCATCACAGGCTGAAGTAAAGCAATAAATTTAAAAGTGAAAACTATGCCAACACTACTAACTTTACTTGCAACAAAAACAACAACAACAACAACGAGAAAATCTCATTATTCATGTAAGTGACATTTCGGCCTGAACAATTGCATTTGTTGCATGAACGCGCCGACAAGCTTTGCTTCTCCTCCTAGTAAACATGTGCAACGTGCACACAACATGAACAACATGGCCAACAACATTCATGTGGACACTACTATATCTACAACTCATAATGGTGCCGGTGCATGAAATCTGACATTCGTGTCCGCCATTTTGCGAACTTTGTTAAAATGCATTCTACAAAGTTTAACGGTTGCTTTGAATGTTAAGCTGCGAGATGCGAGATGAAGATGCCAAAAAGAGAAGCACAGTAAACAATCAGAGATGGCAAGTGAGTGAGCTTAAAAATGCGAGGATACGTTTCTATTTTATTTTTGTTTCTTTTTTTTGTGGATCAAGGTAGAACTGGTGGAACCATTGGAATCATAAAAGCGTGTCGCTTACAATTCCCGCGTGTTCTCTTGAAAAAATGAAAACACAGGCGACATTTTCCCTACTGTTTTTCTTTTTTTTTCATATTTATTTTGTGTGTCCCTTCATTGTTGTTAACTTTTTATGTTCTTCTCCATTATATCTCCATGTCTGCTCACGTGGTGTGGTGACAGTAACTGCTGACATCAGCAAAAATGGAAATTGCATATGAAACGCAAATTTGCACAGCAAAATATGAAGCATACGAGTAGAGTACATGTTGGGCTGGTCAGGGATAAGTGAAGTCAAAAAAAAAAAAAAGAGAAACATTTGCTAAAATGTTGAAATCTCAAAAAGAACGAGGTCGAAATATTTTCGAAAAAAAATTGCTTTGTCCACCATGGGCAAAAAAGTATGTTCTCTCGTTAAATCCATGTGGGCAACAATAACAACAACAACAACAATGTTAACTGGTATATCTGACTGACTTTTCACTTCTGTCTAACTGTTGCACTCTATTTGCCTAACATATGCTCTGTATAACTATCAGTTTTCTTTTTCTTTTTGTTTATTTTTACAATCGCTCTGGCTCGTTCTCACACTCGAGACTGCTCTCGCTGATTCATTCCTTCCTTCTTTGCATTGCTAAGGATTTATGAGTGTGTTGTCGATTTGTTGGTGCTGATGTTGTTGTAGTTTCACTCGCCGTTGGTTGATGTGCAAACTTCAAAACCGGAACATGTGCAAATACTGTCATTTCCGGTTGTGCTGTTGGAACATTTGAAGTTGAAATTTCATATTTGGCTGCACATTTTTGCATTTATAGACAGGGCGGCATGGACAGGGTCAGCAATTTGATTTATGCAAAGAAATGCTCAGTGAAATTTTTGTAATTTTAAAGCAAGCGAACATACATATGTGGGATAAAGCGGCGACAAAAGAGTGATGGATTTAAATTCAATAGGGGTATATGGATGCATTTTAGAAATTCAAGTTCTTTGGTCATGATATGAGATCAAATTTCGAAGCAAAGAAAATTAGGATTTACGAAATTGGTTACGGTCATTCGAAGAGTTAATTAAATTTAATTGCGTTGGATCAATTTACACTAAATTTTGGAATATTATATTTCAGCAATGTAAAATGAAGTTTGACGAGATAAGTTGAGTAAAACCCTATGTTGATATTCTAAAGCATGCATGTTATCAAACTCAGGATAAGGATATGTTGTGCACATAAATATATAAGATAAATTAAAGTAAGGATACTTTAAAATTGTGTTTTGAAAAACGTATCAGATTTAAATTTCAAAAGATGCCTTTTGAAATTTGAGGTCATATAAAAGGAGATGTACAGACGTGTCCAATAAAAAAGAACAACCAAAGTAGGGACTAAACTCGTCACATAACGTTTTAAGGTTGATATTTAGAAAATTGCTTTAATATAAAGACAAAAAAAAAAAAATAATGCAAATAGTTGAGTTCAACTAACTAAGAATTGTTTGTAAAACTAATCTTGTAGATATATATTGTAACTAATATATCCAAAGCTAAGTTAGCTGATAAAAAAAAAAAAATTATAAAAAAAAAAATAGAATGGAGTATTAAGTTTAAGTAGTTTTTCCGTGAATTTAAATTTTGAATTCCTCCATAGCGATAAAAATCATATTAAGAGTGTAAAAGCCGACATTAAAAAAAAAAAAAAATAAACAAACAAAAAGTTCATATATTGAAAAAGATGTATTTCATAAGGACTGTATCAAAAAGTAACTCCCCACTTTTCCCACAGAATTTCTCTCAGTGCATTAGTTTGTATGCAACCCTGCGCATGCCGGTAATAAGAGTGCGTTTCAAGTTTTAAAAAATATTTGACTTTTGTTTACTTTTTGTCACTATATTCAAAATGCCACAAATTTTATTAAAAGTGCGAAAACAAATTTTGTACAATTTCTGTATAGAAAAACGAGTTTCATATCTAGTGCACGATATAAGGTATCACACAAATCAATCAAAAATATAGTGGAAGCATTTACCAAAAAGTGGTCGAAAAAAAGGTCCACGTCGTGCTGATTTGGAGCTAAAGTTGTTGAGCTTGATAAAGAAGAATCCTTCGATGTCAGTCCGGGATTTAGCCCAAAAAAGGTAAAAAAACGGTTGGAATGAGTGAAGCAGCGTAACAAATCCCCAAAAAAAAAAAAAGACGAAAAGTCGTCAAATGGTCCTGAGCTTTGACAAATAATGAAAAAAAGTAGAAAAAAAAACCGGAAAGTGTGCTAAAAATTTCACAGACATCAAACGGAATTGGCAAAGAGCATCTTCTACCCTAACGAAAGAGATAGTACAACGTTTGATGAAGACCGTTAAGCGAAAAATTCGAAAGACTTTTAAAACCTTAACTACAGTCTGTTAAGTAAGAGCGTGTGCCACATAATTTTCCTAAAAATTTATTGAAGAAAATGTTTCTTTACATACATACATTATACATGTTCCGAAGCACGACACAATCATATTAATTAGATGTCCAATCACCACCAGCGTTAATCATCGCTTGACATCTCCGTGGCATACTTTTCACTAAATTTTCGGCATATTCGACAGGAAAAGCTCTTCAAATCCGCCGAGTTTCTCGGGAAAGCTGTTTAAGTATAAAAGTATAGGAGTGTCTTCTGCTGCTAAAGTATAGGAGTGTCTCCCTCGAAGCTTCTGTTTTAACGTGTTTTTCGGACAACAGTGAATTTCTTCATTGTGCTTCGCCATTTGCACGCATATGATTACGAATAGTTACGTGCGATATATTTGGACCTTTTTGTCGCAATTTCGCTTGCCCTTTACGCAAGCTTAAGCCAGGATTCTGCGAAAACAAACTCACTATAATTTTTTCATTGTTCTTGGTGAGCCACAATCGGGAAGGTCATCGACGTTTTTAGATACCTTAAAACGTTGCACCCACTTCTGGACAAAAGCCTTTGACTTTTTCAAACACTTTGCCACCGCTGCATAGGACATTTTTGGTCCTTTTGGATGGTTGCAGAGGAAAACTGCCTTGAAGCGTTCTGCGCTTGCAGCACTCATTATGCCTAACACACTTTCCTGACAAACGTTCGACCATCAATTTAACTTTTTACTAGTGCGTCAAGGGCAGAGGTTATGTATACTTGTTGACAAAATTTCAGGGTTGCGCTATTTACTGACTGCGAATAATTCCGCACACGCTCTTACTTAACAGACTATATTTGTTGTCAAAACTATTTAATATTTTCTATAAAGGTGTCTTAAAGTGATACCTGCTTTAAAAAATAAATTCTTTAATATATTTGAAAATACAAATTAAATTTAATGGGGGGGTTTCTTTTCGAGACAGTCCTTATTTTTTTTTCATGTGTCTACTTTACAATACAATAAAAAGTCAAAAACATCATATGTTATGTTATGTTACGTTATGATATGTTATGTTATGTTATGTTTGTTATGTTTGTTATGTTATTTTATGTTATATCATGTCATGTTATGTTATGTTATGTTATGTTATGTTATGTTATGTTATGTTATGTTATGTTATGTTATGTTATGTTATTTTATGTTATATCATGTCATGTCATGTTATGTAATGTTATGTAATGTTATGTTATGTTATGTTATGTTATGTTATGTTATGTTATGTTATGTTAGGTTATGTTGTTATGTTGTTATGTTATGTTATGTTATGTTATGTTATGTTATGTTATGTTATGTTATGTTATGTTATGTTATGTTATGTTATGTTATGTTGTTATGTTATATTAAGTTATGTTATACATATTATGTCATGCAATTTTATGTCTTATATTGCTTTGTTATGCTGTACTAATTTATGCTATGTTATGACTTCCTCATTTTATTTGCAATAAAAACAGTTTAGGATTCTGAGGCAATATTATTTAAGTATAACGTTCTCACATGAAAATTACTCACAGAAAAATGAACGAAAATAATTTTTGCAACATTAGCAAATAGCGCCTGCAATTTTGACCGTCATTATAATTTTGTAAAAGGCTCTACAAAAATTCAAACTGTGTCAACTCTGACAAAATTGAATCTGTTGCTTATGTGTGCGTGATTAAGTTAGGAAATTTCACTGAATGAGCAAACAACCCAGGAATCACACACACAGACATACACCACAAAAATGCTGTCCAACTGAGCTCTCGAATGCCGAACAAAGTGCATATAATTCAGCACAACTGTGCAACAGAGCTGCCAGCTTTTAATTTTATTTATTTGTGTATATTTTTCTCTGTGTGCTTTTAAGGCTTTTTTCGGAATTTGCAAAATTTATTTTTTTTGCTTGCATAGCTATGTGTGTGCTCGTCATAACTCAGCTGTTGCAGGTTCAGGACGTAGTTAGAAATAAAAAAAAAGTTAAAAAAATGAAGCTGAAAAAACATACACATATATAAATATAACACCAAATAAGCACTTGCATGTCCTTTTAATTGTCATCAAAATAATTGAATTAAATAAATTGCCTCATTATGTTGCAAATGAAATTAAAAATTATGAGCGACTGTGTATGCAACACTGGCTTAATGCGGCGTCATCATTTCCGGTATGCAGTTGTTTGAGGTTTTTTCTGGTGTTGTTGCTGTTGTTGTCTGAGGGAGTGTGTGTGTGTCTGTGAAAATTGCACTTTGTAGTCATTTCTGAGTTTTTATGTGGATTTATGTGTGCTTGTGTGTGTTTTTGTGATTTTATGTCGTTCGCTGAATACGTTTTTCATTACGTTTATTCGTTTAGTCAGCCTGCCAGCCAGCCTGCGAGTCAGCATTTAAATACATTTAAGCGCTCATAAATTTAAAGTTGTTTTAATGGTCGCCATGTTGTTAAGCATGTTGTTCAGTTTGTTGCTGCTGTTGTCGTTCATTTTGTTGCTGTTGTTGTTCTTGATGATGCTCTGCTCTCGTTCATTCATATGTTGTTTAGTTGAATTGTACTTAACTGTTAGTTGATGATATTCGAGTGCTGAATTAAATCTACTGTGCAAATAAATGAACTTTCCGACATTGTTTTTTGAGTGTTATTTAAATTATTAATATTTTAACTTACTTTATTTTAATAAGTGTTATTTAAAGTTATTTAAAGAACCTTTTAAATGCTGAGTTTTTGGTTAAATCAGCTTAATTAAATGCAAATCAGCATGCTTCAATTAAATTCAGCGCGAGTTTTTTCATTTGATTGAGCATTTAACAGTAGAAATTAGCCAGTTTTAAACTATTTGTTTTTTGCGTGCATCAAATCAGTTATTATCATACTAATTGAAATCCAAACATAAATGCTTACAAATTTAATTGAGTCAAAGACGTTTCAGCGTGTCAATTATTTTAAATTTTAGTAAGTTCTCACTTTTATGGTATTGTCTTAAGGCAAAAAAATAGTCTTATATAGAACACTGATATTTTTTTTTATAATTCAGCGCTTCTAAAACATTTGCAGCATGTATTTACAACTCATGATGCAATTATTTTGGATCTTAAAAGATTTTAGAGCTTAAAAATAGATTAATTAAGAAATACTAAATAAAGCGCGTTTTTTTTCGATTATATTTTACAGTTATCTTATACCAGGAATACATTTTTTAAAGATTCAGCTTTTATTTCATCGATTCAGCTTCATTTTTATGAGACAATTTAACTGGTAATTGCCATTAAGCTCGATATTTATATTAAATTTTTATCAAATTGCACTATTGTTGTAGTGTTTGAGATTAAAAAATAATTAATTACAAAAACTTATGAATTTCCTACAATTCAGTGCTTTAAAAACAAATTCAGCACATTTTGGTGACAAAAGTAATACTAACTACATTCTAAGAGAGATTAAGGTACATTGAAAAACATTTAAAAGAATATTTATGTACTAATGCTAAATTCAGCGCGACTTTTTTCTCTTGCATTTTCAGTCAACTTATACTTACCGATTAAAAAGGTACTCTTGTTGAGGATTCAGCTCTTATTGTATCAATTCAGCTCTAATTGCATAAGATCAATTTTACAACTGCGTACTTTGACACTTCAGAATTTATTCTGCATATGTTTAAAAAACATGTTTTTTCTAATATGTCTCAAAATGAATCACGGAAAATGTTGAAAACGTTAATTCAGCACAGTTCTTCACTATTTTTGCTGATTTTTTTTTTAAGATTTGAATAAAGCAAAAATTACTTTTTAAATATAAACTTTACCTGTGTAGATAAACAGTAATAAATATCATGTTTTATGAAGTTTTTTCATAAAACACAGTTAAAATAAGGGTAAAGAGAAAAATAAATTTGTAAAAATTTAATAAGCGCATTAAAAAAAAAAAAAATTATATCAGTTTGTCTTTATTTTTATGTATTGAGTTCTGTTTTCATGAGCTTTGAACCTTAAAATCAAATAATAAACACGTTTAAATGAATTCAGCACAGAATTCAGCAAACAATTTTTGTTATAATTATAATATTACAGGATAAAAAATAAGTTCTTTTCACATTTTTTATAAATTCTGCTGAATTTACATTCACTCAGCATATCATGATGAGTGAATGTCTTTTAAAGAAAAACAAACAGTTTAAAAATACTTAAATAAGCAAATAATAAAAAATAAATGATTTAAAATTTGGTAAATACTTAATTCAGCGCATTTTGACTATCATAATAACACAAATGAGTATGCTAAAGAGTGGTATGTGATATATTATTATCTTTTATTCATTAAATGTGTGAACTATTCAGCTCGATTTAAAGAGCTCAAACTTCTTGTGTGCACATTTGTACCAATTCAGCATATATGTGTCTTAAATATTTTTTCAATAAGTTTGCACAAAAGTAATTTAAAAATATGGAATAGAAAACAAAGCTCTTAAAAGTTTGAAAAGAAGTATTAGTGGTATATTCCTAATTCAGCGCAGTAATTTCTTAAAAAATGTTTGTATTCAGTTTATCTAAGCAAAATTTGCGTGTAATTGTAAACTACTCACTAACATTTGCATCAATTCAGCGCCATTTCTAAGAGGTTAACCTTGAAATCTTAATAAAAACATCACTATTGATATAATAAGGGTTATTAAAAACATATTGTTAGCCTTTTTTAAGATGTTAAAAAGGTTTAAGTATAATTTCAAAGAAGAAAAACTCAATGCAGCACAAACAGTTTTATCTAATTCTTAAACTATATCTATCTAAAAAATTTACTTTAGTCTTTCATTCATTCAGCTCTATCAACATCAATTCAATTTATTACAAGTGAGTTTTAATCTCAAGTCTTTTATACTTGGTTGTCAGTTTTACGCAATGCGTAAAAATTTCAAATAAGATTCAAAGTTATATTAACTCATTAACAACTAATTCAGCACAGGCTTTTGTTAAAGTTGTTCCGTTAGCGACATTTGAAGTAATTCTGCTACCTCATTTTACAATTCAGCTGTCAATAAAGCAATTGAGCTGCACTTTTATGAGATCAACTATAAAATTATTTAATACATGTGCTCAATTGTATGTATGATATAAAAATTCATTAAGAAATTCAAGAGAGAGAATCAGAAAAGGTACGAATTAATCCAAATAACATAAGTAGACAAAAATTTAGCACGAACTTTCAAAAACTAATAATCGCTTTCCAACTTATCCAGCTTATTGCCATTAATATGACCATGGCTTCAAACCAACAACGACAAGACATCAGGCTAACGAGTGACTTTACTATTAATTTCTTTCATTTTTTCTTGTTCTTCGTGTTTCCGTTTTAATTTTACTCTATATTTTTTTTTTGTTTTTTGCTTATATTAAACGATCAACGATTATATACTGCATTATAACACCAAAGACGGAAACTTGTAGCGGCCACGTTGGCCGCATTCTGCCAACATGACCAACAAACTTGACATGTCAGCATTGGCGTTAGCTTGACATATTAGTTTTTATTTGCTCCGGCTATGGTTTAAGCAGCAACTAACATCATACGAAAAGTTTTCTCCCTTACCTCATATGCTCATATCCGCTCTGTTTGTTGGGTTGGCAAAAACTTCTGCACAATTTAATTAAGAAAATCCATTGAAATATATAGCTTGGCCTCATTGCTATTTACTGAAGTGTAGCAGCTAGCGTTGCAAGCAGTAGATGTCGAAGTCTCCAACTCCACTCGGCTACTCGATTTTCGTGATGAGTTTGTATTTAATATTTTCAATATGTCATGCTGTTCTAGAGTTTGACTTTTGGTAAAAGTTACTTTGAAACTGTTTTTATGGGGTTATTAAGTGGCCACGTCTATGTAGCTGAATAGGGGCGAGGTGTGTGAAGGACTGTGGAAAGTGTGATGCTTAACATGGTCAAGTGGCTGTCTTAGACGGGACTGTCTCATTTTCGTAACGTGAGACAAATTAGGCTATTTTTGCGGGTATTCTTGTGGCATCACCGTTCGTTAAATAGGTAACTTTCGGGAAGTGGATTGTTTTGGTTGCTGTCAAATTTTACTCATTCTGTAGGATTTTTATGTTAAATAAATCATAATAAATTAAATAATAGTTGTTAACCGTTAACAATAAAAAATACTTCTAACATACAATTCAGCTGGCAAAATAAAAATTAATATTTGTGAATTCAAAAATACAAATTCCGCTGAGTAAAATATCTATTCAGCTACCTGAATACGAACTTAGCTGAGTAAATCCCAAATCAGCTAGGTATTAATTATTACTCATTTCAAAAAATAACACTATTGCCAGCGCAATGTCAGTTTGTATGCTACAATAACAAGTTAGCCAAAAAAAGATTAATTCAGCAAGCTTAATACCAATTCAGCTACCAAAATATCTATTCAGCTAGTAAAATATTAACTTCTCTGCTATGACACCTATTAAACCTGCTCAAAACTTGCTTAAATAGTTGAATACAATTTTAGTTATTTAAAAAAATTAAAATTAGTTTGCAAATTACACTTCAGCTAGCTTTTTTCAAATTCAGCTCGCTTTCTTTTGCGCAAAAGTTTAATTTTATCAAATTTGGCTGATTATGTGTCAGTTAATTTTAAAACTCCATTTTAGTTTGCTTTTATAAATATGTTAACACTTTAACTGCCATCATACAAAAAAAATATCGGGTCCTCCCGGCCATTTTTTTTTTACAGATCTAGTGTATTTTGGTATGAGAAAATCCGAACAAAATATCAGAAAATGTTTTTTTGTTCTGTGAAATTTTGAAATATTTTATTGAGGCACAACATATGTATGTACCTCACGGCCTAATGTATACGCCGTGAGGTACATGTGCTATGCCTTGTTTGTATATTTGTGGCAAAATGGACATGGCTAAATCGACTCGGATGATGATACTGATCAAGAATATAGTATATACTTTTCTATACTTACAACGCTTCCTTATGGGCGTTACAAACGGAGTGAGAAAATGAATATACCCCAGTAAAAGGGATATATTTTAATCGTGGGGTTGTTAAAATGATGCGCTTAAGATAGGTTTAGGTATGCCAGGCCATGCGGAATTGAACTACGTTTACAGATTTGCATTTCGAGGTACTTATTTTAAACCATGAAGTATAATGTGTAATCAAATACTGAGGCACATACGCTGTGCCTCAGAGCCTACGTGGACATTTTATTGAGGCACACCGTATGTGCCCCATGACAGTTAACGTGTTTAATACAAATTAAGTTAGTTCCAAACCAATTTAGCTGGGTCAGACATCAATTCAGCTATCCAAACTATAAAAATTCAGTCGAACAAATTTTATGTTAGCTTGTTAATTCGGCTTGTAAGATTTCAGTTAAGTTTCAAAATTCCTATTAAGATAGTTCTTAAAATTAAGGTTCAGCTGAACATAAATCAATTCAACTCGGCAAGATATCTAAAAATATATAAACTACAGAAAGCTATCCAGTTAAGAAACCAATTCAGCAAGCTAAATATCAATTCAGCTACTTAAATCAACTTACAAAACCTAAACTATACTGCTTTCACTTAATTAAATAGAATTTCAGTTAAATTAAAAAAAAAATCATAAAAACACGTTGGAAAATTTCACTTCAGTTAGATTTTTACAAATTCAGCTGGCTTAATAATAATGCAGTTTTCTTGGAAACAATTTCAGTGCAGTAAATATAAGTTCAATTATTTTAATTTAAAAAAAAAATCTGCGCAAAATTCCCTTGCTCATATTAAATTTGGATAGTTACGTATTAAAACTTTAAGTGCTGGCTTTTTTTTATTAATTGCACTGGATAAATACCAGTTCAGCTAGTCTAAATCTAATTCAACTGGGCCAATTCACGTATCAGAACCGTTAAAATTCCTAGGTTTAATAACTATGAAAATTTTTCTTCAGCTGACTCAGTACTAATTCAGTTGTGTTGGGAACAATTTAACTGAGCCAATTATCACATCAGCTATCGTAACAAAAAAATTCAGCTTAAAAATATTTCATTTTACTTAACTCACTAACTTAATTAATTTTAAAAATTTCACTTAAGCTATTCTTTATAGCTTTACCTGCCTTAGGCTGCGAACATAGTAGACGCGAGTTGCTGATCCGAGCCGATTGAAACTCAAAAACGCATTTGGGTAAAAGAGATGCATGACTTGCGTACTGTATTGCTCTAATATGTTTTTCGGCTCGGCTCAGCAACTCGCGTTCACTATGTTCGCAGCCTTAAAGTCAATTCAGCTAGTTTTAAACCAATTCAGCTGGACCAGATATCAAATCAGCTATTTAAACTGAAAATTCAGTCTGAAAAATACTTTTTAAACTTTCTCATCACAAATTTCCTCAAGCTTCATGACAGTCAAGCTACCTTAATGTAAATTTAATTTATAAAATATCTCTACAGCTTTCTTAATATTTATTCAGCTATTGTTGAAACCTTTCAGTGGCCATTATTTCAATTCAACTAGCCGAATAACATCCATATACTTTTTCAGCAAACAATTTTACTCTGTAAAAATATTACTTAACTTTCGATAAACTAATTCAGCTGGTCAATTATAGCATTCAGTTAGCTTAAAATCAATTCAGCTTAATAAATAGTAAAAATTCAATCAACTTAACGATTACATAAATTTCACAATGATTATATGTTCCCTGAAAACCTGTACAGTATAATGTAAACAAAAAAGTATTCGGCTGCAAATGGCTCATTCAGCAAACTTACATGCATTCAGCAAGCTTTAAAATCTATGTAAAATCTTACTTGAGTTGTAAAAGTGATATTCTTGAAAGTATTTTTACTTTGAAACAACTTAACTTTTAATTCAGCGCATCATGAAAAGATAATTCAGTAAACTTTTTTTCGCTGTATGACCCTAGAAATATCAATTTATGCTAGCTTTATTTTCCAATACAATTGCTATAAATTCTATATTTACACATGTTTTTGGTAGCTGTTATTGTGAAATTAAATTTAAAGTTCTAAATAAATAGCTGGATTGAGATATAAATTTTGGAGCATTAGGAATTAATTTGAATTGAATTTTCAAAATCCTATAATTCAATATATAAACTGCTGAATACTTCAAAAGTAAATTCGATAAAATCAATATTCCAAAAATTTACCAGCTGAATTGATATTTGCCACAGCTGAATCTTTCAAAATATATTCAAATAGATTTCAGTTGAATTACGTTGTTGTTTAATATGAAGCTCAATATTGCAGAACCCTACGTTATAAAAACATTTAGCTCATATGTCAATGAAGTCTAGGAAGTTTTCATAATTTTCATGTTAATGATTTCATAGAGATAGTATAAAAAAAATTTAAAGAAGAATTTTATTGAAAATAACTATACAGCTCAAGCATCAATTTGAAATCCTTAAAATTTATTTAATAATCTGATGAGTGTTGCTGAATTTAATGTTAGTGGACTTAACAAAAAATTTCGAGAGCAACTGTTATTTTGAATGATTAAAATGGAACGAATGATTACGAAATAAAGAGTTTCTTTAAGATTTTTCTCTTCGAAAGTAGGGTCACATTTGAGGGTGAATTTAAATTTAGGAAGCTGTTTACATAATAACAAAGAGTTATATCTATTTAAGCACCTCAAAACTGCTTTTCGTTAGGTTGCCTTGAATTCAGCGGTGCTGAATTTAGGTTCGTGAAAGTAAGTAAAGAAATTCCGCTAAAAAAGTAATTCAGTAAGCATGAGTGAGCTCTGAATTGATATTCAGCTTAGCTGAATTTGAATTATACGTGGAACTAAATAAATATCTGTCTTAAAAATACTAACTGTTTAAAAATAAAATTCTTTCTTGTCATAATAAGCAAGCTGAATTGATATATAACTTAGCTCAACTCGTTTTGAAACATTTATTTTATAAATGCATTTTAAAATACTCATTTTGGTGGGCTCAGTATAAGATAGAATAGTTTTTGATAAATTTTTATTAATATTATGAAAGCTAGCAGAGAAATTCAGCTGAAGATGTAATACAGTAAGCTTAAGTGAGCTTGGAATTGATATTCAGCTTAGCTGAATTTGAATTGTACGAGAAACTAAATAAATGTCTGTCTTAAAAATACTAATTGTTTAAAAATAAAATGCTTTCTTGTCATAATAAGCAAGCTGAATTGATATATAACTTAGCTCAACTCGTTTTGAGACATTTATTTTTATAAATTCAAATACTCATTATGGTGGGCTGAGTATAGGATAGAACAGTTTTAGATATATTTTTATTAACATTATGATCAAATAGTTTTCAGCTATGTCAAACTCATATCCAGATGAAAACAAAAATGTATTCGAATTGAGCTGAATTTATGTCTAGCCGAGAGATCTCAAAAGTTTTTAAGCTGAATTAAGATAAAGTGAACATATTTTTTCAATCTAATCACAACTTAAGTGCTTTTAAAGATTTGGGGCACTGAAAGATTGGCGAACTCCAAGCTTTTTTTTAACAAATTCCGTCTTCCTAAATTTATTAAAACATCTCTTTAATTTATGTATGCCGTGTCTGCTTTTTACAAGTATAAATCATAAAAAATGTAAATTTCTCAACATTTACGTTATAAGCTTTTATTTAACCACAAAATTGTTATTGGTTATCGGAAAGTGAATTCCATTTCGACATTCCTTCGATTTCAATCACTTTCAATTAATTCGAAATACTTTTTCACAAATTTCGATACAATTTTCGAGCACATCCTTTAATTCCATTTACACTCAAATAATTGTAAAATTGTTAAACACCGAACGTCCTGTATTCGCATTTTGAACGTGCTGCCTTTGTAAAGGAGTTAAACTGTGCCCAAAAGCATACAACGACCATCATCGAATTGCCATCAGGGACAACCAAAAACGAGAGCCAACAACGAGATGCTACCAAAAAATAGTACGTTGGGGAAAAAAACTGGTTTGATTTCATTTTGATTTCTATCACTCTCTGGTGCTCGCCGAGGGGGGGGGGGGGGGATGAGAAATAGACACACAGTTACAAAGGGTGCATTTTTATCATCCATCTATTCAACGACAAGGCCGACTGCCACCTCCATCAAATGGGTCACACTTTTTATCCCACGCTTTTTAATGCTAAGTTTTGTACGTTGAAAAAATCTAAAATGAAAAATCTATGCAAATCGAATCCACACGTTCGACAGCAGCCGCATCCGCATCCGCAAAAGTCAGTGTTGCCAACTTTTGAGTTTAGAACAGTTGGCTTTACTTTGCCTGCTTTTTGAATGATGCAAAAGTTTTTCCTCATTTTGTCGTTTGAATGGAATGAAGAAAGAAACAAAGAATGAACGACTGAAAGGGTTGCCATTGCAGCCTGACACACCACTAGCAACAACTCCACCAGCTAGTTAACCAGACAGACGCCATTAGTTGTCTTTTTTTATTTCTTTACTTGCCCCTCACACTCGTCTTAAGCTTGTGCTCATTTGATATTCTACGCTCGATTATAATCAAAAGTTATCCCATCGCATAGACAGACGTACACGCAGATAGTCAGACGAAGAGAGACAGTAGAGCCGAAGGACAGCTGCATAGACAGTTACCGACACCCACCATGGCTGTGTGTGTTGGACGATGATTTTATTTTTATTCTAAATGCTGCTGCACATTTCCGTATGCGTTGCTGATGCTGCTGCTGCTGTTACTGCTGACAATATGTTGTCATTACAGTTGTAGTTGTGTCTGCGCTGCTTTTTGGCTTAAGCTTTGAACATTATCACGTTTTATTAACGCTATGTAGTTTGGCAAATGCTGTGTAAAACGTCATCAATAACAAGTGGTGCAGCATTACGTTTGCGAATATTAAACTTAATAATGCATAAATAACAAGAGCTGAATTTAATTTTTAAGTAGCTGAATAGCTTATTATAAGGTGGCACATCAAAATGCATGTTTTATGAGCGCTAAATTTTGGCTGCATTGATATTCAGAGTTGCTGAATTTGGTGTTGATGCGCAGAATAACAAATTATCAATACAGCTATAAGTTTAAGGAACAAATAAAAGCTCTAAGAAAATTTGTTCATTTGTTTTCTAAGGAAATAGGAAATATTAAAAGCTGAATTTTATTGTAAAGCAGCCGATGAGCTTATTATCAGGTGAAAGCTCAATATTTATGTTCTTGTACTGCATTATATTGATTTAAGTCCTATTCAGCACTGCTGAATTTGGCGTAGGTGTACATAAAAAGAATTTAATTCATAATGATCTATCAGAAATTTTTTTAAAAATGTGAAATCTTGCATTCAGAAGAAGTGCAACATTTCAAACAGAATCAGCTTTTTAAGTAGCTGAATTGCTTTAAGTAAGGATAAAGATGAATCAGAATGTCTCTAAATTATTTCGTGTTGGTTTCGAGATATATTCAGCTGAGCTGAATTTAGTCTTTAATCACCCCATAAAGACTAAATTATAAATTACAAATAATTAAAAATGTAGTATTTCAATGATGCCAAGGATCTTTGAGGAGTTGATTGAATTTGCTATTGTATACATAAGTAGAATGCCATTAAAAGTGGAACTTCATGCTAAAGTAGCTGAATAGCTAATACAATGTTGGAATACTTATAAACATGCCTCGAGATAACTGCAATTTACATTAAGCTGTTTAATCAATCAACAGTCAAATCAAATCAAATTATATTGGTGCAATTTACATTAAGCTGTTGTAAAATTTTAATTTAAGAATTTTTATGAAAAAAAGAAATTCAGCACAGTTTTATGACTATTTAACCGGGAAAGATATCTTTTCAGTTGAATTAAGACCATAGCCCGTTCTAAGCCCATACTGAAATTGGTTTTTTTTTTTAGATTTATAATAAATAAGCTGAATAGCACTTTCACAGCTCAATATTTATTCAACTGAGCTTAAATTTTTTTTCTATTTGTGTAACTTTATCTTAGCTGAATATGAATTAAACAAATACGAAATTTAAGTGATAAATTTTCACTTAATTGGTTCTAAACCAATTTTTTGTTATTATTTACCAACAAAAGAAGTCAGCTGAATAAATTGTTTAAATCAATACAACCTCAACTGAGCATCTTTTAAGCTGGCTCATTAATAATTCAGCAAAGCTAAATAACAATGCAGCTGGGCTTAGTTAAAAGTTAGCTTTATAACCTGTTTACGTTGTTTACTACTTTATTTAAATTTCGCAGAGAAAACAAAAAGGTGACTAACCTTTAATAGCTGAATATGAATTAAATTGGGCTTAAACATAGGCTCATATCCATTTTAGTAATGACAATATTAATTCAGCCATGCTTTGGTACAATTCAGCTTAGCTGAATGACAGTTTAATTTATCAATTGGTCGATTATTTGTGATAATGCTACAAAAATATTGAGCTGAATGTAATTTTTTTAGCTGAATAAAGCTTACAATCGTTAAGAGTTATCTTAATGATAATTCCGGTTAGCACCGATCAAGATTAAGTTGGGCTGAATAAACACTTTGGTTTTAATTGTGTCTAAGTTGGTTGAAAAGAAGTGCATTCCTGATTTTATAGCCGTCAAAAGTGAGCTGAATAACACTTCGACTCTGAATATACATTCAGCCTTGGCCTAAAGCTGAATTAAATTAGAATATAGCCAGGCTAAGTTTTAAAAAACCTTTAAATCTTGGCAGTCTTTAAAAATAAGACTGCTGTATTATATTTAGTAATCGATTAGTTACTGACGAGTAGCTGAATATGAATTAACCCGAGCTGATCATCAAGCTAGCGATGCAAGTATCAATTTAAATGTGCTGAATTCACTTAGGTAGGATCTATTGCAATTTACTGAGCTGTATTAGAGTTCAGCTGAGCTGAATCAGTATAAAACTGAACTGACAATCAATTAAGCTATGCTGAGTGACAATATAAATGAGCTACAACTATTCCGGTGAGCTCAATTAGTTTTCAGTTGAGCTGAATAGCAATAAAGACATGATAAAACTATTCTGCTTGACTCAATTAGTTTCCTGTCAAGCATTATCACAATTCAGCTTGGTAAAATAGTAATTCAGCTATGAAACTAAAATTTTAATTTTAAAAAAATAATATTTTAATTTAAAAAAAGTTGTTTTCTTCAATAATTGCCTTTGCTTGAACCTCAAAAGTAAAAAATCTATAATTTCCATGAAGCATTGAACCTGAATATTGAAATTGATTTACAAACACTTATTTTAAATCTATATTCTTTAGAATAAACATAATTCGTGTTAAATTAAACTTTTTTACTTTTGTTGACAAATAGAAATTTTATACAGTGCGTCTGTCATTTATTTGTAACTACGACATGTCCTTGCAATATACATGTCCTTGCTCCTTACGAGTATTTTCTGTTCTATTTTTTTTTTTATTTTCTTGTGCCATCAACGAAAATTTGTCTGCGTGCTTCAAATCTTCAGAGAAATAATTTGTTATGTTTTTCTTAGTCTGATTATCTGCTTCAACTTCGCTGGTACAAACTTCGTTGCCAACAAAAGTTTTCACATTTAAATCAACAATTTTATATTTTTTTTGAAACTGCCAGTTTTTCCATCATTCAACTTTTTGCATTTTTTTCTTGTTTTTTTTTTAGGATTTTTTGTTGGTTCAAGAATTTTTGCAAATTCAGCGCAATTGAGAAAATTTTCTCAGACAACTTCTCTGGGTACTGCATACAAAGTGCTTGTGTGCGTTTGGGTGTTTGTGTGTTTCTTGAGGATTGCTTTTTTTGTTGGTTGCAGAGAATTATGTTAAATGCAGAATTTCTATTTTCAGGCTTCTTCATTAGTTATAAAAAAAAGTAGTTACAAAGAATTATTAAAGTGGCTCAATTTATGTGAGGGCCATTTTGTGTATGATTAAAATTTTGGTTAAATTCGAGTTATGTTTTTTATGTTTTTTAATATTATTTATTTTAACTTTAACTCATACCCATCAACCAATTTAAAATCTCTTTTTCTACTATTTTTTTTTTTTTAGTACCACCCAACATCGACGATGCTTTGACCTCTAGTGATGTTATAGTACGTGAAGGTGACAACGTGACGTTACGCTGCAAGGCGAAAGGCAGCCCGGAACCCTCAATTAAATGGAAACGAGACGATGGCAATAAGATTGTCGTAAACAAAACATTGGAAGGTAAGTGTCTTAAGACTCTACCAGTCTTGTCGCCTTGAACTTGTTTGTTACGGATACATGATTGTTTTGATTGTATGGTTTTGCGGTTTTGTTGTGTTGTTTTTCATGGTATAGCTCGCTTGTTTGGTAGGGATGTGTATGTATTTACAAGTGAAAGGAACTGAAGGAATATTAACGAGTTGCCAGTTTGAGCAAAATAATTGCAAACACCTAAAAACATGCACAATTTTGAGAAATAATGACTAAAAAATTAAAGCAAATTAAAATAATTGAAATTACTTATAATTGGCTTGAGAAATTATAAATATATGATACCTTCCGTGACACAATTTAATACTTGAAATTATTATAGGTCATTAGTTAGCACATCATAATAAACCATGAAATGCCGTCCAGATCATCTCTTCGATTTGACTGATGTGACTGAAATGCTTCTATAGGAATGTCAAATTATTCAGAAAATGATTAGATTGAACTGTGCTCAGTGGATGAATTCCAAATTAAGGGTTAATTTCAGAATAGCTTTCAAATTTCAATATTTCAAAGCACCGGCTGAACTATTTATTGTTACAGTTCATGCTTAAGATCAGTTAATTTAATCTGACCTATATTACTATCCATTCTCCAGCTAGGGACTCGGCAATATGTATAAAAAGGACATGAAATACAGTTTCGGACAAAACAAAAAAGTCACCTTGAGCTTCTTTCTTTAAGGCAGTATTCTAGTCTAGAAGCCCGAATTTCGAGCGTTTTTTGAGGATGCACTAAAAAAAAAAGCAATTGATATTTCTATTCATATTTCAAGAGTACATAGAAAAAAAAAAAAAAATATATAATAAAATTTCAGCAAGTTATGTTTAATTGAAAGTTTTGCGTTCCGCCCAAATCCGAATGGGTGCTACGTCACTAAAATGACTAACTTTAAAAATAATTCTAATTTTGAAAAATTCTTTTAGGGAAATATTCTTGATTACCTAAACTATCAAAATATGAAAAAAAAATTTTTGGAATTTTTCAAATTTCTAGACTAGAATACCGCCTTAAGGCTACAAATCGTTTATAATCGTTGATTTCATAAATTATTGAAAACTAAAAATGTTACGTTCCAAGACCTTATTAAAATTTTTATGGAAACCAAACTGTAAACATTAAATTCATGACTTAAAACAAACATTTCGGTAGAAAATAAACAAAAGGTTTTGATTGAAAATAATATTGAAAACGATTTAAATTCCTCCTTATTCCTTTCCTAATTATTGTTTTAATCTTTTTTAAATTTTGTCGAAATCCTTATTCTAACATCTGACGAAATTTTTGTCTTAATCCTTATCTTAATCTTTGTCCTCATTCTTGTTTGTGGCTGCCGTGGCCGAACGCGTTATTTGCGTGGACCATTCGACGCCAATTTTCGAGCAGCGTGGTCCGAGGTTTGAACCCCAGCTGACACTCAATTTTTAATTGAAGTTAGTTTTACTGATTATTCGTCCATTTCTGTAGACAATGGCAGACCTCAGAAAGTAAATAACGCCATGCAAACTTCTTGAGGACACACATATTAGCCTTTCGGATTCGTTAGAAAACTGGTTGGTTTAGTTCCCGATCGTTTGTGTGCAAACATATAAAAAAAAAACAAATGAACACAATTTGATCTTCCTTATGATGCTTTCAAGGATTCATCATTTCCTCGGCCTTTTCAAAAATCTTACTATTAAAAAAGAAATTGATTGGGGGCTTTTCCTAATCTTTATCTTGTTCTAACTTTAACCTTTTCTTGTCCCTTTTCCCTTGTTCAAATTCTTATTTTAACACTAATAGTCATATCTTTACTTCTGCTTCTATTTTTATTTTTGCTTTTGCTTTTGTTTTTTTTTTTTGTTTTTTGCCAAAAACCAATGTTTTGGTGCATTTTCCTTAGCGACATTTCCCTTAATGTCCCATAATGTTTTCTCTCGCCAAAAATCAAACTCAAACTTATTATTAATATTAAAATCAATAACTTCAATTTCCTTTCGTTCGTTTCACGTTTAAGTTATCCTGGAGGTATGCTTGAGATAATTTTCCTTTTAAAATGTCGTATTTGCAATATAGTGACCGCCACTTCTCAAATTTTCAAACAAATTTTAGTCCCATGTAGTCACTCGTCTCTCAAGCCTGTGATATTTATCGGCATTTTCCAAGACAAAGAACCCCACGACATCAACGATCTGTCGTCAAACTTCAGATCTGTTAGTCGTATAAAAATGGTGGGCCATTTAAAGCTTCGGGATGTTCGGGATAATAATAATAAAAAAAAACACAAATTCATTGCTGTGAAAGGATTTTTCGTTTATTTTGTACCATGTAAATTTGTTCTAATCACTAGTGACCCAGCAGTTATTTTGGAGTCAATTGAAAAAGTGAACTAGTTCATTTTTAGCGCAGTTCGCAGTAGCTCTGAAAAAGTACAAAAGGCATTCAGTGTAGAACAGTTATCTTTGCTTTTGTTTTCAAAAGTATTGCTGACAAAAATAAACGCGTTCTGGCTACTTTTAAAAATTAGCTGTGCACAAGAAAAAATAATAAAAAAAAAATGTTTATAGACAAAATGTTTTCTGGATTGTGGATGGAAAAGATGGTACAAATGAGATCTTTAGGACCTTTCCATTGCACTAAATTCTTACACTTTTGATATGTTCATTTTAAAACTAGTTAAAAAAGAACCACTTTCAGGCTACTGCGAAAGCAACCAGTTTAAAAATGTTCGTCATGCAACTAGTTCAAATATAGGGAAAAAGGAGTGTTTCTGGGGACAATTGTCTTTTCCTATGAAATCAACCCGCAAAAAGCGTCAGTTCGTTCAATGTTAAAGGGTATTGTAGTGGAACTAGTACTGGTCCTTTTTGGAACTAGTTGAGAACTATTTCAAATTTGGTCCACTTTTCTGCTGGGGAAATATGATTTCGCTTAAATGTTCGTAGCCAGAGCGAATGACCAGAGAACACATTGCTCGTTCGTCCGCATTATCCATCATATTTCGTAGTATTTCGGGTTGAATAGAGGCCATTTCATGTCGAATATTGTCTTTCAAGGCTTCCAGGATCCGTGGCGTGTTGTTATAAGCTTTGGGCTTCAAATAACCCCATAGGAAGAAGTCCGTAAGAATTAAGTCGGGCGATCGGGGAGGCCAATCAAAATCACAATTTTTTTAAATAAGGTGACCCAGGATGAAAGGACTCAATAAAGTGATTATGACTCGGACTGTGGCGCCGTCCTGTTGGCACCAAAAGTTGTCTATGCCGCTATCAGTCAGAATTGGCATTACAAAATTGTTATCATGGTCCGATAACGCTCTCCACCGACGGTTACGACTGCTACAATGTCGTCTTCGAAGAAGAACAGTCCAATGATCTTTTCCGTACAATTTCAGCCCAACCTGTCACTTGTTGGTCGTAGAGAGGTTGCTTGTGAATTAATTGAGGATTTTCATTGGCGTAGAACTGACGATTTTGTTTTTCATCATGTTCACCATGGAATTCTCTTAACTATGTGACGTGGCTTGTCGATCGGTAAAAGTCGTTGTGATAATTGAATTTTGTATGAATTACTTAAAATCAGCAAGAACTATCCGACTGAGAGACATTTGAGGAATGTTCAACTGATAATAACGGCGACGATTAGATGTTGAAGGTGATCTCTCAAGTCTGGCCTGTACAGCCTCAATGATATCATCAGACCGCCTCGGACGTCATCGGTCTTGATAAGTGGCATTACCAAAATTACTGTTGGCGATAATTTTTTGTTGTAAATGCCTAATGGTGTGGTCTAAAGGCACTCTCCTTACACGATATTTTGCACGATACGCACGTTGCATTTCAAAAAAACAACAAAGCTGCACGATAACTGCGCGTCGTGGTGGCGTGTACTGTTCCATGGCACAAATTCACTTGGACTAACACTTCGAACGCGTGTTGTCATAAGCCGATCTGAAAACAAAACAAAAAAACAAGCTATAATGTCGCCAGATGGCGAAGGTTAAAAAGGCCCACCCTGTATTTATCTTTAATTCAAACATTCACCCTTCTCGCGATACACCCACTTGGACCCGTTTTCAGTTCTATCTTTGTTTTCAAAGAAATGTCTCTATAAAAACTACCTTAGACACGCCCATTTATACAGTTGAGGTTGCATTATATTTGAAACAATATGTTGAAATACATAAGTTAAAATTAAGATTCAAAAGTATTAGGATAAATATTGAAATTGTGTGATAGTTTAAGATTGCGATGAGGTTTGAAATTAAAATAAATATTGAGTTTATATCAAAGCTTGAGATACCTTTAGATTGAGATTAAGATTGAAATTGAGACAAATATTCAGATAGAGATGAGTATTGAGATTGATATTGAGATTGAGACTGAGTTAGAGAATAGAGATAGAGATAGAGATAGAGATAGAGATAGAGATAGAGATAGAGATAGAAATAGAAATAGAAATAGAGATAGAGATAGAGATAGAGATAGAGATAGAGATAGAGATAGAGATAGAGATAGAGATATAGATAGAGATAGAGATAGAGATAGAGATAGAGATAGAGATAGAGATAGAGATAGAGATAGAGATAGAGATAGAGATAGAGATAGAGATAGAGATAGAGATAGAGATAGAGATAGAGATAGAGATAGAGATAGAGATAGAGATAGAGATAGAGATAGAGATAGAGATAGAGATAGAGATAGAGATAGAGATAGAGATAGAGATAGAGATAGAGATAGAGATAGAGATAGAGATAGAGATAGAGATAGAGATATAGATAGAGATAGAGATAGAGATAGAGATAGAGATAGAGATAGAGATAGAGATAGAGATAGAGATAGAGATAGAGATAGAGATAGAGATAGAGATAGAGATAGAGATAGAGATAGAGATAGAGATAGAGATAGAGATAGAGATAGAGATAGAGATAGAGATAGAGATAGAGATAGAGATAGAGATAGAGATAGAGATAGAGATAGAGATAGAGATAGAGATAGAGATAGAGATAGAGATAGAGATAGAGATAGAGAAAAAGATAGAGATAGAGATAGAGATAGAGATAGAGATAGAGATAGAGATAGAGATAGAGATAGAGATAGAGATAGAGATAGAGATAGAGATAGAGATAGAGATAGAGATAGAGATAGAGATAGAGATAGAGATAGAGACAGAGATAGAGATAGAGATAGAGATAGAGATAGAGATAGAGATAGAGATAGAGATAGAGATAGAGATAGAGATAGAGATAGAGATAGAGATAGAGATAAAGATAAAGATAGAGATAGAGATAGAGATAGAGATAGAGATAGAGATAGAGATAGAGATAGAGATAGAGATAGAGATAGAGATAGAGATAGAGATAGAGATAGAGATAGAGATAGAGATAGAGATAGAGATAGAGATAGAGATAAAGATACAGATAGAGATAGAGATAGAGATTGAGATTGAGATTGAGATTGAGATTGAGATTGAGATTGAGATTGAGATTGAGATTGAGATTGAGATTGAGATTGAGATTGAGATTGAGATGGGGATTGAGATTAAGATTGAAATGAAAATTCGTATTAAGATGGAGACTGAGATTAAAATTGAAATTGAGGTAAAGATTAAAATAGAAATAAGGACTGAGATTTATATTGAGATTGAAATACAGATATTGGCATTGAGTCAACAATTTAAATTAAGATACTTAAAGATACTGTGGCGTCCGTGGCGTAGTTGGTTAAAGTGCGTGGCCGCTATGTCAAAGAACCTGTGGAGACCCAGGTTCGAACTCCAGCAGCGACAGAAAATTATTTGAATTAAAATAATTTTTCTGTACGGCCGCCACCTCTCTGCAGACAATGGCAAACCTCAGAGAGTTATCAAAATGCCATGTAAAGCTTCTTGAGAATAAGAACATTCCGTTCATCGCCGTTCGGAGTCGGCGTTAAGCCTGTAGGTCTATTTCTCGGTCAATTGTGTACAAACTTAAAAACACGCACAACACAATTGATCATAAGAAGCTAGGTCAAAGTCCTTTCAAGGGCTGAGATGGCCAGTCATTTATTTTTTTTTTTACTTAAAGATACTTAATTAAATTAATAAGAAAATCATACTGATCATGATGAAGATTGATGGAGATTGAGATTGATTAAGACTAAAATTGAGTTATATTTTGACGGCAGATCTTAAACTTAAGTTATTTCAATAGAAACAAAAGCGAAATATAATTTTGGATATTTCTTTAAGTACCTATGAATATATCTACCAACGGATGTGTTTGAGTTGCAGTTTCATTTGTTAAGCATAAAATATTTTTAATAAACTAAGATATTTAATAAAATTTCTTATAAATAAAAGACATGAAAGTAAAATTGGCAACTCTACAAACTATGTCGGCTACATAGTTACACAGCCGCACTTGTTATGCTTTACAAGTTTGCTTGTTCCAACAACTAAAATAGATTGTTTTCGAAATTTAATTAAAAACTAATAATGCTACTTGAACAAGCAAAAACACAACACAACTGCATACCATACATATAAATACAACAAACACGCATTTGTTAGTGCATATGTGGAGCTTCCTTCTACTAGCACACATACACACATATACACACATCCAAAGATGCACTCTCACACATGTAAGTGGTTGTGTCAGATGACAATGTCTCTTGTCACATGCACATCCTTTTACAATATTTGCTGTTTCAGTTTCCATTCTTTCTAAATAATGAAATTTTCTGTACTTGCTCTTTTACCACTTTCTTTCTTTTACACTTTTATCTTTCTTTACTCGAACTACTGCTGCCTCCCTTATGCCAATTTTCGTATATCTTTACTTCAATATGACCGTAGTCAACGACTTGGAAGGTGAAGCCTTGGAATTGGAGCGCATCTCTCGTCTGCATATGGGCGCCTATCTGTGCATTGCATCGAATGGCGTGCCGCCGAGTGTTTCAAAGCGAATAAAAGTCAGCGTAGACTGTAAGTTTGTCCGTAATTTGCGGTTTGTGATGGCATCCAATTGTTTTTTACACATGTACTTTTTTTATTTTTTTCTCCCCTTAACAGTTTCGCCCATGGTCTGGATACCGCATCAACTGGTTGGCGTTCCCATGTACTTCAATGTAACGCTGGAATGTTTTGTCGAAGCGAACCCAACATCTTTGAATTATTGGACGCGAGAAAATGATCAAATGATTACCGAGTCAACGAAATACAAGTAAGTGAGACAAGTTGAATGATTATGATGCACGAGGGATGGTAGATGATAACTAAAAAACAAAAAACAAAGTTTCATTCATATTAAATTTATTTAATGACATAAGCAACTGACATAATAAAATTGATGATGACCCTTTCTTTGTACACTTGAAAAATTATCAAGCTGTAAGTTCGATGTTTGATGAACCTGAAAGTTTGTTTTGAAAAAAAAAAATTGTTATCATCTATGCATGAATATATGGAGTATATTTCAATGAAAGTTAAAAATAAACTATTTTAAGAAAAACCCATTTTAATACACTTAAAAATATGAAATAATTTTAATTTATTCATTATTTTAACCATACAAATTAAAAGCTGTCATGAGTTCCTTGTTTCTGTTGATGCTTCATGGCAGCTTTTAACTAGCTTTATGTCAAGAATGATCAGTTGAGCTACATAAGTTAAAAAAGTTGCTTAAAATAATATTATTTTCCACTTGTTTGATCATCACAGTTGATGAGTCACTGCTTCACTGATTGTTGTCGCAATAATTCATTTTAAAATCCATTCTTCTTTTTTTTTCTTCTTTTATCCATCAATATTATTTACCTTTTAAATCCACTGCGTTGTTCATTTAAGTGGAAAAAAATAGTATTCAGCTTAATGAACATATTTTTTTTCTTGTGTGTATAAAAAAGGCAAAGCTTTTATGAAATAATTTTTTTTTCTTTGTTATTTTTTAACAATAACATGTGATTGTCTTACATTATGTTGGAGATTCTTGTTCATATTCAAATTGACTATTTCCACTAAAAGTCACCAGTTACCGGTTTTATTTTTTATTTTTATATTCGGATGAAAGGGTTTACAGCCATATTTGGCTTAATATATGAATTTAATAGACTTAAATAGACTTACATCTATTATTACATCGGCTATTTTTATAACAATATTTCCTTTTGTTAAGAATATTTGAATATTTGAATTCGAAAGAGTTGAAAAAAAATAATTATTTTATTATCGTTATTGTATGACGTTGTTTGTTTTTATTTGAATATAGTTACCAGTTACCTATACAATCGTTATAACTATCGTCTGTTCAATAAGTCTTAGGTCTGAAACATACGTGGGAAGTCCCAAAAGTACCCGACCTAACAAAGAAAACACAAAAAATTTGGGATAAAATATCTTTATTGCTCTACGTCAAACATGCCCATGAAGTGGCCCGTATGGCCCGCGTGGATCTTCATACAAATTTTTTTCTATCTTCATTTTGTCTTTGCGATGAACCAAATTCAAAGAACGCCTGCAAAAAACAACAACATAAACCACACTCGTTCAGTTTTCAGCACATTTTCAAACGAACTCTATAAAAACAAATGCATGCAAAGCCTGAATAAAAAAACGCACGTTCGATGATGTCGATGCTGAAGCTGATTGTCCCGTTACTTGTGTGTCGAGTAATTTTTCATGATGTGATTTTATTGCATTGTAATTATTTTTTTTGAAGTGAAACTTCTTAGGCGGCGCTTCGAAATTTGAATGAGAATATTGAGGAGTGAAATTTCAAGGTCAATTTACTTCATTTCGTTACACGATAGAGAAGAAAGATATGTTGTACAGTAGATAGAATGAGAGAGATATACATTGTATAAAAGACTGAAAAAAATTTATTCGTCAGCGCTGAGTATCGAACCTGCAATCTCAGTTTTATAAAGCCAACGTACTATATGCTGGGCTAAAGTCTTCATATGAAAATGATGTCTACATACCAATTTATCAAACTACTTTTGCTGTAGATACCCAGCGGGAAAATAAACAGCGCTCCTAGCGGGAAAATATAACAGCCTTATTCATAAACACATTTTAGAGGCAGTGTAACTTTAAACAAGAAAACGCTATTCATAAACATTTTCGCAACCATGTTTTTTGTTTGTCTTTTCGTTTAATATCAAAGACATGCTCCATATTCGCCCTTTGCAGCATTTTTTTATGGGGCGGCCATTGCAAATCCATTGGAATTCTTAATTTTTGTAGAGATTTTCTTTAGTTCAGACACAAACCTTACAAACATGAGCAGCGAATGAAAAAATGTTTATGAATAAAGCCCAAGAATGATAGAAAAATAGATTGCGCAGATAGTAAAAATAATTTTCTACGATCTGCGCATCTACGTTACGATAGACTTACGATATGAGCTTACGATATGGCTTTCTGTCAAGTCTTGTTAAAAATGTGAACAAATATGAAACAATGGCAAAAGATTCAAGAAACAAACTTGGTCTAGCGTGACGTCATGATCGTAAAAAATACTTTGTTCGTAGCTAGAAATGTCAAAATGAAAAGTAAACAACATAACGGACCTGCGCAATGCGTAATCTATTTTTCTATCATTCTTGAATAAAGCGTAGTATGCTGTAGAAACGAAAATTTCTTAGCATTTAATTCTACACCCGAACTATTAGTGTAGAGTCAAAAATGTTTGTATGGAGAAAAAAGTAACTACAGTACGACCTTGCTCAATGCAACTAATAGAAATTCGGGCAATTGACATAGTTAACGTTGAAGAAACGCAATTAAACTTCTAAACATAAAGCTTTATGTCTCTGAATCTTAGATATTGTGGGTTAATGCACTTTGTATCCTTAAATATTGTTTGAATAGATTTTTCATTAAAAATGTATTTTACAAGCAAAGAAGAACTGAAAGAATATAAGATAAAAGTTTATGCAAGTTTACGCAAATGCAAGTTGCGATAATTGTGCAATTCCATGACGCCAACTTGACACTGTGCGCAAGAAAAGTTGGAATAAGTTCTCTCAATAGATAACTATTTTATACATATCTTAGTTATATAATTTTATATCGAATTATTTACTATTAATAATAGTAAGTATAATGTGTGTGTGAAAGTTTTAGTAATGTGTGTGTGAAAGTTTTAGTTATCTTTTCACATTTAAAGTTTTAAACAAAAAAGTATTTATAAGGCTTAATTTTTTTAAAGCAAAAATAATAACTAAAATTTGTCCCATAGTTTTTGAGTACAAAATAACCGGTAATTTTTGATTTTTAGTTTTTGATTTAAGGCAGAAACAAAAATGAAAGTTAAGATCAAGTTTACAGTTGAGGTTGATTTATTGTTGTGAAATTGTTCTGTGAAACTCCTTATTAATATGCCAAAAAAAATTTTTGAAAAACAAATTTATAAATGCACCTGAAGCTCCCATTGGCAAAAAAATCGCTCATTGTAGTTATGTAAAATAAAAAAAAATCCCTTTTTAAGAAATTATTCTCTTAATATGCGGAATGTGCAACACTTGATTTTCTCACGATCATACTCTCGCTCTCAAACTTTCAATAAAGCTACGCTCTGAGTTTTCTCCCTAGTGCAGCGATGGGTTCTATTCCAGATAGAACTCTACGCCACGTTACGTTGCGTAGCTTTACGATTGCATAATCGAGCCTTTACACTAAAATCGTTCTTATTCTAGAAAAGAAAGAGTGTATACAAAGAAGAAGTTTCACTTCTTTACTGTATACACGGTATACTGTATCTTTTTTTTTTTTTTGTTTTGTTTGATTTTTTGCCAAACGCAACGATAAAGAACATTTTGCGTTTTTTTTTTTTTTAGCATTGGCCCGCTCTTACAATTTCTTGGGACCCACTGCTCTACATAGTCTCCTTTAAGCTCGATACAATTCTCCCAACGATGTTCGATACCCTGTTTATAGTGAAAACCATCGAGTTCCTCATAATAGCCATCAACCGCAGACTCCAGCTCTTCATTTTTGGCTGGTATTTTACCACCGAGCCATTTTTGGAAACAAAAGACAGATAAAAATCTAAAGACGAAAAGGGTGCATGAGCAAGCAATTCGAACGTTTACTTTTGATTTTAGCCATCGCGAAAACGTATGTTTGAACTGTACGCATTGTCTGATGAAACAAAACTATATTTTTCGCCAAATGCGGGCGTTTTTTCTCGACTTCATCACTCAAACGCTGCAATAAGTTCGCATAATACTCGCCGTTGATTGTTTTTCTTTTCTGAAGATTATCAATGAAAATTATTCCACGCGTATTTAAAAAAAAAACTAACGCCATGACCTTGCCTACAGATGGAACTGTCTTCGCCTTCATTAGAGCCCATTCACCCCTTTCAGTTCATTGTTTTGGCTATTCTTTCATCTGAGATGTTAAGTGTCGGACCCATGTTTCCGCCACGGTTATGAACCGACTCAAAACTTTGCTTTATTGCTGTGAAACTTCGTCAAATACTCGATAGAAACATCTTCACGCTGCTGTTTTTATTCTATTGTGAGTAATTAAACCACAACCATTCCACCCGGCACATATTTCTCTAAAAACGAATGTTCGTCTCTTTTTATCGAAAGAATTTTTATCGAATGCAAATTTCCTATTTTTGTCGATATAGCAAACAATTTACGAAGAATATATGTACAATTTTGCATTCAGAGTTTCCGTCGCTCTCTAAAAACTAACGATTTTTGAGAATGGTTTTTTTATTTTACATAAAATTTATCGCTGACTACATTGTAAAATTTATCGCTGACAACACTTGATTTCGAGTGAATATTATGTGAGCTAAATACATCGTTTTCGATTCGTATAGGAGTAAAAATACAATAATTTCCATCGTATAAATAAATTCTTAAAAAAAATAATTCTTAAAAAATATGTTTTTTAAGAATTATAAAATTAAATAAACATATTAAAATGCCACAATTTTATAAATTCCTTCGTTAATTTTAAATAAAATTTATCGCTTAAGCGGGTTCTTTTTCGATAGAAAACCATCACTCGCTTACGAACTGTCCGTTAAGAACGCCAAACGGATCGTTTACGTATCTTTAATGAGTTCGAATACGATAGTTTTCTTCGCCAATTTTTCGAGAAATTTACATTTTTCGATATCGAAATCGTACTTTGTGCCGGGTGGGATCTTGCAGACAGTTTTCTCGTGTCCAAATTTTCAGTCTATATGTGATGTACAGCACTTTTCAAAATGCCTACCATGTCTGCTATCCCTCGCACTTTCAGTGGACGGTCATCCAATACCATTTTGCTAATCTTCTTCACCATTTCTGGCATGGTCTTCTCATTGGCGATGTTAGTAATGGCAGCTTGGGTGGCCTCGTTTAAACTCTGCTACCCAATGTTTTACTGCTGTTAACGAAGATGGAGACTTCTTCAGAGTAGAAGATATGGTTGATACTGGTTGAACTGAGGCCTTTCAAATACTTTCGTATCACATAACGATGACCAATTTTTTTTTTCCATGTTAACAAATTTACTGAGAGCGTTCACTATTGATGGCTGCCAAACAAATATTGAGCAATGTAGGGTCTTCAAACTTCAAAATTTAGCTTTATAAGGTTGTAACTTTCTACCACAGTCATTCTTTTCAAACAACAACTGGGTTCTATACGTCAGTTTGGATACTTCTGGGATTACCCTCGTACTACCATACTCGTACTACCATACTACTACCATACTACCATCATTCTTCGATGAGATATCGATATCGCGATACTTGCCAGTTTTGGGTCTTGCGATCTATATTATTTCAATTTTTTTTTGTCTTCTACTTTTTTCGAAACAATGCATATACTTACTTACTTACTTATCTGGCGCTTGCAACCGAAGGTTGGTTTTGGCCTCGTATAAGAAATTGCGCCAGCCATTTCTGTTTTGCGCTTCCTGGCGCCAGTTGGATGCATATATCTTGAGTAAAATTTTGTAAAATATCATTAGTTAAACGAGTTTCTGATTATAGCAGCCATTTTGATTTCGCATGGTGGACAAATTTTTCTCTATCTTCATAATTTTAAATTGAGAAATTAATAATAGCACTGTGCGACAGTTATTAAGGGTCAATTAAGGGTCATTTGAAATAACTGAAAAACTCCAATGGTTTCTGAAAGCTATTGATCCATAGAATATATCGTCCAAATGTTTTTTTTTTGGGTTAGCAAATAATCAAATAAACGATTTTTCAAGGTCACATTTTTACTTTGTGAGCGTAGTT
Source organism: Pherbina coryleti (assembly GCA_943735915.1). Lineage (NCBI taxonomy): Eukaryota > Metazoa > Arthropoda > Insecta > Diptera > Sciomyzidae > Pherbina > Pherbina coryleti. Next base: position 191,223,337 of record OX030948.1, read on the forward strand.
AATTTCCTTTAACTCCTAAACTAAGTAAAATGTTAATTTAAGTCCTTCAGTAAAATTCTTGCAAATTTAATGTTCTTTAAAATTAGGAAACATTATTGCACCCTGATACTCAGGGAGGTCAAAACCTCCTTAAAATAAAAAAGTAGTTTATCTCGGGCGAAAGAGTAGAGAACTTTGGGCGATAACATTTTCATTAATTCCACAAACAAAATTTTCAACATCTTATCTATAACTTCGCAGAACATCATAAAACAAAAGACATGTCCTCCTTTCAAAAATCGCCATTGAAACCTACCTCTGAAACCTGAGTTTTTTCCATTTAGTTTTTGGTGTCGCACCTGTGGTAGTTAATGATAAAAAAATTAATTTCTTTAAAAAATTATACGCTTGAAATATTTTTTGTAGTTTTTTGTTAACCATCTCATACCCAATGTTGCCTATAGAAAATGTTATACTTATAGGCTTCTAAGTATCAATATTTCCATTTTTTTGAAATTAGGCCACATTATGTAGCCTTCTCAGTTGTGCAAGCTAACAGCTTATTTGTTCTATTTTAAGCTGTGTAGTGTTTAAGAACATTAAAATAATTGTTTTATTGTAAAACCAAGAGAACAAAATAAATAAATAGGAAAGAGAGTTATTAAAACAAATAAACAAATTTGAGTTTTATGCCAAGTATGTTGACAACAAGACAACATGAAGACCAAGAAGGTAACAACCACCAACAACAACGGCTCTGTATAGACCAAATCACACAGCAGACTATACAGACTGTTTCGTTGGCCGCTACACCAACTCATCAGTAGTCTTGCATAACTTTTCCCTGTGATCCACTCAAGCTACTTCTTGAGTGGTTCTACTTACACTGCCAATATGCCGAGAAAGTTACCCGGAAGTTTTATTTTTGACAGAGAGAACGCTTTTGGCATTAGTAACTAAGTTCTTATCTACTTCGATGCACCCTGTGTCAAGGTTAACCTTGAACGTATCATACTTTTAGGCGAAGCCTTAACTCATGTGCATCTTCGAAAATTTGTCACAGTGGTTAACCGCTTTGTCCTCAGAAATTTTTCGCCCCTTCCATTTTAGTTTGGGCATGAAAGGGTTAATATAAAGTTTGATTAAAATCGAAATCGTCAAGCCCACAATTGTTTGGATGTATTCTACATTTTTCATTTCTACTGGATTGTAAAGTGGACACATCAAGAGCATATAAAAAAAAAAAATAAAATAAATAACTGGCCATTTCAGCCCTTGAAAGGACTTTGACCTAGCTTCTTATGATCAATTGTGTTGTGCGTGTTATTAAGTTTGTACACAATTGACCGAGAAAGGGACCTACATGTTTAACGCCGACTCCGAACGGCGATGAACGTAATGTTCTTATTCTCAAGAAGCTTTACATGGCATTTGATTACTCTCTGAGGTTTGCCATTGTCTGCAGAGAGGTGGCGGCCGTACAGAAAAATTATTTTAATTCAAATAATTTTCTGTCTGGCTGGGGTTCGAACCTGGGTCTCCAAGGTTCTTTGACATAGCGGCCACGCACTTTAACCAACTACGCCACGGACGCCACCATCAAGAGCATATACGAAAGACAATATCTTTCAAGTGGTCATCTCGGCTTAGCTCGTAGACCTTATTCCTCTATTTTGGCGATGGCGACTTAAATGTTCACATTGAGAGCTTGTTGCTTGCAATTGCTTGCGGATGGTTAGCATAGACTTGGTGTCTGTAAAACGCAAAATGGAACATAGGACCATTCTGTGGAAAGTAGTGGTCGTATGTGTTCGTGTTCTATAACTCCGACTACCAAAAATTGTTTATTATATCCCTGTAGCGCACTCCATTCAAAGTAATGGCTTCTCGGTTGTCATTTTTGAATGAGTACGGTACTTTTTTCACAATCCACACCAAAAAGGCACTCGTTGTGAGTGCATTGCCTTATCATGAATGACTCGCGGGGCTTAAGATATTCAAATGTGGTAATTTTGCTTATTAACGTAGCCGTAGGGGCGCCGGAAGCGGAGGGAAGGGGGGTCAGTCGCCCCTTCGGTAAAAAACTGTCACAATAGTTTTTTTAATACAAATGTTTTTTTTTGCTTTCAGCAATTTTGTTCTCGTTTTGGAACATTTTTTTTTCACTTGTTTCTAACCCGTGGTGTCCATACTAGTGCAAATTCGCATCAGAAAAAATAAAGTGGTTGTTTAAAAAATTATAAATTTAAGCATAAACTAATAACTTTTTCGTTTCATATTGAATTTAAATGTTTTGTTTGTTTTTACATGCTTTATCGAACTTATTTTTACATCAATCTTTTTGTAATATTTTATTGATATGTTTTTTCGTCTTAATGACATTTTTATTGTAAAAAAAAATGTTCTGCCCCCCAGTTGTACTGCGTTGAAATGAGCTTCCGGCGCCTTTGCGTAGCCGCCAATGTGAAAATAAGCTTCGTCAGCAAACACGATTTTTTTGCAAAAGTCACTGTCTCCGGCTGAAGTTCTTGAGTCAATTGAACCTTGTATGCATGTAGAGCCAAATTTTTCGTCAATATTCACTGCAGTCAACATTGTGGAGAGGTCGAGTTCATGAGCTCTGTGACGATTTGCGGTGCCTAGGTCGTTTTCAAAACTTTCCATCACTGTGTCCATATTTTCGTTTGAAGTTGTCCGGGACGAAGTTGTTTCGGTGTCTCAGAAAGCACGAAGCCAGACTTATCGGAAGACACCAGGAAAATTTGGTCGAATTTTACGCATCGTAACTGCTATTGAACGCATATTTCGGCATAAAATTCAACGAATTCTCTTCCTTTCACTTTAAAGCGTTCTACAGTAAATTTCCCGCTTTTGGAAATGATAAATGCTTACTCCAATGGAGTGTGAGTGGAGCCCACTCTAATATCGGAATTAGAGACCGTAAATTCCTGCTCTTACTCTATGTTTTCAAGTTTTACTTTTGGAGTATCATATCAGAAAATTTAAGAAAAGTCTCATCTTGGAAACATTTAAGTATCTTCAGATATTCATGGATCTGATCTCCAAGAATCTGAAGAAAACATGTTAGCAATCATTTCTTTCATCCTAAGTGCTCTGAGGGTAGTCCTCCTATGTAGTTAGATGATACTGTCCGAATAGTGAGTAGTACAACCAGGAGTTTGGTAGACCGTTGATAACCGACTAAGAATAACTGACCAAGAACAGTATAACCCGGGGTTTGGCCGAGCATTGATAATTGACTAAGAAATCTATTCCAATATAATTTTCTGTTTGAAATAAATTTAAGACTTCTGAGCATCTAAAAGGCTCCACTTCTATCAATTAAAGAAAATTAAATCTCTTTAACCAAGTCATTTAAATTAAATCGAAGCAGCTTTAGCCAGAGTTAAAAGTATTTACATATTAAAACACTTTGATTTGCAATTATTTTCGCAGTGTATACTAAACATATCATTAAATCGGGTCAATAAAAAAAATAAGAAAAAAACAATAAATAAATATATAAGAAAAAATAAACAGAATAAGAAAAAAATTAAAAAAAACAACCCAAAACAGATCATATCACTATTTAATAAACTTTAAACACCGACAGTCGATTTAGTCGCTGTTTGAAGCTACAGCAAAGTGTAACGAGAACAAGAATTTTGCAAGAGTTGGGTCTCTCGCTCTGTTTCACCTCTGTCACCCACTTGACAAGAACGACAACATCATGCTGCTGAACTTAACAGCAGCAAAGGCGATAATTACGCTGTTATTCCTATACGCAAGCCAGATAACAGCATCAGCAACATATCAACAACAGCAGCTACAACAACAACAACAACGGCAAGAAAAACGACCACACAATGTCAATGAGAAGCAAGTAGAAGCTATTACCAACTACTTGGATATAACCGCAGATCCATGTGATGATTTCTTTGCCTACGCCTGCGGCAACTGGACCAGTTACCACAATACTACACGCTACACAGAGACAACCGGCTTGATTGATCATAAGATAAATAAAAAATTTGCTTTACTTTTGGAGAATTTCACGCGCGACAGCATGAGTAAGAAGAAGCGTGCCATGTCCGATGCCGATGCGGAAGTCTTCCAAAAATTCTGGACATACTACAAATCCTGCAAACGTGAGAAAAACTTGGAGATTAAACGTTATCTACAATTGGTGCGCCCGGTAGAACGGCTCAATTGGCCGGCCTTGCTGCATCGCAATAAAACTTGGCCCAAGGAGCGCTTCTCTTGGTTTCTGACCTTGGCCAAACTACGGCGCTACGGTCTCAACGGCGTCATTGTTGAGCATTTGGTCTTGCCCAAAGAAGAAAATGGCGACTCCTACACGATAGATCTCGATAAAGCCAGCGCAGAGAGCAAGCTGCCACCAGAACGGGAGTTGGTGGCTATTTTCAGGGCCTTGGGTTTGAACTGGCGAATGGCTCGCCAAAAGTCCCGTGAAGTCCTTAGATTGCAGAGTAAAATTTTTGCTTTGCTCGAGATTGAAGATGAGTACGGTGTCCTGGAGGTAACAGTGCAGGATTTGAAGGATGATTTGCCGCAAGTGCCGTGGCGCAAGTATCTAGCAAATGTCCTCGATCGCAATGATATCGAGGAAGACTTCAGCTTGCAGATCCGCAACTGGGAGTATTTTCTGCAGCTAGTGAAGCTACTGGAGCAAACTGACCCGGAATTGACGTGCAACTATATCATGGTTATGTTTCTGACGCATGTAGCCGAAGATGGGACAACGGATTTCGAGAAGATTCATTGTATTGTTGATGCACGCAGCAAGATGGATATGGCGGCAAACTATATCTACAGGCAGCGTTTCTATCGTCCAGAGGCCGGTAAATATGAAACGGAGGCTCGCATGCTGCTCGATCGATTGCGCAAACAGTTTCTAAAAATGATCCACGACAACCGACTGAAGTTCTCTCCAGCAGAGATTGATTTTCTTGCACAAAAGCTACAAGCTATGCGCATAAATTTCGGCAATCTACCGCCTGAGCAGCTCGATGATACTACCGGTCAAACTAAAACCGGTGCACAATACATAGCTGCCTACTATGAAAACCTTCAGCTCGATCCCAAAAATTACTATAAGAATCATTTAGCTCTTCTGGAACTGCGCTTCCAAAAGGAACACCAGCAACTTCAGCACCCTAACAAAGGCGCCAACTACATCTTCATAGCTGACAGCAATACTGCACGAAGCTCGACGCCCTACTATTTGATGCGTCAAAATGTTATCATTGTTCCTTTTGGCATCTTTCAAACGCCAATGTTTCACAGAAACATGCACGATCTGTTGAAGATCAGCCTGTTTGGTTTCTTACTCGCTCACGAGCTGGTGCATGGCTTTGATGCTTCCGGCATTGCTTTCGACTATCACGGCAACATGAAGGGGCTAGGAATGAATATGTCTGAGAATGCACAATTTACGGAGAGCGTTCAGTGCTTGCAACGCGAGGAAACCGACAGCATAGATGAGCGTATTGCTGATGTTGTGGGTGTTCGTTTGGCTTATGATTCCTACTTTGAACATACCGATGTCAATCCCCAATCTAAGTTGCCATTTTCCGACTTCACTGCGCGTCGCTTGTTCTTTTTGAATGTAGCGCAATTCTTTTGTGGCAGCATGGCGGCTGAATTTGTCGATCACGACAGTGATAATGTGCGTCTACAACAGACTCTGCTACATTTTGAACCCTTTGCCGAAGAGTTCTCTTGTGATCTAGGCGATGTTATGCATCCGGAAGAAAAGTGCCGCTTATGGTAGATATTTTCTATACATATGTAAAACAAAAAAACCGTAACTTTGAGAAGCGGAAATCCTACTTAATAATCTAGCTATGTAAATATATTAAAAGTGAAAATGTTCATATATTTAAGTATAATCTAATAACTAATAAATCGTCACAATCTTGAAAATAATAAACATAAAGTTTTGTTTTTGCGGTCAACATAAGTTTGAAAAATTCATTCAAATTATCTCTTCATGTTTTTTTGCTTATTTTTCCGGGGTCCTTTGCTATTTTTGTTAATTTGATTCAGTGATTATTTGTAAAAAACTGTAGTTGAAAAATAAACAAAAATCGTGAAGATGTCGATATATATTTTCAAGTTTTAGTCGGTTGTTTTTTGTTAATCTTTTTGCCTATTAGAGGCAAGTTAAGTATATTTCTAACCATCCTACAAATTTAGATAGACACACCCATTAATTGCTTAAAACACACTTTAAAACACTTGGGCACTCAGAAAAAGTTAATGTTAGAGTAAGAGTTAGAGTTAGAGTAAGAGCTAGAGTTAGAGTTAGAGTTAGAGTTAGAGCTAGAGTTAGAGTTAGAGCTAGAGTTAGAGTTAGAGTTAGAGCTAGAGTTAGAGTTA